>VDFB02000003.1:262204084-262248719 GCA_007258455.2 Sequoia sempervirens | reverse complement strand
TTATGTTGATCATCCTTAGCTATCATGATCTATTGTACCTTGAAAATCTGTCCATTAGTGATAGAATTTCATGTCCTATCATCATGTCCATAATCATGTCTACATTTGAGAGAGGGAAATCATCCTTAAGACATGCTTTGTTTAGATCCTTGAATTCAGTGCAGATGCAGATGCCCCTAGTGGGCTTAAAGATAGGTACAAGGTTTGAAACCCATTCTAGATAATCAATTGGTTGTATGAAGCCAGCATCAAGGAGCTTCTATAATTTAAGTTTGAATAGTAATGTTATCTGTCGATGCATCTTTCTCAGCTTTTGTCTTACTAGTTTTGCCTATAGATAAACGGCTAGATGGTGAACCACAACCTCTGGATCAAGACCAGGCATGTCAGCATAGGTCCATGCAAATTTTACCTTTCTTTCTCTTAGAAATGTAGCTAAAATTTCTTGTTCTTCTGTCAAGAGTGATTCTACATAGAAGGTGATATGTGGTGTTTCCTCAATTCCTAGGTTGACTAGATTACATTACTCTGCCAATACTGTTGACTTTTCTTGATGAATAGCACCAAGGGGAAGATTGAATTTCATCCTATGGCACCTCAAAGAGGTTTTCACCATTGGATGCATCATTTTTTTTACTATTTTCAGGTTAGAAAGTGCCACAATGTGGTTTTCACTTAAAGACCTAGATAATACTCTTAAATTTTCAATTTTGTGACTAAAGGATCCAATCATTTCCCCATAGTATGTGTGTCTTTCCAGCTCAATGTCGAACCCAACTTTATGGTCTTCACATGGTAGATTACCCTTCAATTCCATGAATTCTAAGAGAGCCTCATCATTTTCGAATGTGTCTAAGATCGGTGGTCCTCGTTGGTCATAATCGATGAGTTGGGGGTAGGCAAGTTTTAGCTCACTGGTTTGGTTACTTGGTTCGAAAGATAGAGTAATAATCATGAAAAGAGAGGAATCCTTGAACAACATGAGTAAGTTAGTGATAGGGTCCTCATCACATACATCAGTTATATCAAAGGTAAAGTTATCTAAAGGTAAACCTATGGATACTGGTAACTGAAGAGGAGCTTTGATTTTTTTAACTAGGGCACCTTTTCCACGTATGGTTATCTTCGTAGGCCCATACATCCAAGGCCAATATTCTTCATACACTTCTTAGAAATGATAGGTTCTAGTAAGCCATTATCATTTTTCCCAAGCTTTTCATTTTTTTATAGCCCCATCCTTGCATTAACTGCAGTCCTTTGTTGTTATTGTTCATGGGAAGATCAAGTATGGGCCTTTCATCCTGATATAATAAGCTTGATATATCCCTCTCATCTACCTCTTCCTGACTTAGGTCACCCCATGTTTTGAATCTAGAGGGGTCTGCTTTGAAGGCTTGAATTGATGTTTCAATTGGTTGAGGTTTCCCATGAGACAAAGGAGATTGAGGTAACTCTCCTATTACAAATGCACTATTTTTCATTTTGTAGTCCCCACACCCATTATCTTATATAATGACTTTGATATTAGAGATGTTTGGAATGGAGGGTGTCTTTTTCTCAGAAGTGGAGGCTAAGGTAGATGGGTCTATATATGGAGATGTGGGTCCCTCATCATTTTTTAGGACCTGAAGGATCTTGTAGTACTTAGCTTCTAGATTCTTGCAATAATAAAATGGTTCAGGATATCCATGGACTATGAACTCTTGATTTTGATAAGGAACTTGACACATTGATGGAAGGTGGATGTGACAACCTACATCCCATGAATCCATGGGCACCCTAGGAGGATATTGTAAGGTAGCTCAAGATCAAGGACTTGGCATGTTTTTTACATGATCATTGGCCCTACTTGGATAGGGAGTTCAATGGTGCCTTGAGACAACTATTCTTGATCATCATATGCCCTAATAGTAACACCCTTACCTTTTTAAAGACGTCTTCAAAGAGTCCTAGATTCTTTATTAACTTGAGAGTACAAATATTTAGACCTGCACCTCCATCCACCAAGACTCTTTTGACTTTATTTTTATGGACTAAGACTTCAAGATGGAGTGCACAGTTATGAGATGGTTGAGTTGGGAAGTCATGATCCAAAAATTTTAGGAGATGTGGGGTGGTGATATGTCCAACCATAGCTTGAAACTAATCTGCGTCAAGATCTATGGGGATAGTGGATGAAGCCAATGCCTTTTCTAGGATTTCCCTATGTGTTGGTGAGATTTTCAGTAACTACATGATGGAGATCTAGGCAGGGGTATTTTTCAATTGATCCAGGAAATTATAACTAGTAGGTACTAACTTTGAATTGGTGGTAGATGCCTTTGGTGGTTGGGATTGTCCTAAAATGGTAATTCTACCACCACGTGTGGTGACTCCACAGTCGACTTTGGATCCTTTGATGATAACAATGGTGACCCACTCATCTAAGGATGCAACAACATGGTCATAAACATGTTTCACATTATTATACTTCACCTTACCATTGTTGTTTCCCTTATTGTGATCTGGCATTAGATTCATGTATATTTTGAGATCTTGATTTATTGCAGGTTGTTCAATGGTTATGGTTTGGTCATTGATGAGGTCCTAAATCAGATTTTTAAGTTGCATGTAGATGGCCATTATGTGTCCCTTAACTTTGTGAAAATCACAAAGATGTTTCTCCTTATATCATGGTGGTTTAACTTGAGGCTCTTGATAAATGTCATAAATAGGGATCTTGATGAGTTTTTCTTGTACCAAATATTGCAGGAAAAACTCAATTGGTTCCCCAAGTGGCATGTATTTTTGTTTAAGGGGATACATGTTCCTTGGAGGTGGCCCTCGTTGATTATTCAAGTTATTGAACACTTCATTATTGGGTTGTTGTGATGGTGTGTTGGCTTGTGTTTTGTTTAGGTTGTTGACTTGCGGTTGTTGATATGATTGTGTGTTTTGCCTTGGGGCACTGATAATAACTTTTGCATCAACAACACCATCATTAGTAAGGTTTTTGTTCTTTGCCCATGTGCAAGATTTTTCATTGTAACTGGTGGATGGACAGTTTTCTTGATAAGTAGGTTTCCCCCCTTATGCGATAAGGGCTCTTTTGATGTTGAGTGTTTTGGGGATCAACTAGTCATATGTGGTGATGCATTGTATTTTTAGATGGAAGGACAAGGTCCCTTTGATATTGGTGATGATTGTACAGATTTGTTGTTCTTTTGGAATAGTCCACTTGCTCTTGTTGGATTTGTATTGCCATCATTGTAAGAAGGAAGCAAATGTTTCCCCCTTGGCTTGTTTTAAAGTGGATAGCTCTTCTAGACTCACATCCATGCCTATGTTGAATGAATAGTTCTATATGAATAAGTCCACAATTTCTTGGAATTTTTTGATTCAAGGAGGAAGGCAGGAAAACCATTCCATTGTTGGACCAGTCAAACTTTGAGGGAAGAGCTACATTAGATACGAGTCATCATAGGAAACTTCCATATAGTGCACATGGAATTCCTTGATGTGATCTTCAAGATTTCTAATTCTACGGTATTTTTCAAACTTAGGTATCTCGAACCCTTGTGGGAATGGAACCATCACAATGCTTCTATCGAATGGATAAGGGCACAAATTCCCTTGTGTTTTTGTTGTTTTTCCAGATTCTAGGTCTAGCACTTGTTGTGAGAGAAATTTGATTTGCGCAGATACATCATTTTGTAGATGGAGTGGTGGGATGAATGTTTTTTGGGATGGTTTGATTGTTTGAGTGATAGGTGAGTTGTTATGTGTGTTTGTGGGAGGTTTCTACAAGTTATTTTGTCCCACCAACACTTTATGGTATGCCTGTAATTATTGTTATGCCAACAATGCTTGTTGTTGGTCTTATTGTTGTTGTGCCAACAATGCTTGTTGTTGGGCTTGTAACTGAGCTTCTTGTTGTTGTGCTTGGTATTGTTGCAAAGCTTGTTGATAAGCTTGTTGTTGTAACAAAACTTGTGCTTGAGCTTGTTGTGCTTGATATTGGGCTTGTGCCTAAGCTTGGGCTTGTTGAGCGGCCTGTGCAGCTTGGGCAGCTTGTTGTTGTTGCAATAAATATTGAGCTTGCACTTGGGTAGAATTTTGTGCTTGTTGTGCGGCTTGTTGTGCCTATGCTTGTTGAGTAGCTTGTTGCACAGATTGTGTGGCTTGTTCATCTTGAAATTGTTGAAATTCTTTTTGACAGGCTTGTTAGGCAGCTTGTAGTGTGATGTTGTATTGATTTCCCACGTATGGTTTTGGTGGTGGAGGTGGAGGATTTGGAATGATGTGAGATGGTGTGATGATATTTTATTGAGGTGTTTGTTGAGGCTCCATTTGAGTGATGATAAGGGATTGTGTTGTGGATGGTGCAGTTGATATGCTAGGTCCTTGGGAGACTATATTTATTGATGTTGTAGTGATTGATTGTGTCATTTGGATTGGTGCCACCTAGTGTTGCGATATCGGTGGCATGCTTGGAAGATTTTATATGTTGATTTGATTCACGATCAAAGGATTATTTTTATTTGTTTGATTGATGATTGGTAAAGGGTGTTGCCCCAAACCAAGGATTGGTGTAAATGTTGATGGTAGAGGGGGAAATGGGGGGAAGATGGGTGGTGTGTTTCCTTGAGAAAGTGATGATGAGGGGTCAAAGATTCCCCCTTTCCCAAATAGACCTACTTGTCCTTGTGAAGTCATGGGGAGAGAGAATTGTGTATCAAGAGAATATGCCAGTGATGTGGGGAAGGTGGAAGGATTGTTGGTGTCATGAAAGATGAGTGGGACATATGGATGCTTTGGATTTTGAGGAACAGTGTTTGGTAGACCCAAGATGGTGTTTGCATCCAAGTCTTGATTGTTCACAAGAGGATGTGTTTAAAGAGTGTTAAGCAATGAACTTCCCTTGGTAACCATAGGTTGACTTGGAGCATGAGATGATGTTGGTTGTGGGATGGGTTGGATGATGTTTTGGGAAAAAGGTGTGAATGATAATGGTGGCATAATCCCAAGAGGTTTTTCCACAATAGCGCTTACATCAAAATCAGAAGGGATTTTAGCCCCTTCCTTTGCTAATGCAATCATGTATTGTGAAGGATTAAGTCTCATCATTATGTTGACAATCTTGTGGTTATCAAGATTTTGGACTATCTCCATGATTTCATCTTAAGTCATTCATAGGAAATTGTTGGTGACATCCTCCACTTGGAAATCTCCCTCTTGAAGATCCTATGGTAGTTGAGGAAGGTTGAGTGGGGGATTGCTAGATCTAATGGGGTTGATTTCAGGTGCAATTTGACTCAAGTCAATTGAAGTGGATGTTTCTTTGTTTTCTTCCATGTTTTTCTTGTGTTGAGATCTAGTTTGGACCATAAAATAAGGACCAACTTTTAGGAATATGGGAGGTAACCTCTGACTCCTTAGGTTGGTCTAAAATTTCAGTATAAAAATGAAAATCTAAGATGCTTAAGGATCAAATGGTGGTGATGAGATAAATGAAAGATGGATGATATGAATGATTGAACTCTTAAGAACCTTGGAGAGATACTAGACTTTAGCACTTTTGGATTTGTTGACTTTGGGTTTGATTTGGATTTTGTTTTGGACTTTGATTTGGATTTTGGATAATGAACTCATAAACCCCAAGATGTTGGATGTTGTCTAGGGATAAACTTTTCCACAAGGATGATAATTTAACTAGGTGTATGAAGAAGGATTCATCCACACATACTTAGTCAAACAAGATGATTTTTTATTTTAATTTGAAGGATTTTCCAAAATTCTAGTATGAAGGATTTTTTCCAAGATTCTAAGAGTTGTTTGTGAGATGGATTTTTATTGATGTTTTGGGATGGATGAAAGTGTTTATTTTGATCCTATATGAACCTAGAGAGACTTGTTTACAAGACCTCGGTATTGAAGAACATGCTATACTTCTAAGAACTTTTTCTACCCTATGTAAGATACTAAAAATGTTGGAAGAGAGTTGGATTTTGAAAATAATAAAATGAGTACAAGTTTGGGTTGTACTTTGATGCACGCTTGTAAAAGTTATAGACCAATCTTTCCCTAACTTGATAAAGCATAGACTGGAATTTCTTGAGATTTCTTGGACAAAGATGTTTGTGACGATTGATGGACTTTGGTTTTGGAACTTTGATCTTGTGGGAAATCATTTGAACAAACACGTGGGGTTCAATTTTTCTTTTATCTTTGCTTAATGGATTCTTTTTACCACAAACACTTCCTTGCTTAGCTTTTCAAATTGAATGTTTATGTCTCAATTTATTTTTATCCCACAAGGTCCATTATGTGGAAATCAAGGATTTAGCAAGTCAATAGTTCCCTAATGTTGACTTTAGAGAGAGAAAATTGAGATATAGGCCCAAATATTTAGAAGCCTCTAAGGATAAATCCCTAAGGACAAGCAACAATACTTGCACTTTTCAAAGGTATTTACTCCTAAAGGGTTTGAAATTTGATGACCTTGTTGAATATTTTTTTTCAAGATTTTGGATCCAAGAAATATGTTTAACTAACTCAAAGATTGTACAACCCTAGGATGGAAGAGAAAATATTTTTTGAATTCCCACTTGGATTTCTCTAGTTGCACTTATTCTAAGCGGATGATTAGAATTTTGACCACACTGGCTCCCCTCCACAACACTCACTTCTATGTGTTAGCCAAGCTTAGAGTTCTCATGAATCTCCCATGACAAAATCTTCATCTCTACAAAGAACTGAAAATATGTGGGACACCTCTAGAGGTTTGACCTCCTGACACCAACAAATATTAGGGATTTTGGTTGCTAAACAAAGGTTCATAATAAGGGCATCTAGTTTAGGGGGTGCAATGATAAACTCCTTGTGAGAGATCTCCCAAACCTTAGAACAAGGGATTTATGCATCATAAAGACACTGGGGGAGAGTTATCATGCACCACTTCCCATTATTTATGATTTTCATCATAACCATGAATTTATATAGCGGTTTGGAAGAGCATGGCTTATACTCGTTACCACTTGGGTCGTTCCCTTGGGGTGAGTACTTCTTCCCACCAAGCCAAGCCCTCTAAAGGTGAAAAATAGTGAGTAAGTACATCCGTATTTTGATCAATATTTGTTTGCGTGAACAAACAGAGAACACACACTATGCCTTTTCTCACACTAGCAAGATTTGTTCAATTTTAAAAACCCAAATTTGAAAAGTGGAGGAAATCTTTTAGACAACCTAATTCCACTAAAATGTTTTTGATTCTCAAGATCACCATGAAGCACGAGAGAAGTGCATACACATTTGAATGATACAATTTTGTAGAAAATATTACAAAACAGAACAAACACAAATTCTTTTTAGTCCTCAGAGGCAATAAATGAGTTCTTTTTATAGCACCAAATTTGAGTGTGAAAGTTGATTGTTCAATTTTAATCCAAACTCAAAATTTTAGTAAGTGTCTAAGGTTCAATTTTAACCAACTTGAAAAAGCTTGAGTTGTGGGTTAATTTTAAGTTCAAATTGAATCTAGTTGGTCCTCAAAATTGAATTGCAAAAATTAAAGCCCAAGATTGTCACAAAGAGCATTAAAAAATGATTTTAAGACTTCAAATTTTGACCCTCCCCTACTTCCTGCAAATGTGGTGCTGAAATGAAAATGTGGCACTTTACAATTTTCAAATGCGGTGCTGAAAAATAGATGTGGTGCTTTGTTGATTACAAATGCAGCATTTTGCAGAAACAAAGAGCATGAATGCAACACTGTTACAAATGCAGTCCTTTACAGTGAGAATGTTAGATAGAAGACAAAGGGTGCATATACAACATTGAATCAAAAGAGACATGATAGAGGCATGCATATTCAACATGATGTGGTGAATTTGGCATTGTATGAAAAAAGAAGTGCTCCACGGCGTCACATTTGCAGAAAGGCAACATTGCGTTCCTATACCTGCAAAAAATGGGAAAATCAAGTGAAATCTAACATGTTAAGTTGATCAGCCATCCTTCTAGCACCAAAATGTGAACACCAAACCTAAACAAGCTAACAAAAGATCATAAAACAAGACTCAAACATGTTAGAAAAGAAAATATAATGTTCCCTATGAGATTCTTTAGCCAATTCAAGAGAAAACGTGAAATTAACAAGAAACTAATCAAAGATAGCATGTAAATCAAATTGAACTAACGAAACCTCCATCCCATAGAGGAAGTGGTGCTCCTTTGATGTGGAAAGAAGCCCTTTCCCAATCCCTTTGATAAGCTTTGATGTTGAATGTGATTACAAGTATGAAAAATGGCTATAATCTAGCTAAAATAGATGAAAAAGATGAAATGCTATGAACTCAAATGGCTATAGTAATAATGTAGGAAGTTGTGGATCCATATTATGAAAAAGATGTCTCTATTTATAGAAGCCAAGGGTTGAAGAATGAGAGGATTTGATGAATGTGGGATAAAATAAGAGCCAATGAGAATGTGCCAAGTGTCACAATTCTATTAGAGGAAGTTGGAGCACATTTTGGGAAATGTGAGTGGACGAGGATGGAAAAGAAGTAAATGTTGTTGGCTAAGAATTTGAAAGTGGTGTAAGATGAATTGAATGAAATTTGAGAGGATGTAAGAGGGTTGGAAAGGTTGTAAGATAATTTATTGCAAATGTAAGAGGATGTGATAGGTTTTTGAAAACCTTTGGAGGGAAATTGAATGAGAGGTTGTTGAGAGGATTATTCCTTGGAATATGCCTTGGTGAGGGAAAATAGATGAATTAAATAATTAATTAAAATTATTTTCATATGCAACTTGGTTAGTTGACCATGATTGCTTTAACTCTTGAGGAGTTAAAAGCTAGAGGATTTGATAATGATGAATAGAAAGTTGATTTAGGATTAATTAATCCAAAATTAAAGGAGAAAATAAATTTATGCTCCCAAAATTTTCAATCCTTTTAGGAATGATTTTGCATGAACTCTATCCCTATGTCCAAACTGATTACATGAATACCAATATCCATAGAAGTGTAAGGAACACCTAGCTATAGCATTTTGCACTGGAGGAGGGGATCTTAAATTATGCATCTATCTTCTTTTGTCCCTCACCTTAGTGAATCCATCACCAATAGTCCTTTAAAGTTTTTCTTTTTCTTTGTATGCCTAGGATCTGATTGGTTATCCTTCTTGTCTGCAGTAGGCTTCTTTTCTTCTTTAGTTTTCTCCTCCTCTGCAGATTTCCTAATGCAATCAGTTCCTTTGTAGTTATTTTCTTTGAAAAACTTAGACTTTTCTTTTTCTCTAAATATAATTTCATATAGTTTTGGAGAAGCATCAATAAAGGAGCTTTGCCCTTTTTCCAGACCGAAGCCTAATTTTTCTTTCTTTGTGGGCTTCTAGGTGCTTAATAATTGATCTAAAAAATTTGACCCACTTTTCAACTTGAGTCCTTTCTCTATTTGTTCATTTGCCTTTTCAAAGTCCCTTCTTAGAGAAACAATTTCTTCCTCAAGCTTTATTCATCTTTCAGCTTTAGACTATACCTTGGATTGAACCATATCTCCTTCTCTCTTGGCTTCTTCTAGTTTTAGCTTCAAATCTACCACATTCTAGGTAAATTCTTCAAGTTCCTTGCTTAGTTTGTCAAACTCTCTTTGTGCAAGTTTCTTTTGTTTCTTGTTCTCCTTTTTTAACTTCTCAATCGCATCTCTGAGATCATCAATCTCATTTAGGTCATAGATGAGTTCTCCTTCTAGATCAACTACTCCTTCATCTTCACCTTCTTCAAGGGGTTCTTCAGCCTTTTCATTTTTCTGCTCCTCAAGCTCTTTTTCCATAAATAGAAACTCATTGTTTCTAGCAACAAAGGCACAATTTTATTCATCATCTGAGCTAATGCAGTTTGATACATCACTATCTTCTTGGATGTATAGACTTTTCTTTTCTTCTAAAAATTTCTTCTCTTAGGGTAGTAAGGTTTCTTCATTTTATTATCTACCTCTTATTCAGAGTTGCCTTTCTTATTGAATGGACATTTAGTAGTGAAATGGCCTAATTTTCCACATTCAAAGCATTTGAAGGGAAGCTTACCTTTGTATTTTCCAAACCTTAGTCTTAGTCTCCTAATTAAATTTTCCTCTTCTTCATTAGTCTCATCATCCTCGGATGGAGTCATTTTTGCCTTGTCTTTCTTGGGAGGCACATCCTTCTCATTTTTAACTTTCTTGAAAGCAACTTCTTTTTTGGATGGTTCTTCATCTCTCATCCTCATCTCATAGGTTGTGAATATATTGTGTAGCTCATTCATAGTTAGTTAATCTATTTCTCTCCCTTCTTCTATAGCTGAGATCTTAGAGTAATACTTGTATGTCATTGATCTAAGTACTTTCAACACAACAACATCCTCTTTCAACTCTTTGCCACACCATTTGATAGAGTTCACAATATCATTGACTCTCAAAAGATACTCTATAATCTTTTCTTCTAACATTTTTAGGCCTTCAAATCTAGCTTTCAATATTTGCAACTTTCCAACTTTACCTTGTCATCTCCTTCATAAATCTTATTTAATGTATCCCATACATCTTATGCATTCTTACAATGCATAACTTTTCTATGCGCATACCTAGATAGACAATTCATGATAGTGAACCATGCTTTTTCATTGTTCTCAAAATCCTTTTTAGCTGCAACATCAGTAGGTGTGGAAGGCGGTGTGTATCTAGTTACCACTGACATCCAAACATCAAAACCCAAGGATCCCAAATATCCTTTCATTAATGAGCTCCAATAAGCATAATCTGTTCCATCAAACTTAGGTGGCTTGGATAAGGATGAGCTTTCTTGATTGGCCATTTGTGTTCACAAAGTCAAGGATCTACTCGAGCTAATTAAGCTTCTCTTAGGGATCCTTGGGCTCTAATACCAATTGTTGGAACACAATAATTCTACTGAGAGGGAGGTGAATCAATAGAATCTTAAATTTTAGCCTTCTTTTCTAAAGAGAAATCACAACCCTTAAAGCTAGATGTGTAGATTAAAACTAAAGATATGCCAAATACATGCACATAAACAAAATTAGTACATAACAATAGATATATGTGGAAAACCCAAGGTGGGAAAAACCATGGTGATAAAATGTTGCTAGGAGCTACTGTCCTAATCCAGCCTCACAATGAAATCCTCTATTACAATTTTTAAGGGCACCAACCCTAAGGAGACACCTATCCCCTGAACTGAGCACCAACTTAGTTATCTAATGGCACCAACCAATCATATTTACAACATATGAGATGATTACAATTTTTTCCTAAGGAACTCTTATCAATGTTATAGCTAACTATGTAACTCACTAGTAGAATTTGGAAAATAAATGAATACGTGACTAAAATTTTTAGTCACATGACTAACACTAGTAGTATTTGAAAAATAAATGACTAATTTGGTCATCGAGTAAAATCACAACTAAATGACTAAAGAAATGACTAAATACATGACTAAATGAATGACTAAATAACTAACTAAATAAATGTACTCATTATTAAAATATTGGCCATAATTTTCATTTTAATAAGCATACTCTAAAACCTTCGTCAAGACCTTATTTCAATCGTAGCCCACCATAATTAATAATAAAATATTACTATTAAATATTTTTATGGAATAATTTTATTTTTTTTGTGGTGTCATCATATGAACACCAAAGTTTCTTCTAAATTGAATTCCCAACTCCTCCAAGGTCCTAACTATGTAGTGTGGAAGATAAATATGCATACAATTCTCAAATATATACTAAGCTACTTATAAGTTTACATACTTTACATTTACTAGAGGAAAATAATGATATTATAAATAGTTTACAAGTATGATTATATAAATTAGTTAAATTATAATAGAAGAGATAAAGATGGAGATAAAAAAAATAAAGAGATAGAGACAAAGAAATAAAGAGATAGAGACAAATAAATATAGAGATAGAGAGATAAAGAGGAATATAGATATAGATGGAGAGAAAGATTGAAAGAGAAAGGAATAGAGAAAAGAGAGATAATACAAGAGAGATAGAAATATAAGAGATAGAAAGGGAAAGAGATATAGAGGAAATAAAAACTAACTTTTGATTACTTGTTTCATGCCAAAAATTCAAGAATGGTATGTGTGCTTGGGGAGTTATGCTCAAGGTAGCATGGCGTTTGATATAGATAGACAAACTTATGGAGAGAGAAAGACATAAAAGAGAGAGGGAGATAGAGATAAGATATAGAGAGAGAAAGACATAAAATGGAGAGGGAGATATAGATAAGATAGAGAGGTGGATAGAGAAAAAATAAACTGAACTCCTATAATAAATTTACTATTACAAATATATAATTTTGTCTAATGAAAAATTATATTTAAAATATATATTTATTGAGTGAATGCTAATTGAGACCTTTGTTACATAAACAACATCATTTGCTAAATGACCTACCAATTGACCTCACGTACTACACATGTGTCTAAAAAAATACACCAAATTTTTCTCTAATTGACCTTTCATACCTCTTTGGCATACCTATTGCACACCAAGGTTTAATTTCTAGTAATAATTCTATATATGTATTTAACATGTCAAAATGTGCTCATTATTAAAATCTTAGCCATAATTTTCATTTTAATAAAGATACTCTAAAACCTTCGTCAAGACCTTATTTTCAATCATAGCCTGCCAAAATGGAGAAGTGAGTCAAAACCTTATTTTCAGGCATAGCCCGCTAAAATGGAGAAGTGAAAGTATAAAACATTATTTTTAAGGTAGCCTGCCAAAATGGAGAAGTGAAAGCGCGACGCCTGATTTAGGGTTGCAACCTCTGCCCATTTTTCTACATCAGACACGATTTGTGCAGAATCTTGTGGTAAGTCACTTTACATGGTTTCAATTAATTTTACTTTTCAAATTTGTACACGGTCAGGCCATTTTTTATTATGTTAAGAATGATTGCTCTATAAATTGACATATTAGATAATACTTCTAATTTCATGTATGTTGCATGCATGATTGGGTAACATACCAAATTACTAAGAAGCTTGTCAAATCTCGATCAAACATAGTAATTTTTTTGTTTTTATCTACATAATTCAAAGAATGGAATAGTGATGAAAATGTCTTAAAATTTATTTCTTACCACCAGATATTTCAATTCAAACATTGAACTTTGGGCATTGGTCATTATAATTCCAGGTATGTTGACATCTAGTTTGCTAGTTTCTAAATGTGGTTGTTCTTGTGAAATAGCTAGACTTGCAATTTGGATGTAGGCTTTTATTCAAAATTGCAAGAGTCTAGAATCATATACTGGTAGCAGACTGAGTTGTCTGGTAGTGAAAATTCCTAGGTGTTTCTCCTCAAACACCAAGTTGTCCCATTTTTTTCTGATGCAGAGTCGGCATGGGAAGCTTCATCAAATGATCAACTAAATTATCAAACCACAAACTTAGCACAACTTCTCTCCAATACCCATTTAATTGGACTTTGTCAATCCACTACTCCTTCAAGGAAATGACCCAACACACCTAGGGTTCTTGTACTCAACACAACCAAGGGCTTGGAATTACTTTGAAAAAGTTCCAAATGACCAAACTAGGCCACAACATTCTAATTAGCACTTAGGAAACTCCATTTGTTCATTACTCATACCACTAGGTCTCTTTAGCCTTGAATGCTTTTAACGCTGCCTGATAGGACAGTCTAAATAAAATCCACCCACAAGTCTATACCATGCTCAAACTTCTAAATTTAGGCAACTATGATATGCCTCTAGAAGACCCCAAAGTCTCACCTTTTGACAATGGATGGAAAAACAACCATGGACCAATGTATCGATGTCCCCAAGAGGCTTAATTTGCTAATCACAATAGGATTTTGATTACCTAGGCTCTCCCCTTCACCCCAAAGCCTTGATTCAAACTCCTACAAGATAATTACAACCATATTCAACATTCCTAAGTGCCTCTTTAATAAAATCCACACAAAACAAGCCAAACTCACTTTTTGCTTCACCAATTAGGCCTGTCACTTGAAGATGCCAGACCTAGTTCAATGCATAAAATCCTCCACACACCTTTCCATTTTTCAGAACCAATCAAATATGAAAATTTACACAAGTACCTTCCATCCCACTAAGAATCATCATTTTTTACAATGTGGAGATGGAAGGAAGAGCCATTTTCAACCAAAACCCTTGTTTTGAGGGTTTCAGACCTGCACCTGCTAAAATGGCTATAACTTTTGCTATACTTAATGAAATTATGTAAAATCAATTCCAAATGAAATATGACACTCTCCTCTTTCCAACCATAATAGGGTTGATCCTGTATATATTGTACAGAGGTCGTACCACGTGTTTTAGCAGCAATTTACACACAGAAATTTCTAGAAAACAGCCACTTTTTTCATTAGAACTTCAAAGAAAATGATTCAACAAGCATGCCTTGACCATGAGAGGCTTATTTAACATCCAACCACCCTCCCCAACATCCTCCAACTGAAATTTTAATTAGGTGGACATTGGAAACCAACTTTTTACCAATTAGACCCCTAATTGCCTAGTTTTTCACTTTTAACAATTTGTTGACAATAAGTACATTATTATTCAGCCTTTTGTATTTTTTGAACTAACTAACAAAAAATACCCCTAATTACATCATTAATGGGCTCAAAGGCCTTATTCAATCGTGAAATTACTCAAATACCCCCTAGTTTCCTAATGCTTTCCTACTAATGTTGAATTTTGAAAATGTGTGTATCGGGTGCTCCTGCACCATTTTGTCCATTTACATTGTCACACATGATTCAAAAAAAATTGCATGTGGTTTTACTCTAGTTGTGACTTTATTCAATAACACAAACAACAAATTGAGTTGTTTCTTGTCTTGAGCATTTGGGATTGTTTGAACACTAAAATGTACATTTGTGAACTAAAGCTTATTTAGATACCATCATAAATGACTTTCTTCTATCATCTAGTTGGCAAGATTGCAATGTCCATGAGACACTCATTTTTGGGTGTATTCTGATGTTACATATGAGGAGGAAGTCTAGAATAATATCAAAGGAAACATATGGGGCAAGGTGTGCCTTTTATTTTTGAAAAAAATTATATTTGAGCTTTGTTTTGGTTGTGTAATGTGTTCATGCTTTCATTTCCTCAAGCTCTTTACATTGTTATTGTTAAAAATTTATGGCTTTGGTTGTGAGTTTGAAGCATCTAGTTGATGATCTATGCTAGGTAGGAATTAACAAGGTTGATATGCTCTTTGCTCTCATTGTCCACTCCTCGTGGGAGTTCCAATGGCTCAAGAGAAGATGTGAATAACCACTCAAGCAGATCTATCCCAAATTACTTGGAGTAGAAAAAGATTCAAAAGCTCCTATTACTTGGATTTCAAGGCTCTGGTACTAGTACCATTTTTAAATAGGTAAATTCCTAGTACTTGAAGAATCCAGTTTCCATGACACTTTGATTCATTGATCTCAATTGCTTTTGTAACTATTGGGGGAATTTTACCAAATGATAATCTTGAAACACTGCAAAATGAAAGTTGAGTTGCAATGGGTAATATTTATATTAAAGTTATATTTATTTACTTGGAAAATCTTACTGGAAATCAAGCATTGCTTCTAACTTTAAATTTTATCTTCCTCATCAAATTTCAAGTTGTGTCCTTTAAGAAATGGGGGACTTTGGAGAGACAACTTCAAAAATGATTTTATGATAAAGAAAGGTCAAAGCAAAAGAAAATTATAAGACTGGACTCAAACATATATTTCAACCACCAAAGTTATAGAATTTGGTGAAATTAGCAGATTTAAAAGCTAAATGCTCAAAAGTACCATATAGATTGGTTTTACGACATGATTCCCCTGTGTGGCAAGTTGAACATTCATTAGTCTTGTGGCTTTTAGTTCCTATTGGAAAAAGAGGACATGTTGTTAGTCTTTTAAACACTGTTTAGAAATTATGTTATTCAATAAAAGTAAGTTGGTTGATTGTTGTTATCTTTCAACCTATTGCATATGGTGATACTTAGTATGTTTGAAGTTTAGCCCCTTTTTTGTCACCATTACTCACTGAGACTCCTACTCCTAGTTCTAAATTTCCTTCTGAGGTACCTAAGATTGGAATTGACACTATGCCAATTCCCATTTTCCATTCTAATTATTTTCTAGAATGATGTTTATTTTTTGAAACCATTATAGGTTTAGCCTGAAGTATAGTAGATTGGTGTAGGAGCACCAAGGTATTTGTGAAATGTTGATTCATGGAGATCTTAGATCAGTTTTAGTTTTGAGTATATAATTATTTAATAAGGTCATTATTGACCAATTCATATTGTATCAAGTCATTTTTTATGGTTTTAGTGGTCTTTAGGAGGTTGGGAAGCTAATTTTGCAAAATTGACAAAATTGCCAAATTCTTGTCAAGGAAAAAACTTTAAAAGTATGCAATAAGGAAGCCAAACAATCATGGGTAAGCTAGAGTCAATTTAGTACATGTGATTTAGTTAATTTTCAATCACCTAAGAGGTCATGGTGCTATTTTTAACCAATGTGCAAAAAGATGTAAAAATTGACAAATTATTGTCAATCAAAAAGTTGCAAATTTGTGTAAGTTGGAATACCAACTGTCAAGGAAAGCAAGAAGTCACTTGGAGTCAGTTGATCTAGTTCATTCAAGGGGGAAAAGGATTTTAAAAAATTGTGGATTTCATTGTAATGGACTCTAGATTGGTCATTGAAGAAAAATAAGTTGTTTTCCTCAAATCTCTCAGTTTTCTTCTCAATTTTTGATGCAAATTCATTGTTACAGGGCTGGTACAGATCCATACAGTAGCATATTCATCTTAAATCTTGTGAATTTATTGGAGGGATGTGTTAACATCAAATTACATTTGATTTGAGCATTTGATGTTGTATTTGAAGTGTTTTATATTAAATTTTTTGTGACTGACCGGTTATACCCTGTTTAAGGGTTTTGAGGTTTTTGTAATGGAACGAGCTCATTCCACCTTTTTTTTCTCTATTTCTAAGTGGAATGAGCTCATGAAAGAGGATCTAGGATGGTTGATTTTAGGATTAGCTTGAATAAAGTTTTTGGAGAAGTTTGATGACTTATCTGTGGTGTTTTAGGTGAATTTTAAGCTTGAAAGTGCTAGGTTTATGAATGAGTTGGATGAAATATTGAGTGTAAAGGTTGTAAGTTGGTTTTTTAAGCTTGTGAAAGCTTATTGAAGTATTTTGGAGGGAGTGGTAGAGCTGTGAGGGGTTTGTAATGCCAACTTTCAATAAACCATATTCTAAATTGGGGAAAGTGAGGGTTTTTAGTTAAAGAGGCTAGTTGAGGGTTAGATACTTTGAAGAAGGTGGATTTGGGCCTTTTGTCACCTGGTAACAAGATTTGAGCATTTTTTGAGTGTTGGTTGAAATATTTTAAAGCACTTCCTTTGAAAAAGTGATCTAATTGGTCTACTAGGTCAGAATAGTTGCATGATTTTGTGTGAGATGGTCCAAAGTGACCCATGATGATTTTAAGGTATGTTATAGATTGCCTTAAAGGGCATCTAAAAGTGTAGAGTGTTTGGTTTTTGAGTGGTTCTTTGTGGGATAAAGTCAAAACTTTGGGTATGTAGACCTATTAGATGAGTAGAAGAGTTTTTGCAAAGGAGTGATTTGGAAGAGTTTTGTGAATCAATTGGTTGTTTTTACCAGCTTGTATTGTGGTGATTTGATCAAATCCAAATTTCTTTGCATCACATATCCCAACATTAGTTGATAATTGATTCCAACCATTGCATCTACTCACTGAAGTATAGTATATATGGATTGTTTGCAATGGAATGTGGTATGCATAGCTCATCGGTTTTCCATTGCTAGATAATTATTTGATTCAGGCCCAAACTCTTTTTTTAAACAATGTACACCATGTAGTGAAGATGAAAATAACTTTTTCCTTTGTTGTGTTCTTGAATGCAATGTGATGATTCTATTTGCAGTGTATTTGATGGGGCTTCATTTGTCATATCATATGTATTTCATTGTGTTCAGTATAGTATCCTTTCTATATGAGAGCTCTAATGTCCCTTGTGAAGATAGCTAATTTCCCATTCATTGGTTCTCTTTTCTTTATGTTTGCTAAGTGGGACCAAAGGATTTTGGATTTGGTCTCAACACAGAGGAATTCAATGCCTTTTGTCTAAAAAGATTTGGTCATATCTATTTTTATGCTCATGGCCTCAACCATTTTGTTTTTATAGTTATTTGGCCCTGTGGCAAAGCAAAGCCCTTTACTATCTCTACAAAAAGCTGCTACTTTAAGACCAGGATCACCTTCAAAGCACCATCTGAAGTGAATTTTTAGAAACCTCTAGGGTGTGGATTTACATTTTTCGGGAATTCCAAATTTAGTAACTTATCATTGTGAACTTCTTATGCTTTTATTACTAAATATTTGACGTATTTTGATTGATTATCCTCATTCTAAATTAGCTTTGGCTGCCTTGAAGTTGCATAATCATATGTTTGTTGTTTTTGTATTGGATAGTTGAAATTGATCTTCATGGTCATCTATGTAGCATCTCATGAATCACTTGGCTATATTTCTTAGTTATTGAATATCTATAATTCACTGAAGTGAATGAAATTGTAACAAATAGGTGAGTGAAAATTTAGCTGATCACTAGATTGGATATTGACAGGAAAGCTTTCTCTACAAAGATGACAAATTTTCTTAGGAGGAGCTCCAAAGTATCAAGCTAATGATAGAGAGCAACTTATACAAGTACCTCAACATATTACCTGAGGGGTGTGATCGTTTTGAGGAGGAAACCTTGATGAATTTGAAAGGTCGTGAAGTACATGAACAAATCTCTCCTACAAGTATTCTTATTGGAAATAAATGATTGAAGATTTTCACATAATGGAGGGGATTTATTTATTTTTTTGCACAATATAAATTGATACAAAATATATTTGTAATTTACTATATTATATGTTTTTCCCTGGTGGATTCACTATAGGTTATATTCAATTCAAAACAATTTGCACTCTTTTGCATTCATGATATCCTTTCCTTTTCAAATTTAGAACATGCAATTTTGTTTTCTTGCATTTGATAGGTAGAAGGGAAATATAGTTGAATTGAGAGCTATCTATTATTCATATAATATAAGTATGGATGCCATAGTATTTTATACCATAACCTTCATTATCACTTTTGGCGTCCTGGCTTCAGACAATGTTGAAATTGAGAAAATTTGGATTTGTAAATAACATTTGCAACGTAACACTAATCATTGAATGATAGGTTGGCTTATGTGATTGGAAACATTCTACTTCCATGATTCACTTCTATCCTCCTCCTATAGTTTTTAGTGAATTATTTGATAGTTTGATACACTTCCATGGCTTAATAGTGTTCTTTGTGTTTATTTCAATTAATGAACATGTTCTATAGGGTTCCAGATCCATTAGTTGCTATAGATACAAAAATAGGCTTTCTTCTCAAATATTCATTTAAGAAGACATCCTTGGTGCAAGTTCTCTTATGTCTTTTTTTCTCTCTGAAGCATTGCAATAAATGAGCATGTTGTGCAACCAATGGCCTTTGCTAGTCTTCTTTTAGGATATTCTTTATGAGCATGAGAAAATTTCTAGATAAACAGTGTCCTCATATTCTTAATGTTCTATAATTCTATTTGACCAGCTAGAATTGTTGCATTTTCAACTTGGCTTAATTTTTCAACTTGTATTTGGAATTGTGCAATTAGCTTTCTTCTTTCATGATATAGTCTCAACACCTAATTGAGATCATTTTCATGATATAGTCTCAACACCTAATTGGGTGAGAATATTCTCACAGTTATTCTTTTGAACTTTGTATTTTTTGACTTATACCTATATTGTGGCCCAAAAAAATCATCTTCTACCTTGTATGCATACTGGTGATGGACTGCATGGTGTGATAAAAAATGTTGATTTTTTCTGGCATCTCCTTGGTGCAAGAGCACCAAATCATCTCAATTAAATCTAGGACAAGTTTGTTCATTTTTAGGTTGCTAGGGGTTTGAAGTATTTTGTGTGTTCAATAAAGGTCATATTTGACCATTTTTTGTGTATTTAATGGGTCATGGGTTATAGTGTCAATTTTGGCAATATTGTCAAATTGTCATATTATGAAAAAGTTGCAATTTTTTTTTAAAAAAGGTAAAAATGCACTTGATAAGTGTCTCAATGGTCAAGTTAGGAGTTTTATGTATTTTGTCTTAAATAAGGTCTATTTGAGACCATTTTTATGTAACTGAAAGGTTAGTGGGGTCATTAGTGCTAAAATTGTAAAATATGCAAAATCTTGCATTTATTGCCAGCTAGTTTGCATGTTTCAGTTATAGTTAGTGGGTCCCCATGTTGTAGCTTGTTGAAAGTAGTGGGATTTTGCATGTAAAATTTGTTAATTCATTTTTTAAGGAATTTTAGTTTTTTTTAAGAAGATTGATTGTAATAATATTAAATACTTGAAAACTAAATTTTGATATAGCTCTATATTTTTCTTTAAAAATCTGCACTTTTCAAACTTTGAACAAGGTTGTATGGGTCTCTTTGGCTAAAAGGTTCATCTAATTTTGTGGAGGGTTGTTCTAATATTTTTTTGGCACCATTCTTGTGGGGTTTCACTGATATTTAAGCTCCTAAGAGCAAAAATATTGACTGGAGGTTTGAACTAGATTTAAGGGTTTCCAAGGTCTTCAACATGTGAAAAGGCCATTCCATCCATTTTTTTTCCTGTATCTCAATGGAATAGCCTAAGATAGATGGTAGTAGGTCTATAATGAGAGTCTATACAGGTTTTAAGAGCTAGGATGGTTTTGAGATTGAGTTTGTGTGTTGCAAGCATGCTAAAAATGAAGGTTTTTGAGTGAAATGTGTTGGTTTAAAGATGGAAATGTATACCAAACATGGGGGAAGCAACTTTTGAGGTTAGATAAATATTTTTCAGGTCCAAATAGATTTTTTTGGTGAGTTTTTAGAGTATGGAAAGGCTGGGAATGTTGTTTTCCATAATAACCTCATGAAAAGTGCCCAAAATAAGGGTTTATTGAAAATGTGACTTAGTAAGCGTATCTTCGAAAAATAATTGTGTATTTGGTGGTTTAGTAGGATTTTTAGTGCTTACCCAATGGAAAATAAGGTTTGTAAAGAGTTTAGGTATGAGTCTCTTTGTAAAATGGGTCTATTTTGGGGTATAGGACAACAAGAAAAGAGCAAGTTTGAAGTGTTTGTTCCAAAGGAACCTATTGTTATTTTGAAGTATGTTATGGTTGGGTGAAATGGGTATCTGAAAGTGTCAATAGTTTTGTGGTAGAGTGAGTTTTAGGTGTAAAAAGTAGAGAAAATAGGTCTACATACCTACTAGAAAGAGTAGTTGGTTGTAGAGAAGTGCACCCTAAGTTGGGTTGTGAACCAAGTTGTTTAAATCTTCTTTAGTTGTGTTTGAGTTGATAAAAACCACCTAGCTCTTGCATCACTCCTCATTTTTCATTTCTTGATAGAGAGATTTTGAAAGATGTGTAAGATGTTCTTCAATCTCAACAATCAATGTTGAGATAAAATGGAAGCATTCCTCTTGAAAATTAGGTGCTAAATAATTTATCCTTGAAGGAGATTTATGTGCATGAAGAAAACTTAGGAGGTCTTCCAGAATATTCTTGGACCCCTCATCTATGGTATCTTTTATTTGACTAACCTTAGTTCCAAAATAAGCATTAAGGCAACCAAACCAGTCTTCATCATTTGTCATCATAAATCTAAAACTCAACCCAAGTAAATTGATACTTTTTAGGTCCCCTCTCTTGAAAAGCCAACCCTCACTAGTAGTTAATTTGTGCAAATGGGTTTCAACATCTTTGTAACTTTCCAGAGATGTAACTATGGCTTCAAGGCATTTACCAACCTTAACTCTCTCATGCAGATTTGTAAATCCATAAGCTATTATTTTTGTTCATCCTACTAACAAATAGAATCTCAAAAAGTTCATCCCATAGACTCTTTGAGTGCTTCAAAACAATCTCACACACACATTACCATGGAAACTCAACATTTGAACCAAAAACCATTTTTAGCCACTCCAAGCTCCCTTTAAATGCATCCAGACTATCTAATGTTTCTATGATCAATGTCTCGTTCTTTGCAAGTTCCTTGCCACTTTTCACAAGATCAAGCAAATACTTTCCCCCAAGCTTATCTGCAAAGATAATATCATCTACACATGTCTTAAGCCACACTAAGAAAGACTCTGATATAAATTCGCTCAGCAAAATCATCATGGTAGCTTGTAGCTTCTCTCTATGATATTTCCACAACTGTACCTCATTTTCTGGGTTTGGAATCCCACCAAACAACTGTAATCTAGGTGGCACTGCCAACATAGTCTTATAAAAAAGAGGAAAATCGTTTAGAACCTCCAAGAAGAGTTCCCCAGTCTAACATAGTGTTACCTATATGACTCTTACCACATTACAGAAAATGGAATTGATTGCCCCCACCTTATCAGTCTATTAGTTAGATGTGTCAACGATTTTTTTTTATCAGTGTGAGCACCTTCTATAGGTGGGACGAGGTCTCATGTTCCCGCAATGGTTCAATGGGGGTGTCATCAGTGGAGTTCATGCTTGTTGCTGGGACTTGGGTGGTGGTTCCAATAATAAGCCGATGTTGTTGGCACTCCTGATCTAAGTCAACACCAACAAAACCAAGGTTTTGGTCTTCTTGTTTTGAAAGGATAAGAAGTAGATAAGCTTCATATTTAGTTGAACCCACTTGAGATAGTCTTTGAAAACAAATTTGTGAGGTTTGATTTCACTAACAAATGGAAAATGAAGATGCTCATAGCTCAATTGAGGACCAAATCACACCAACTAAGATGTGAGACGGGTGTTGAAACCCAATCTAACTGAGCTTTTTGTGGCTTTATGTGTAGCCTTGTTAAACTTGCTAGATAATTCAACCAAGAATGATTCAATAGGATTTGGTTTTTTTTTTAGGAGTTCTAGAAACAAAATAATCTTCCACTATAATCAAATTTTGCATAAGCTTTATCTAGTACAATTTGCTCCCACCTGTTATGTGGTTGGCTAAATCCTTTTCCAAATCATTGGTTCCTTGCCCCCATTGGATTTTTAATTCTTTGCTACCTTGGTTGAGTTCTTGAGTTGTGTTAATGGAAAATTGGTTCATCAAATTTATGTGAAGGCCAAAGAACTTTTCCTTTGCCTTCACCTTTCTATTATATTCCTTCATTGACTTGTTATATGAGGTTGTATTTCATTTAAGTGATTTGATCTTGTTTTTTTGATGATTGGATAATGGTCCCATAATCTTGGTAGACCAGAATGGTGGGTTCAATATCCATATATTGATCTGCCAAAAAGGTCTCTATTGTTAGCATGGGAATCTCCAACATGGAGCCTTTTCCAAAGGGATGTTGAGGTGTATGATCCTTATTGGGATAGAGGTCAAAAAATCCTACAGACTATTGAGATCACTAGAAGGGATACAACATCTCCCCTACTGTTGGAAAATGATTCTTTGGGGCATTCTTCAAGTTACTGAATTGAGCCCATACCATCTCCTTGGAACCTTGATTAGGTTTGTGTGCTAAAATTCTAGATTATGTTTAACATGCAAGTAATACTATTCAAGCACATAGAAAAAAAAATTACACATTTTCTCAAAATATAAATGTGAATAATCATTGGAGACATCAAGCTTTCATGATTTGTGATGTTAAAGAAGAGTTTTCTAGAGAAACTGTGACAGGAGTTAAAAGATTTAATGTTTCATACCACACTTTATTGTCCATCATCAAGATGAATAATAAGATTACAACAAATTCACTCTAGGACTACAAAATCTTGGTGTTAGCTTGGAATCATCATTTCATTTTAATATGGAACATTTCAGGCTCATCTAGCAAGAAATTCTAGTAGTACTTTAGTTGCCACGTGTGACAAGTTTACTAATTAACATGCTTACCATGCCATTATCTATTTGTTTGATGCCCACTATAACATTTTTCCCTATTTGAGGACTAACTTATATAATTTTCATATACACATGGTGAAAAAATTATAGATATGCACTAGCCTAGCATGGAAAGATAACTTTTACTTCTTAACAATTCATGTTCCTTTCTTCCTCAAAGTTTAAAATAGAATTTATGAGAAATAATGAACAACAAGCTACATGTTATGAGATTTATATTTCCCTTCAAGACTTATTCCTTAAACATATGTTTACAACCTAGTATAAAGGATACCATTACTGATAGCACTGTGGTAGTAGAGTGCCCTCATCAAACTAGCAAGATGTATCCTTCACAAATAGTAAATAGTAGTAGATAGGCCATATCTCTCATATAACAAGCATATATGCAACTGATCTTCCATCCTATAACCATGAGCCTTTATAGATCAACGATGTAGTAGGAGTCAATCGTGGGTTTGGATCAACCATGTATTTCCATTTTCCATATTCATTTTGAGATGTGCATATAAAAATAAAACAAACAATCCTTAATTAGCTATATTTAATTGGGTGTTAGGACTACTATTATGAGTACAAAGTGTAAGTTCATGTCCTATGTACTCTTGGCCTTAGATTTACCAATTTTGATTGGTCATAATTATAATTGGTTCTTGCAGCAAGAAGTTTTATTGCATGCTTTAGCTTGAAAAGTTTAGACACAAAAGATAAGTGATTTGGTATAATTCCCAAGACGTTGCTTCATTTCCTTGTTACTAGAAACAAGAACATATATTCAACTGGGGAAAGGGAAGAGTTCAAAAAATAAAACAAGAGCTCATAACAAACTGAGAAGCACAATAAACAATAAATGCAGCTTTCCAAATTGTAAATGAAATGAAATACTACTTTTGGAGCATCTATGACTTTAAGTTTAGGATAATTGTTTAACCATATGATGGAAATTTGCAATTCCTTTAGCAGTTAGGTACACATTAATAAAATACAAAAAGCTCAAATATCAAGATAATTTCTACAAGAACATATTGAGCTAGATGAATTAATCTGTGTAATATGTTTATATTGCCCTCTTCCACTAAAACCTTTGAACTAGCCAGAAGAACAATTTCATTCTGAAACAGAGATGCCATAGTGATAAGGGAGAAAACTTGTGTTTCCCATCTCTAAAGACAATTTGTCAGTTGTCTTGTGACAATGTTTGGCTAATTCACTTTGGCTCTGATAGCAAGGAGAAAATCTTCTAGGATATGTTGTATCCCTTCTAGTGATCTCAATAGTCTTAGTGTATGATCCCATTGTTGGAACCACCACCCAAGTCCCGGCAATAGGCACGAACTCTACCGATGGCATCCCCATCGAACCATTGCGGGAATAGGAGACCTTGTCCCGCCAATAGAAGATATTCACATCGATGAAAAAATAGAACCATCAATGCATCACTAGAACTAGAAGACATGTTCAGCTAATAGACCAATAAGGTAGCCCTTTTCAAACAAGTCTGTTCTACTATCACGGACCAAACAAGCATTAGAATTAGAGACTAACAAGAACCACCAAGAAAATTTTCGTTGACACATCATCTAATGGAAGAAGGATTTTTTTGGCCCAATGGATCTTGACCAAGTTAGTTTAAACCCAATAGAGTAGGTCTCAATTGGGTCGGATAAGCCCCACCGAGAGTTCACTTTACAAAACCAATCCTTGGTGAAATAGAGCATTGGATAAATGCATCTAGAAGAGCTCCCCAACAATATACAACCTCCATGGCACCGAATCATGTATCATCCCAGACAATAATTTCTACACCATAGCTGATTTGTTGATAAAATTTTGAATCAACGAATATGTTCTTTTATACTCAATAGTCAGGAAGAATGTTATACTAACCATGGATTTCACCTATTATAATTGTTCTTAGTTGTTGCACTACTATTTCCAGTTGCATATAAACTATTCTTAGTCGTATTATTTCTTTGTACTGTTTGATGAACCCTTGGTGTGTGAAGTCTTCTAGTCATTTCTGTTAGAATGAAGTTTAGGGGTTTTGTTTCAGATGATATGGAAAAAATTTTTTGGAACCAAATAGAGTTGAATGGGTGTTTCAAACTCAATCAAATCTTGTTTAAAATAGCCCAACATGAAGACAAGTGTACTTAGAAGATTGGGATTGCTTTTTTTATCATCAATATTTGGTTTAGAGCTAGGAAATTGAAGCAAAATGGTGATAAAGAACAACAAGGCATGGGTAGAAAATGTATCAGGTTGTTTTGGGAAAAACATGCCTTAAACATTAGAGATCTTCAAATTTGGGAAAATATTTTGAGAGGTTCCTTGCAAAATCCATTTTGTGCACATTCTACAATCAATCATTTCATTCCATGAGATGACATCTCTTTGAGGCATTATGTCAAAAATTTCAGGTGTTTTGTCTACGATTCCACATTTTGCATATATGTCTACTAGAGCATATCCAACTATAACATCTAGGTATCTTTTTAATTCCTCTATCTTTCATCAATCTCTTTACTATTTGAACCTCTACATATGTTTTAGAGAAGAACATAAGTTATAGCATTTTTAGGATCCAACTAAAAATATGAATGGTTGATCAACCATGCACACCTAATGATCAACTATATATGTAAATTGTAATGCAATAAGGGTTACTAACGTGTGAAGTATGTGTAGCCCTCATCCACTAAACCTACATGACTACATGCACCTAGAACCCTAGCAAAGCTTACAATGTTAGGATGTGTTCTAGAGTGCTTCATTAATTCAAATATTTTGAGAGGTTCCTTGCAAAATCCATTTTGTGCACATTTTGCAATCAATCATTCATTCCATGAGATGACATCTCTTTGAGGCATTCTATGAAAAAATCCAGGTATTTTGTCTACGATTCCACATCTTGCATATATTGTCTACTTAAGCTAGTTTTCCTATAGTTGTTATTTGGTGTTTTCAATATTGTAGAGTCAAATTTTCCTATATGCCTAAATGTCTTTTTTCGTAAAATCAAGTTTATATGGTTTGGGGTTTCAAGGTGGGGTTTTCCCTGACCATAGAAAACCTTTGTGGTTGGAATAGAGGTATACACCCCTCTTGCCAATTACACCTTATCATCTTCTAAAGATCTCTGGGTGACTCTGGCAATGGTACTGTGATGGATTGAGGGGGAAAACAGTAACAAAGGTGGTTGTGACAGTAAAGTGGAGGTTGGTATGTACACTATTTAACTCTTGTAAGATTCTAACCTGGAATCTAGAGGCTCCAATTAGGAAAACCCTAGTCCAATCCTTCATAAAAGAATTTGCAATACCAATACATAAATGTAAAAATGTATTTGATTTTGACTTGTATATCTGAATAGCTCTATTTCTTCTTGAATTAAAAATTTAAAAACTGGTGTAGGAGCACCAAGGTATTTGTGAAATGTTGATTCATGGAGGTCTTAGGTCAGTTTGAGTTTTGAGTCTAGAATTCATTAATAAGGTCATGATTTGAGTGTTTGACATTGTCTTAGAAGATTTTTATCTTAGTTTTCCTGAGACTGCAGAATACACCATGTTTCAAGGGTTTGAGGCACATTTAATGGAATGAGCCCTTTCCACCTTTTGTCCTCACTGTTTCTAAGTCGAAATGGGCTCCTGTTAGTAGATATAGGATGGTGGGGTAGTAGGTTTAGTTTGAATAAAGGTTTTGGAGGATTTGGGATGACTATCCTAAGAAATTTTGGTGAGTTTTAGGCTTGAAAATGCTAGGTTTGTGTAAGAGTTGGATGAAATATGGAGAGTATAGGTTGTATGATGGTTTTCTAAGCATTTGCAGGCATAATCAAGAGTGTTGGAGGTGGTGGAAGAGTTATGAGAGGTTGGTAATGTCATTTTTCAATAAACCCTACCCCAAGCTAGTGTAAAGTGAGGGTTTTTAGTTACAAAGGTTAGATGAGAGTTTTCCCATCTAAAAATTGTTGATTAGGGCCCTATGTTGACTAGTAAGAATATTTGAGTGGTTGTTTGGAGTTGGAGGAAAGAATTTTAGGTACCTCCTTGGAAACAAAGACCTAATTAGTCTATTAGGACATCATTTTTTCTAGGTTTTGTGTGAGATGGTCTAAAGTGACCCATGATGGTTTTGAAGGTAAGTTATAGTTTTCCTTAAAGGGTGTCTAAAATATTAGATAGATTGATTTTTGAGTGGTTCATTGTGAGATAAAGTCAAAAATATGGGTTTGTCGACCTACTAGATGAGTTGAAGAGTTTTTGCAAAGGAGTGATTTGGAAGAGTTTTGTGAATCAATTGGTTATTTAAATCAGCTTGTTTTGTGATGATTTGTTCAAATCCAAATTACTTTGCATCAAAAAATTTCCATCATATTGAAGCTTGATGGGAAGAAGGATCCATTGAGAGAACTCAAGGGGTGTTACTTGCTAGGAGGAGAGAGGTTGTGGAGTATTTGTTGGCTTGAGCAAGTGACTGAGCTCACCTTCCTTATATTGAAGAGGATGTACTGAGTATGTATTTCCTCAGTCAGGATTAAATTATAACTGATGGTTTTGTGATGAGATGGTGTTGATGACAAATCATATAACTATGATAGTTGAAATTATTTTGGTGGTCATATGACATTCTTTTTTAGAACATTTATAAAGAATGTATAGATTAAAGTTTGTTGTGCAAAAGTAGTGAGTAGGCTACATTCCTCTGCTTGAATCAAATCTTGATTTGGGTGATGAGGAAAGAGGTATAATTCCTTCTGCTACCTCACACTTGTTCCTTCTGTTAACTCACACTTGTTCCAGTCATGTAATCACCTTGATGACTATTACCTCACCCATGTTCCAGTCATGTATTTACCTTGATGACTAAATGACTTGTTTTTAGGGCTTATAGCTTACAAGAAAAATGAAGGACCTTTGACCTTTTAGATCATCTGTGATAATTTAATTACATAAAAAAAAACCATTGAAGGATTTAAGTACTTAGGGTTTTGTTGAAGATATCACTATACTATTTGAAGATTTTGGTCAGTACCTGTTTTAAGCCAGCTTTATGCTTTTGGCCTTGAGATTGAGTGGGACTCTCATAACTTACATTTTTTGGTCCTGACAATAGACTTTTAGTATGATATGGTTAAGATGGTTTGATTGAGAACAACAAAAGATAAGCCTCAATATTTTATGTCATTTAAAGATTGGAATAAATATTATTGGGCGGGACAACTTAAGACCTTAGATTTGCACCAATTATATATCAACTAGAAACCTGACCTATACCTCATGTAACTCTCCATGACTGTAAATATGATCTTCAAATTAGAAATACATACATTCTACGCAAGATTTATTTGTTTAGTAGATACTTAGGGAATGTCTAAACATGATAGTGAATACCTTGAACTAGTTAGCTTTATCTACTAGTTACTTCTAATCAACTAAGGACATTTATATTTCAATTTTAAATAAAATTTCAATATTGAACTTCAAAATTTAGACAATTGCCACCTGCACTGCACGTAAATGGAGGCACCCTTTTAACACATTTCCTTGATTATACTTTCATTTCCTTTCACATTTGAGTATACTAACTTATTTTGAAAAAAAAATTGATTTCAATGTTCTATCCCATGGCTCAGTTCTTGTTTTTGTGTTGAACAAAAATCAAACACTAAGATTTAGTGTCATGTTGGATTGTCAAAAAGCTACAATGTGAAAATAGCTTCTTTAGAATCTTCATTCTATTCTATCTCTACAACTCTGTTCTTTCCAAATTTATTTTTACACACTAACAGTGACCATGAAAAAATTATTGCAAGAGTGGGAGGTTATTCTTACCTATATGAGCCACTTTGGTGGGCAGACATGATTACCAATAAGTGATTATTACTTATTAAATTGGGTTTGGGTGACAATTGGAGAATATTAATGTTTGACAATTGGCATAGATTACTTGCATTGAAACTATTAATTTCCTTATTTACAATCTTTTTTGAGATTATAGTTGCATGGCCGGAGAGTTTATATAATCATTGTTGGTTATTATTATTATTGTATTATTATGTGTTTTCCCCTTTCAAACTATATTTCTTGCCATATTTTTACCTTATATGGTGCGCTTTGCTTTCATCATTCTTTTTACATTGATATTTTTCTATTCAGCCTTTCCAGCAGTATTTAAAGAATATAGATAGTTATTTCCTCAAACTCTTTAACATACTCGTGGGTAAAATTGATATCTAATTCTCAATATTTGTATGTTTCCCCATTTTAGGTTGAAAGCCTCTGTAATCATGCCATGACATGCTACATGAGATTGATGTAATTAATTTTTCTTTTCTTTCCAAAATTATAGATAATGTGGCAAAGGTTATGGAATCTGGCTGTACACCTGCCAATTGCATTTGCTTGAAAGTTTCTAAAGCCTTTTCAACAAATCCATTTTGTGCATATCCTACAATATTGCAATCCATAGACCACATTTCTTATAGGTATATTTTCGTGTATTTTCTATGCATTGATGGATATTCATATCTTGTTTCAAAGCTCTCATTTTGGCATAGGAAGGGAGGATGTTGGAAAAGGTTGTGGAATTTGGCTTCACACCTACAAATTGTATTCGCTTGAAAGTTTTTAAATCCATTCCACCATATTCATTTTGTGCATATCTATTGTAGATGTCCTTAACCTATATGACAAAGGTGTATATACAATTTGAGATTAATTGATAAGCTGAGACATGTAATGTTGATTTGATTTACATTTTACTTAAGATATAATTTCGTTGTGTTGCTGAATTTCATAGTTCAATAATTGGGATTCTCAATGATCTTGTATACCCAAAGTGTATGTGATAGAAAGAAATTAGGTAGCCATGTCGATTAGTTTGACAATTTGAATGATCTTGAGTTCATAAGTACATAATGATAAGTTTTGACAAATAATATAATTTCTTGTTGCATTTATCACATAAACAAAGGCCTATTTTGATTGTAGCAGAGGATGTAGAGAGTGGAGCATTGGCTACTTTGATATTTGAAATTGATTATTTTTTTACTAAATTGATAATGTTTGAAGTTTCTTTTTCTTTCTTAGATGTTGAGTCTAATTAGTAAGTTTAATGTTGTGTTGCAACTTGCAGGTGAGTATGTTGATATAATAAAGGCTAGCATTGTGGATCCTCTAAAAGTTATCAGAATTGCATTAGTTGATGCAGAAAGGTAGAACTATTTATCTTTATTATAATTAGTGGAACTTACAACTACAATATCTGATAAAAATCTACTTCCAAATATGCTTAAATTGATGGATGTTATATCTAATTCTGATACATTCACTATATCTAGCACCTAAGTTTAGGGTGCCATAGTTGGAAAAGGAAAAGAAAATGTTTGAATTTTATCCTTTGTATTATTTGAATTTTCTGAGTTTTTGATGTACAAATTTTGAAACCTTATTTTTCAGGTTCTAGCTCCAAATTGGAGAAGTGAAAGGTGAATACCAGCGAGGAAGAGTTTGGAGGAGCCAAAACCAATAGTGGCGGGAAAGCTGTGGATTTGCAAGGGGATTAAATGGGTCGATCCCCTATAGGAGGTTGGTGCCCTTCCAAAAGGACTACAGTTAAGGAAGGGGAAAACAATATAAGTATATGAAAATAAGAGTATTATATTTATATAGTGTCTGTAAGTTGTACAGTGTCACTGAAACATTGAATGTAACCAATGAGATTTTGATTTGCTAATGAGGCTTAATGAAGTAAATTTTTAGAGTGGTTTTTTCTCCACTCATAAATAATGTGTTGTGGCTCCTCTTGATTTGTAATCTATTTGTGTTTGTGTCTGATCAATCATATTTGTTCAAGCATTTTAGTCTTCATTTCATGGTGCTTCTTCAACATTTGAATATCTATGATACTTGAAGTTTATATGCATAAATTTGTGAGGATTAATTTAGATTTGATTTGTAATGACTAAATATATTACTAGAGTAATGACTAAATGCATGACTAAATTAATGACTAAATATATGAATAAATATATGACTAAATTAATGACTAAATATATGACTAAAATAATGACTAAATTAATGACTAAATATATGACTAAATTAATGACTAAATAAATCACTACCATGACTAAATAAATGACTAAATATATGACTAAATCAATGACTAAATCAATGACCAAATCAATGACTAAATAAATGACTAAAATAGTTTAGTCATTTATTTGGTTGTGTTATAAATAACTACAAATAAACTACTAATAGTCACGTGACTAAAATTAGTCATTTATATACAATTTTTAGTAGTTTATTTAGTCATATATTGCTATTTGTGTACTAGTGACTGCTCAACTCTTTGTCGTCTTCACAACAACTCTGTTCATTGCTCTATACCCCACAACTTCAACTTTGTTCCTCTTCTCCTTTAGTGCATTCTCTGTCCACCTCAATGCACCAGTGTACTTTTATGTTCTCCTTTTCTATTTTTTGTATTCTCTAACTAATTCAAGAGATTAGTATCACACTCCTCTATCCTCATTCTACTACACATTTAGACACGTGCTCATCTATTTTGTGTAGTACTTAGCAATCACAATTGCCTCGGGATCTTCTGCTATGATTGTATCTTCTGTTAGGGTGAATATCTTCTTCATTGTCCTTCGACTACATTAAGTTGCACAACATTAATTCCTAGTGCATATAATTCCTTTTCCTTGCCATCATACCAAACCCTAAGATTGAATTTGTAGTTAATGCTCTCTTCTGATCCTATGATCTGATCTTGATTTTTGTCTCTATGGCCATCTGCACCATTGTTTTGTGCATCTAATAACATTACATCTATCGTTGAACTAGGTAGCCCAATAAATTTTTATCTCCAAGTTGATTTACAAGCAAGACCCTGTTTACACATAGTTAGCAGTTCATGATCACCTCATTCAAATCTGGGTCATCGATCTTCTCCCTTCGTGCCACAATCCTGCATTCTTCATTCATCGTTGCGACTTTAAAACATAACCATTTGATAAACGGTCCTTTCAATCTCCTCCATTGATAATGTTCTTCAAGAACATTTTCCTCTATTTCTTTGATGTAGCAATCACTGTTGGATTAGCTATCGATCAATCAGTATTGTCCCTCGCTGTCCTGTTAGCACAAACAATGGGCCCACAAGAGCTTCATGGCTTGGCAGGCTTGTGCCAAGTGTCACCTCTCTATCACTTATAGTCCAACTACTTCGCTTCACAACAATGATGTGAAGCGATGTTGCCACATGTCATAGAACCTACCAAGGTTCAGTCTGTCACCACTATGCATCATTTGATCAACTTCGTTTGATCTCCATCACTCCCTACTCCCCCATTGGGTATGAACGAGTCCCACCATACGTGCCACAAGCTAGCGAGCAACATTAGATTTTCCACCTCGACATGATCACAGTTGTGACTTAACCTCATTTTTCCAATCGTCTAGGATGACATCATGCACCAATAACTTCGTTTGCTACCACTGTAAGTCCCACAGTCCACTGTGGATTACTTTCCACCAATCCCCGTTTCCCCATAAGATTTAGCTGGGACCCACCACAAACTCAACGAGCTGGCAGGAAGGCCATTAGATCTTGTAGTTTTAACCAACATTGTTGATTTTTCCAAGAGGAAATATTTGAACAAGATTTAGGAAATATTTGAATGTGGCAAATATTTCTCAATAGTCGGTAATTGCTAGGTGAAAGGGTCGGTTTCCCTCACAACGTAATAGGCTTAAGTTATCACTTAAGCTACTTGCAACTGTCAAACACAGGTCACCATCAAATTAGAAACTTTATTTTGATGCCATGACTGTGCATACTTAGGGTTTAATCAACAACCCTAATTCTAGCTGAAAGCACAAGTGACCCTTTTTAGAGCATAGCCTTCAACCTTTGGCCCTGTAAAACACATCTCTAAGTAGCTCACAGAAAACCCATGTCAAATCTGAGATCAAATTTTGCTTTAGAGTGCTAAGGGAGTTTAGCAACATTTGCAACCATCACTCCATCTCTCCCCTGATCCCCTTTTGACATCAATGGTGATTCTCCTTCATGTAGGATTAGTTCCATCTCACACCTGATCCCCTTTTGACATCAATGACAACAATATGCCAACACTTTAAACATAAAGTTGAAGCCAATTTTAGGATAGCCATAGTATACAATCTCATTGCTAAAATCCATTTTTCGTTAAAGTCACAATTTCATTCCAAAACACATCATCCACAAAATCATAATCTTTACATTCCAAGCGCCTAGTCCATTTTCCCAAACCTTTGTTCTAATTTATACCCCCTATCCTTTTGTCCATCTAAAAATCCATCACCCCATAACATTTATCCATTTAACCCTTTTTTCATCATCTATTATCTTCCTATGAGTCTAAGTCATATGACTTTTATCCTACACCCTTTATACCAAAGCTAGCGTCTTTTGTCCATTTCAACCATAGCCTTAGACTTATTTCTAAATTTCATATTTTGATCTACTCTAATTATCCAATAATTAATAATACACCTTTGTTACCCATTGTCTATTGTTTAATTGTTTCAAAACCTTAGTCATCCTTAAGTTAAATCCATAATAATTTAGACCCATAGAGTAAATTTTATCATTAAACCATCACCATCCTTTGTACACATCATCTTTATAATAAAATTTGTACCATCATCAAAAGCATCACCTTTAGTTCTTTATTTAAACCATCACCTAATCCATCCTTTAGGAGATGGAAGCTATTATAGGGCTCATAGTCTAATCTTTAGAACACTAGAACCATTCTTTTTATGGATGTATATGTTTGATTTGGTTGTGATGAAGGTCTATTGGGTATTTGTGGGCGCCTAAGGCACATTTGTTATTAATGATATCAAGTTTCCACAATCCATATTACTAATTAAAACTATAGTTTCTGGATTTGAGTATGTATGAGATGTTTGCATCAACATCTCGGATCGCACTCTGTGATCCATCATTGGGATAGAAGAGAGCTAGAGGAGATTTCTTCTATCCTAATGATGGACACAGAGTGTGATCCAAAACGTTGATGCAAAAATCTCATACACAACCAAATCTAAAAACAACAATTTTAATTCACATTTGTTATGTTTTGTTGTGTTTGGCAAAGTCGTCATACCAATGGTATTTATTATATTAGAGTGACAATTAATTATAGTCAAACTCCTACATGTATTATTAACCATCTAGATTTAGGGCAATGATTTGTGTCCATGCAAAATTACCTTTTGATTTAACATTATCAACAAATCAAACCAAAAACATAGATAATGATTAAAAAAATTATCATTCTAACAAATAAAAAAAATTAAAAAATCACAATGAAACATGAAATCATTACATTAAAAAAGAAGAGTAGAGTGCATTAATGTTCACTTTTAACATGGACAATAACCTTTGAACAAATGAATAGTACTTCCTACAGTCTCAATGACATGCAGGTACACATTTCAAAGACTCCAAATTTTCATTAAAAAATAAATTCAAAATTGTCCTGTTTCGTTTTCACTTTTCGTACTCTTCGGCCTTTGCCTGATATTCCATTAAACTTCTGTGGTGTAGCGCAATTTGCGCTAAGGACGAAGGACGATAATTTGACAGGCGAAAGCAAAATAGACTGCGATGTGAACAGATCACATAAATTAAGGCGATTTTATTTGAGTGCCGGTTCCATCTCGAAAGCAGGGCAGGACAGGTCATGAACTAGGGTTTTAAGTTTGGGCACAAACCTGGATACGAATTGAAATAAGAATAAGATTATTTTATTTTCCTTTTTCTATGGCTTCTGTTAAACATATCGGAAGGTCTGTGACAATAGTAGTTTCTTGGATTCTGATACGACAAGACTGTAAAATCATATCCAAAATAGTTCTTACATAAAAACAAATCTTGTGCTGAGACGACAGACAAAGCAAAAAGACATTGCGATCGGCGAATCAATTGTCGGCCTTTTTGGTTTGTTTTGAATCACTTCAACCAAATCTCCGACACCTGGTAAAGTAAAAGTGGTTAAAAATCCACCGCTGTCCAACTCACGCCAGCGAAAGCCTTAGCGGGACTCGAACCCTGACCACATCTAAAAAAATAACAGTCCAGTTCATCATTCATCACTTCATCAGCTTAGCAAAAGTGAGTTTGATTTGGTGGAAGACAGTGGAATCTAATTATGATTTTACTGTTTGCATGGAAATGTAGACTGTGAGGATAAGAATTATGTGGTGATCTTCCCACGGCAGCGGCAATCAGTGAGATCAAATCACATCACCTCGATATGTTCAATAAGTACTAGTTTTACGTCATTGGCAGAGGCATATGTTTCAACTTCTATATTAAAAATCCATGAAAAGAGCTTAATTATAATATAATAAGATATTACTGAATGTGAATTCTCGCGTAACAATTATTAGATTAGCTTTATGCCTGAAATTGATACCTGAAATTGAATTGTCTCTTACAAGATCATCGTGGAAGTTCTTGCTCTCGAGCTAATACAACTCCTTCCTTTGCTCGACAATCTTGAGTAAACTAGTTTTATCAAGTTGTGGTACATCCTAGACAACATTCTTATTGTCCGGGAAGGGATGACATGTGCCTAACGTTATCAACAATCTACAATATTCATCAAAATTAACTCTGTCAAGGCTTCAATTGCATTGAATTGCCTTCCATTTTCATCATGTTTCATGTGCTTAACTTTGGGCTCCATTTTAAATTTAGTCTATTTAGATGTTATTCTCCAATGCCTTAGCTTGCAACAACATTTATGACTACTAATCCAAGCCTTTTGGGCTTTCCAATCTATCCATTAGGAACGTCCTTTAGCTCCTACATTTTATATGCTTGTTAATCAAGAATTTAGCCATCTTTTGGCCCACACAGTCACTTAGAAGCTTGTTAGAGTTATTGCCTTGAGTGAGAATTAATTGTGAAAAGGAATGGAAGGTGAGGTTCATAGTTGTGTTGAAAGAGGAATGCGAATCTATGACTAAGAAGGTGGGATAATATGCTATTAATAGTGGGAAAGAGAAAGATTGTAGTAGTGGTGAAAGAATCCACAAGACTATGTGTGGATGCAGATGGAGAATAGGATCTCAAAAGATGCAGGTGTAAAAGATACAACAAAAGAGGATGCCCTACATGGAGTGATGTGGGAAATAAAGCAAGCCAAAGAAGGTGCATTGCATACAATGGGGCCAATATTTTATAGCATTTCAAGCCCTATGGGATTAGTTGAAACTAGGTTATTGGGAACATGTACAACAATAAGGTTAGCTATATATTCTTGACTTATTGAAGTTGAGCTACTATTTTCATGTGTTGTTGCATATTAAATTGGAAGTTTGAATAAAGATTATTAATAGTAGGCAAACAAGCAATGTACTCCTCGAAAGAGCTGCAAGAGGGAGATACACTAGCCATAATGAGATTAAAATAGTGACTATTTAGAAGCATGTGTCTAGGAGGATAAGGATCTCAAGCTCTATGATGAGTATGAAATATGAACTAGGGAAGTATCAAAGAATGACAATAGAAAATGAGGGGTATGGGAAGAACTAAAAGGGTATAATAAGAAATGTAAAGAAAGAAAGGTAAACTAAGCTAGATATATAAAATAAGCTAAAAGGGGGTTAAGGTAAGGATAATTAATAGACAAGACAATAAAATGTGAGATGTAGGTAAATAGGATGAGAAAATGGGAAACACAAATTAGATCTAGTGATTAAAGAGAAAAGAAAGTGATGGCAAGTGGAACTTGACGTTTGGAGAAGGGGAGATAGAAATGGTGAAACAAACAAGTATAAGGAAATTATAAAGACCAAAATGAAGAGGGGCTAGTCTACACACACGAAAATTAGAAGATGGGGATGCAGGGATGTATGTTATCTAAATGAAAGAGAGAAAAAGGAGAGGTGTTTATATTAAGTGATAGAAATAAATAAAAGATTTACATATTTATCCTTGTAATTGTATTTAGTATGTATATAAATGAAAAATAATTATACATATATGAAAAAAGAAAATCCTACTCTAACCTATACCAATCAAACACACGAGGTGGGAATTATAAATATAGAAACTTGAGGAAATAATATTATATACAATTTATGCACCTAGAAATTATCAAGCTTGAGATTAGAAATGAACTAGAAATGACAATAACTTGTTGCATGCAAAATTTGTGTGCTTTGTGATGAAAATTCTAGAAAAGAATCATGATTATAACATTCAATCGTACAAATACAACATTATAGTGTCTATATTTACAAGAAGGTACAAGGCTCCAAGTATCTGATAGTCCTAACACTTTGTAGGAAGCTTTGTATTTAATTTGAAACATTTTTCCATATTACAACCTTATTTTACTCCAAAATCCCAAATATTTAACTTGAGCTAGGGATATGGGAAAAAATACTCATGTTATACAAGAGAATAACTTAGTTAATTTATTTTGTTGAGTATATTTTAACCTTTTCGACAAAATAACTATGGGAAATTAGTATGTTTGTGTAGACCTAGGAGACGGTGAATGTAATGTGACAACAAGGTGTAAGAAAAAAGTCATAGGGGTAAAGATCTAGGACATAGTGATGTGTGATTGTAATGGACGATAAAGGGGAATGTAAAAGGATGATTAGAAAGAACAATCAAGAGGGGGAAATAATTTGAAGAATTGATAAGGGTTTAGTGATGAGGAGTTTTAGATTTAGAGTGTTTGATGAGGGTTTATATCATTTATGGGTGATATAAATGTGAGGAACATGATAAGTAAATAATTATGGGAAATAACAATATAAGGATTATGTGATTCATGGCCAAAAGGGAGATCCCACAGCTTCATATCTAAAATCCTATGTACGTGTTGCCTTCTTTTGTTGATAATATACCTACAAATTGAATCTTTAAAAGTGGGGAGAGGAATCTTTTGCCTTCTTTGATGAAAAAACTCCAACACAATCTCAAAATCCAGAAAATTAAAAAGCTTCGGAAACTAAGTTTTCAAAATAATGAGTTATGAGTAAGCAGTGAGGGAAATGGGCTTAAATACCAATTATACTTTTTTTTTTTACTAGAGGCTAGCAAAAATGTATTTAGGTTTAGATCACCTATTGATGAGTAATTTTGGATAGAATTTCCACAAGGACATTTGCATAGTGGGCAAGAGTATAGTACTAGGGGGCATGAATTCAACACTAGGGACCACATATGTCTTGTTAGGATGCAAGGTTCTACTTTATAGAGATGGTTTGGGGTGCTCTATTGAAGTATGATAAGTTTGTATTTCCAATCTAGGGATGGGTAGAAATGGGTTTTAGTGGACCCAAAAACACTAGAAAAATAAAAACCATAATGAAGAACAAAAGTAACATGGAAGTTTAATGGTGTGCAATTTTTACCATTACATTTACTATAAGTGGGTTTTCAACATGTTCATTTGTGAGGACATGGTTATGAATTACATGGAAAGGTTGGTGGCTAGGGGTTATTCTAAGGTCCAGATGAAATTAATTTTGGTGAGATTTTATCTCTAGTCATAAATATTGTATTGGATGGAATTAATTTTGGGAAGTACTAGGGATGGGTAGAAATGGGTTTTAAGTGGACCCTAAAACACTAGAAAAATAAAAACCATAATGAAGAACAAAAGTATCATGGAAGTTTTATGGTATGTATTTTTTTCCATTACATTTAGCTATAAGTGGGTTTTCAATATGTTCATTTGTGAGGACAAGGTTATGAATTACATGGAAAGGTTGGTGGCTAGGGGTTATTCTAAGGTGGATGAAATTAATTTTGGTGAGATTTTATCTTTAGTTGTAAATATTGTACTAGATGGAATTAATTTTGGGAAGTACTAGGGATGGGTAGAAATGGGTTTAAGTGGACCCAAAAAAACTAGAAAAATAAAAACCATAATGAAGAACAAAAGTAACATGGAAGTTTTATGGTATGTAATTTTTTCTATTACATTTAGCTATAAGTGGGTTTTCAATATGTTCATTTGTGAGGACAAGGTTATGAATTACATGGCAAGGTTGGTGGCTAGGTGTTATTCTAAGGTGGATGTCCAATTAATTTTGGTGATATTTTATCTTTAGTCACAAATATTGCATGTTGTAGATCTTTACTATCTCTTGTAAGTTCTTTTGACCCTAAGGTTGAGAAAATGGGTGTTAAGGAATTTTTTTGGTAATGCCATTTTTAGGAGATCTTCATGACAAATATATATCACTTTATGGTAAAAGGTAAAGTGTACATGGTTTACAAGCTCAACTAGCATTGTTATGGTCTAAAAACATGTGGGTTAGGATGTGGTATATGGAATTGGATCCATATATTTTAATTTTGGATTTGATAAAACTGAATCTAACCACTGTTTTTGTTTATAGCAAATGGGTCAATTTATTGTTATCATTTTATATGATGGAATCTCAATAATGGGAAACAATATAAGTATATGGTTAATATTTTGAAATCTCATCTTTTATTATAATTTATCACAAGCTCTCAATCCTCTTAGAGCATGATATCAAAGATCATATCTAGTGCAAAGGACTCGTTAAGAAGAGATTTCAATAGCAAGCATCATGTTTGCAATATTCAATAATTATCTCCTACCAAATTAATGATTTTTTTTTTGTATATGCTGATGTTTCTCTGCTACCTCAGGTAGCTTATTCTTGTAATTTATTTTGCTTTGATCAATACAAGAAAAAAAAGATTAATGAATTTTTCTACCTATAACTAAGTTGTAACACTATCAATTCTACATGATGGCTAGGTCAAACTCCATATGAATATTCCCTCAACATGTATATTATTTCATGGAATTATTGTGACCCTTTAAAGCTTAGATCACAAGTTTTCTTTTCATGACACTTGCTAACAACTTGGCCCATTTGATATTATTTTCTTACAAGAATTTAAAGTTACATGATATTTCCTTTAGACTACCTAGAGGACTATTCAAATTCCTTTCATCCAAGTCTCCACCTTGCATGAGGATGGTTATGGTGGTGCATGCACATTTATTTCTTATCATTAAATTTTGACCATCATTTTCTTTAGAAAAGAATCCAACCTTCATGTTGTGTCTAGACCATGCTCGATATTGATGACATCCAAATAGGCCTTATCAATATTTATGTACCTAATAATGGTCTAGAAATAGTAATGTTATGGTCTTGGCAAGTTGATAATGTATACATTTTTCAGCTACTTTTTTGTTGCTAAATTTTAATATGATGAAATTGCTTAATGATAAAATTGGAAAGCTATAAATGTATTGGTGCTTGGGAGATCATGAATCATGGTTTTATTTTTCAAAATATTGGAAATTATCTAAGATATACTCTCGGTAATGAATATTAGGAATGTGTTATATATTTTGCATCTCTCACACCCCTAATTAATTATACACTCATCCATAATGAAGAAGATTATGGTTTTGAATTCAAGATTCTTTATTTATCCATTTTATAGATTGGGGAAATATTAGGTTAACATTTTTGGCACCCCCAATATGGATTCAAACAAGGTTAAGTTAGGATAAGTACCCAAGTGTAATGAGTCCTCACCAACACCTAGGTTGACTTCGAAACTTGATTAAACAAAAAAAATTCAATAAAAAACTATCTAACCAAGTGGAAGCACTAGATATCGGAGTTACAAATCTAAATTTGAAAGAATTATAATTTTATCCTCCATGGAAAAAAAATATGCATTATACGGTGTGCGTCACTTTTTTAAAATGTTGTTTTCTGAAAAAAACTAGTTTTTGTGGGAGATGGAAAAAGAAGTGCAATCTAATTCCAAAAATTTTGAAAAAAATATTTTTAGAATCTACAGACAAAATGTGGCGAGACTCTAGTTTGCATCATCTTTAAATTCCTCACGGTTTAGCCACTATAGGTGCCCAAATGTGAAGATTTAGTTAAAAATACAAAATTTAGTGTCTAGTTTGGCCAAAAATTGTAAATCACTATTGTGGGATCACCCTGGTACAACAATGTTCATGGACTATAAATAAGGATCATCTAGAAAATTGATAAAACATAACCAACACATCAACGAAAACACCAATATTCTTCCATGGTACCAAGATCTCAACATCTCCAAATCACATGAAGATAACCATGTTTTGTAAATAGAATTCAAGAAATCAATGAACTCTCATTGAATATAATAAATACGGTCCAATAAGCCCTCCATATCACCAAAAACCATTACAAAATATCATCCATTAATAGATTATGAATCCACATTGTTGTCAAAACTCCCAATAGACTGTGATCAATATCAAGCTACACATGGCATCATGATAAAATATCCTAAATTAAAATTATCATGCCCCCAACATAATCAAATTACTCAACATCATGAGCTCTTGAAGTGTAAATTAAAACCATGATCTCCAAACTAAGAAGATACAACATTACCAAACATCATATGTTAAAAGCTCCCACTATTCACCATGTAAGCAAGCTATCTATGACATCATGATAACCATATAATATATTAAGATCATATATTATCCCAAGTATTTAAAGAAATAAATTTCAACACCAAGGGATTCCAAAGGGAAAAGTAAAATCATGATCTCCAATCCAAGAGGATACACCACCACCAACAATGCATCTACATAAATAACCATGTGTTGTGTCAAACTCCAAAATTTATAAGGAACCTCCTTGAAACCACGATCACCACTAGATATACTTGCATAACAAACTCATTGAGTCTCATATGACTGCACTGGATATAGATAACAAGTCTAGAAACACAACTCTATTGGATAACACCATCTCTCTACCTCTTAAAGACAATCAAACAAATGAAAAAGGTGACCAAATTATACCACCAAATACATTCTGCATCCAAATTGAAATATCTATAGGTATATACAACCCACATTCAAGTTCTATATGTAACCTATAAGTATAGATAGCCTACAAAATTACATAACTCATAGATCTCATAATGTAATATATATAAATTAAATAATATATTAGTAACCATGTCAACCAAGGATAATTAGATACATATGTGCTATTTTTTAATGAATCAAACACCAAATTATTGGTAGATATACTTTTTCATAAACTCACAAGTTACCATAGTAAAAAAAAACCAATAAATTACTCAAATTGAAATTTAACTGAATATATCACATAACAATATCTCCAAACCTATTCCAATGTATAGTTCTTAGAACAAGATTTATGCTGAACATGAGAAGTTCAAAATCAAACATCATATGTATAAGATATGACCTCTCCAAGTAAGGAAATAAAATATGGTTGAACTATCTACCATTTTCTATCAAAAGAAAAAAATAGAATCATCACTAATACCACAACATGGTGCTCAAAAATAGATTTTTATCAACTATAAGCAATAAAATAATTGACTCCTAGGGTGAAAGTTATGGCCTCAAAAAGCTGCCCATTATAGGCATAATTGCAACCAAGCTGGTAGTTGGCAGGCTACACTTGGGTGGCACTATTAGTCTAGTAATAAATGGGCAACCGAGTGGTACTTCTACACTCAAGCAACATGTAGGATTCCCTCTAGTTTAACCATCAATGATAATTACATTTGTCGATGGTTGACTAGTGGCACAACCAAGCTATAGTCATAAGGGTTTTTAGCTATGTTGGGCATGACTACCCCCTAATGGTTGGGGTTTTCCACCCAAAAAATATTATATTTTTGGAGACAATAAAAAATATTGTGAGGAATTTTTCTCTATAGACTTGGTGACCTTTCCAACCCAATTTAACAACCTACTAGTGCATGTGGTATAGTTGTATGGATTTTTTTCCACTAATGTCTTCATGACCCCACAAAAATGGGTTCAATTTTTCTATCACCAAGCATATAGATGCCATATATGAAAATAGGGGTTTTTGGAGCTTTTTAGACTCAATGGCAAGGTTTGTTTTTTCTAAGAGGTTTCTAGCAAAATATCACCCCCAAAAACCCTCACAAGAAGAACCCCAAAAAACCCACATGGAAAAATCTCTATCAAACCCTAGATCTACAATAACCCAATCATGTAAACACACTTTTAATCTTGAAAATACTTTCACTATTTTCCTACAAATTTATGGATTAAACTATGCACAAAAATTTACTCTTTCCAAGTGTTAACAATACTAGGAAGACCACAACCTAACAACCAAGATATGATACCAAAGGAAGATAATTTTACATCCATATAGACCTATTTCCACATACTTCATGAGAGAAAATTATGAAAATTTGTAAGTATTTAGAATCCACAATGCAAAAGAATAAGAAAACATGCCATCAATATGACATAAGGTGTACCTCGAGAAAACCCTAACCTCAAAAGCATCCATGCTTAATATATTATATCATGAAGAAATATTTCAATACATGTGTAGATACTCTATGATTACCTTTGAAACATCAATCTCTCTATGTGCACTCCATGCGAATAGTAAAATGAGAATCATATAACCACACATCACAATTCATGCTTCTTGTCTTCATATGTGCAACCTACAAG
>VDFB02000003.1:262028363-262203984 GCA_007258455.2 Sequoia sempervirens | reverse complement strand
AGAATTGGAAGAAGTGTACATGGAACAACTAGAGGGATTTCAACTATTAGATAAACTGGATATGGTCTATAAGTTGAAGAAGGCATTGAATGGATTGAAATAGGCTCCTAGAGCATGGTATGCAAGATTGGATAGATATCTGACATAGAAATTTTTTAGCAAGGTCTCCGCAAACAATAATCTTTATTTCAAGATTGAAGGAAACAAAATGTTGATAGTAGTAGTGTATGTGGATGATATCATCTTTGGAGGAAATGGAAGTATGTGTAAGAGGTTTGCAGAAGAGATACAAAAAGAATTTGAAATGTCTATGATTGGTGAGTTGAATTTCTTCCTTGGACTACAAGTGAATCAAACTGATAAGGGGATATTCATTTCACAATTTAAGTATGTCAAAGAGTTGTTGAAGAAGTTTGGAATGGATGACTCCAAACTTGTATGTACACCTATAGTGATCAGATGTAAGCTGAGCAAGGATGATGAATCTGCTAAAACTGATCAAAGCAAGTACAAATCTATGATTGGTGGATTGTTGTATCTTACTGCTACAAGACCAGATATCATGTGTGCAATATATTTGGTTGCTATATTTCAAGAACCAAGAGAAACACATGTTACAACTGTGAAGAGGATATTCATATATCTTAAGGGAACTTCAGATTATGACTTGTCATATCCTAAGGATACTGATTTCACTTTGAATGCCTACATTGATGCAGATTGCTTTGCTTGTGTAGATGACTAGAACAGTACAAGTGGTGGTGCTTTCTTTCTTGGTGGAAGATTTGTTTCATGGCTTATCAAGAAACATGATTTAGTTTCTTTATCCACTACACAAGCTGAGTATATTGCAATGTCTTTTTGCACATAGGTTTTGTGGATGAAGCAAACATTCAAGGACATAAGAGTAATATGTGATGAACCTATACCTATCTTCTGTGATAATACAAGTGCTATAAATACTTCAAATAATTTGGTAATGCATTCAAGGACTAAACATATATCTATCAAATCTCATTTCTTGAGAGAAAAATTATTGGAGAATGAAGTTAGATTGGAGTATGTGCCTACAAAGGGTCAGATTGTAGACATAATTACTAAGGCTCTTCTAAAGGATACTTTTGATTATCTTAGGGAGAAGTTGGGGGTCATTGGCCCTCCTTCCTTAAACTAGGTGCACATGGAGGTGCATTAGTCCAATGGATCTACAGATTCTTCATTTGTCTGGACTGATGAATGGGTCTACTCCGCAGGGAGAGTAGAAAGTTTCATTGTTACAGTATGAGTTATATGGGTGCACTCCTAAGGGGGAGTGATAAGAAGTTGTTGTCTTTTCCATTGATGTCAAAGGGGGAGAGAGTGTCATGTGCAAAACAATAAAAGGGGAGAGAAAAAGAAGAAGCTAAAAGGATGAGAGAATATTAAGAATGTGTCTTTGATGGTTTTTCACATCATGGGTTTCCATCAATGACAAAGGGGGAGATTGTTGCAAGTATGAACAAGTTTGGTTGTGTTGTCATTGATGTCAACACACTACATGATATACATGTATAGTTGAGATGTTGATGAGATGTTGTAAGTACATGGAGCTATCTTGATGATGGTGTAGATGAGCTGATATGATGGATTACCAAGTGCTTTTGAGAAAAATAATAAATAGAGAAGTCAGAGTTGAGTGTATGTTCAAAATGTGCTCCACATTTCTTCTATGTTGATCTTATGCTTGTGTCGATCTAAGGTGCTGTTTTTGGGATTTTGTTGGTGATATCTCTTGATTTGTTGCTTCTAGTTTGATGGAGAGTGAAAGATGTGTTCACCAGTACGTGAACTGGTTTGATAGAGTTATTTGTCTGTGGATTGGGAGAAATGTTCCTGCTCCGCAGTCCTCTGCTAGTTTGTTTCAAGTCTTGCGGATCTGGAATATGTCTTGTAATAGTGTTCTCTATGTTCTAGCAAAGATGTTCATGGTCTAGTGCTCCAGAAGTTGAGTTTTAGAGTTGTGTGTGGTTGTATAGTCCAGATGGACTGATGAGAAGTGTTATGAGTTTAAAGATTGTTGCAACTGATGCAGATGAGTCTAAAGGAATCTAAGATGTGTTACAGTGATTGGTGAAGCATGCTGTGTGGTCTGCATATCATTTTCTTGATGTGGAAACATGTACTTCAAAGTTCATTTGTGTGTTCATTAGGTTTGATTGACCTAGTGTTTACACTTCATATGAAGGATTAAAAATTAATTAAGGAAGCGTTTGTTTCATTTGAGACAATGTTTTGGGTCTTGATTAAGTGTTGGTTTAGTCTACTCTCATTCCTTTCCATCGCGGGAATATTGAGTTGTCAACGCAATTTGAATTTATGAAATGAAGCGTGTGTAGCCAACCTTGGAGAAAGTTTCTAAGGTTGAAGATGGTATAAATATAGGTTGATATGTAATGAATTAATCAATCAATCAAGCCACAAGTTTGAGAGGCAGATTTGTGGGAAAGTGAACTGAGGCAGTAGTACTTTGATGTGATAGATTCTTGAAGGCAATGAGCTGACAATATCTACAATCCTTTTGATCATGTTGTGGATGCGTGTAACTTGCAACGATGGATCTTTCTATAATTTTTTTTTTTTCTGTAGGCAGTGAGCCTCCTTCTGGATAGTGAATCCTATCTATAGGCAATGAGCCCTTAGTAGTGAGCCTCTTTGTATTCAGTTGTGCAATTACTTTATATTGTGAGCTAATCCTCATCATGGTTTTTCCCTTATTGGGTTTTCCATGTAAATCTAGTGTTTTCTGTGTTGATATTACTTTCTGTTATTTTCATTTCATGTTCATACTTAATAATAGAATTAAGTGGTTGTGAAGTTGATAAGTGTTTGAAGTTTTGTGTTTGAATTTGGTGACAACTGATTTACCCCCCCTCTTAGTTGTCTTATTCCTTTCAACAATTATTTCTTGTTTCACCTTTATTTTTACAATTCTTAGCCCCCAACATATCCCTTAAGCCTATGCATTCCACTCTTGTTCTCACATCCCCAGCTTCTTTCATTTTAATATTTTCCTAATAGTCTAAACTTCATCTTTCCCCACCCACAACTTCATTATTTTTAACTTTTATGCCCTCCCCCTCTTCCACATCCCTAGACCACCTATCCCATCCCCCTTTTACAACACATCATCTAGTAAAGTAGATTTTAAGGCACTTAATTCACAATCCATGAACTCTAAATTTATTTAATATGCTCTTATATCTACACAAATCAAGTTGAAGCACTCAATATTTTATATTATATGTTTTATAAGGAAAAAAAAAGACAACCACATGAAAGAGAAATGTATACATTAATCAAAGGGAGATATAGAGAAGAAGAGATGATAAGATAATAAAATTTATGGAAAACTTATTGTCTAATTTGAATCAATCTATTGACCCATTCACCTTTCCCATGTTATTTTCTCATGATTATTGAGTGTAGAGAAACAATTGAGTTATCATCGTTGATGCACCAATTAGTTTTTTCCCTTCTTTCCATGTTCAAGGATTATTGATACAAAGGTAGTGAAGGGTGTTGGCACCCCATTTTGATTTGGAATTTGAAGTATTCCTTTTTCAAAACTATATTATGAAATATTTTTTTTGTCTTTGTGTGAAAATATAAATTTTCTAGGTCTCTTGTGTATGTTGTCAATGATTGCTATGGTTTCAAGAACCTTAAAATCTTACCTTTGTTTCTCCTTTTGTTAGTACCTATGACTTAGGTCTAACACTTTGAAATTTTTATAGAGCAATGCTAGAATGTGTTCAAGAACCTAAAACCTTTGAAGAGTTCCTAGTATTTATCAAGTTTCTTACATGAGTCTAGTTCCTGATGTGCTTTGAGTTCTCAACATAACTTTAAGTGTCAACACAAATTTGGATGGAGCATATCAATTAGTTCTTGCAGGGTCTGAACCTATGACAATTAAAAAGTTGTCCCAAGAAGGAGTGAAAGTGCCAACATGGAGATATAAAGGAGATTTGAGGGTCATCAAAGCTTTCTTAAGAAATGAGAACTAGGATCCATCACCAAGGTTCTAGGTTCACAATTTATTTTTGATAGAGGAATCACTAAGTGTCTTGCAAGCAACAAAGTTTTATGATGGTTTTGTAATTATACCTAGTTCTCAATGACTAATGAGTTCCCAACAAGGCCTTGAATACTAAAGCTCATAATGATTTCTTGATGGGTGGTGAACCTCTAACATGAGGGAAATATAAGAAAGAAGGATATATCAGAGGAACCAAGAACCTAGAACCTCCACCTAAGTTTTTAAGTTTTCATTCTTCCCTCAACAAGTGACAAAAGGTAACAAGTATTAGACAAGGAAAAAAATGAGGTTTTTGAAGAGGTTCCCACAAAGTGGTGAATCCTCGACATTTGGGAAGTTGTTCCAAGTGATGATGATATGGCCAAAAAAATTACATAAGGAATGATTAGATATCATCAACATTTTCTTAGGGAATGGGAACCAAGAACATTAATCAAGGTTCAGAGTTCCTAGTAAATATCTAGCACAAAGAAGTGAAGGCTATGTGTTGAACAACAAAGTTGTGACATAGTTCCAAAGTTGCATAGGGTCCTCATTGGGCCCTTTGAGGTTGATGAAGATGCAAGGTTGTTAGTGGAAAATGAAGCTCTAACAAATGGGAGATGTGTTTGTTGATAATTTAATGTGGTTCTAATTTGTGCCTATAAAGTAGATAATTGTTTAGAGATAAAAAAATCAAAAATGAATGTGATGGGCTCAATCTACAAAGGTAAAATAGATACCAAGGGAGTACATATCAATGCTTAATCACATTTTTAAAAGAGTTTTGAGTGCCAAGCGAAATGACATGGTGCTTATTCACCTTGCCACATATATTTAATTTCCCACTAACTCTCTCACCATTTGTGGATTCTCCATTAATAACCAAAAGTGTTACAGATGATAAGAAGATGGCTCCCATACTTTGCAGGTACACAGGGACATGATTGAAGTGATTTTTAGGTACAAGAATGATGAAAAACATGGTGTGGAGGTACGGGTATCCCTGACAATGGTTGAGATCGATGATTTTTAGGATTTTCTTGTAGGTGTACATGTTTCCCAATTTGGCACAAGTTGCAATGGGGTATATAGACTTTATTTTTATTATTCAAAGAATAGGAAAAATAGTTTGGAGAAGAACTATGAAGAAGACACTTTTAGACAACTAGGGTTTCAAATCCAATGAATGGAAAGTTATTTTTTTGTATTTTGATGGTCTAGGTTCATCCCAAATTTATAATGAATTTATTTAATCTTTGAATAATGGTTATAATATGTGAAATTAACCTTGATTGAGTGTCTGTGTTGGTATTATGTTCATTTCCAGATGTATATGTGATTAGTTAGCTAGTCAAATGATTATAAAAATCCTATAAATATTTTGTAGGGTGTATTTTCACAATAATAAAGGAAATGTTCAAGTTTATCTATAGATTACTAAGTGTAGTGTAGAAAAATGTATCCCTTTACATTTTATCACATGTTTGGGCCCTCCTTGTTAAAATGAACTTAATAATGCCTTAATTTAGTGTTGTAAAATATATATCTTTACATTTTCACGCTTATTTGGGGCCTCTTAATTAAAATGAACTTAATTGTGCCTTAATTTAGTGTTGTAAAATGTATCCCTTTACACTTTCACACTTATTTAGGGCTCCCTTAATTGATTGATCTTAATTTGACGTTAATAAGCTCTATAATTCATTTTGCATCCCATTAAATTACATTTTCTTAAGGGGAAACCCGACATTAGTTAATGCTAATACATTACACTTCACCTTGAGCAATGTGTGTCCTACATTTAGGGACCTAGCACCCATTTACCATGGGTGAATGGGTCCTCCCTAAGACCTTGAACCCATTTTTAAAGCATGTTTTGGTGGTATTTTTATGATCCTCAGTTCAAATTTCAAAGGCCGGTTTGTAATATTTGAATTTTGAGAAATTAAGGATAAATACCTATAAATACAAGGTTGTTTTATCACATTAACATTAGATATCAAGAGCACAATTGAGAGAACTTTCACAAGAGAAAATATTGTTGTCAAGAGCATTCAAGGTTCATCATTTGTTGCAGCATTCAAGATCCATTTATCATGTCAAAGCTATATTCAATCATGCATGATTTTGGAGCTCACATTGTGATGTAGGTTGAACAAGCATTCAAGTCAAATATTCAAAGCAAGATTCAAGCATCAAGATCCACATCCATTGAAGTCGTTTTATGTAAGATCAACATCAAGATTTCAGTACTTCAAAGGTTAATCCAAGGATTTGGTGAGTTGTGACATTGAGTTGTTCATTCATCATCCCTTTCATGCTACTTTGTTTCATTTTAGGGCTTAATTACCAAAATGGGGTTTGAACAAGGAAAACCCTAATTGACCAAAAACAAACATTTATCCCTTCTCTTTGTGTGTTGTAAATTTGCAAGTTGAAGAAAAGTTGATCTCAAAAGTGCAAAATTGCAAAGTTGTCACCTTTGTTGTCATCTCACTGAAACTCAAATCCTAGATTTATTTCTAACTATTTGACGATGAAAATCGAGAATCTAGAAGTGCAAACATAGGAGCAGAGGACCCAAAAACGGATTTTGAAGAGCCCTACTTAGGACCCATTTGCCATAGGGTGAATGAGTCCTTAGACAACTTCTGAAAACACCATTTTGTGAGAGGTATACAACATTTATCCCTTCCAGATCTACCAAAAAATTTGTAGGTTCCTTTAGTTTTATGCTTAATCTACTAAATCCAAGTTATATATTTCATTTTGGAGTTGATTTTCTATTTTTAATCTTTCTTCCGAAATTGTTGTTTTGACCTAGACCTCCATCCTAACACAAAAATGGAAATTGCAAGATTCTTCAAAGAATTCACTCACCTAAGTGTTGAAAATGGATTTTAACTTGAGGTATCTCATTTACTAAATGAAATAGAATAATAGGTAAGTTCATTCACCCCATTTTTCCCTTTCTATTTATAGTAAGTTTGGTGAAATATTCCAAATTTAGTATAAAACCCTATGTGTTTGAACCCCTAACCCCATTTTTCTATGTTTCATTTTGGTGAGCCCGAGTTTTGAACATTCTAATTTATGATTTGGAGTGTATTCAAACCCTAGATCTAATATTTGCATTAATTCGTTACATTTAGGGTTTATAAATTTGGCATAAAGTTGCATTGCATTTTAGGTATAAATTTGCTCTTTGCATTTATTTTAAATCTAAAAAATCAACAAAAATTGCATAATGTTTGACTAATTTTGCATAATAATTTCCTATTAGTGTACTTTTCATCATTCATATTCAAAAATTGAGTCAAAATTGCATTTCAAAAAGTGTCATATAGTTTAATGTTTATCCTTCATTTCACTTGCATTAGGTCATCAAATTTTGGAAAATTTTGACACATAAGTTAGAATTTGAAACCTTGCACAAAAAAAACATAGAACAACTCAAAAATTGTATTTTTCACTCTTTTAAAACCCTGACGTAGGACCCATTCGCCCATGGGAAAATGACTCCCCGTACAGGCTTTTCAAACCAATTTTTGAGTATTTTCAGCCTTTTTCTGCTCTCTATTTTGTTGTACCCAAACCTTTGTTTTAGTTTCCATATTTTTTTTTTCTACAATCATTTACATTAAGGTTAATTAGTCAATTCAAGTGCATTTTCAAACAGAAAAATTGGGACTAAAAGACATCATTTTGAGTTTTTACATAACATAATCAATCAATTGCATAAGTGGATAGATTACTTTTCACACAATGTTAGTCTCTTTCCTTTCTAAGTTTTCCAAGAAAAAATGCATTAACAAGCATGTTAGTCATGAGAGTCTCTTAGTGAAAGAGATTGAGCTTGTTGACATTTTCCATACTACCACATTGCCCATCATCCCCTCATCCCCTAATATCTCTCCTATTTGTGAGAATGTCTTAGTGAAAGAGGATGTAAGCAAAGACAATCATGATAATCATAGTTTCTCTTCTCATAATATCTCTCCTACTTGTGATGAAGGTTTCTTGGTGTTAGAAGATGCACCCATCGAGAGTCATGATAATCTTGAAAAATCCCCTCCTAAAAAATCTCCTACTTGGAAATATATTATGGCACAAGAGAATGCTCTAGAGGAAGAGTATAAAATCATGGAAAATCATGACAATCACATTTTTTCTTCTCCTAGTATCTCTCCTATTTGTGAAGAAGATAGTTTGGAGTTAGAAGATACAATCATTGAGAGTCATGAGAATCTTTTTTCTCTCTCTCCTAATGCTTCTACCACTTGGGAACATCTACTTGAAAAAAAGGATCCAATCATTAGTAAGCATTCTTCTCTTGATGCCTCCCCTATTTGTGATGATGTCACTTTACAAAATATAATCATGGAATGTGATCAACATCTTATTTTCTCCTCTCTCAAAAGCTCTCCTAATAGGGAAGATATCATGATGTAAGAAAATGACAACATTGACACATATCTTTCAAACAATAGTAATGTGGCTTCCTTAGATGAAGATGATGAAGTGACATTAGACTCCCATTCATTAAGAGATCATGAAAATAAGGATAAGTATTTTGAGTTTATGCACATTAGATATCCCTTGAAGTGATCTCCTGAGCCAGTTCTAATCCTCTATCCACCCTCACAACAACCACAAGTTCAAAATAAACCTATGATTATCCTTGAACCACCTAAAAAGAAACCATTAACTCCGAGAGATATCTTGAAATTTACAAGATAACTTGATAATAACAATGTTTCGCAGCAACTGAGTTACAATACCATTGCTCATACATATAACGCTAGAAACAATCAGCAAGCACAAACAACTCCAACGTCCCTTCCATTACCTCAACCATATCTCCCACCTGCACCTAATTTATCTTGTAGCGTAGTGGTAAAGAGTATGACCTTGTTGAACAACTTAAAAACACTCCTGCTAAGATATCCTTATGGGATCTTATTCAAGCCTCCCCTAATTATCAAAACATGATTCAAAGTGCTTTACAACAAGTTCCTATCCCTCCTAATGTGCAACTGAATGACATAACAATCCTGATTCAAGGAATGCATGTAGACATTATTTTCCAACAAAGTGAGCTCCCTCCTTTGGAAGTGCAAAAAAAATGAAGTTGTGATAATAGCTATTATTAATAGGAAGAGGATAAAGAGAACCATTGTTGATAATGGATTATCCATTAATGTGTGTAGCATAAAACTTTTGGATAAGATTGGAGTCGACAAAATCCAATTCAACTTGACTCTTTATTTATTCATGGGTTTGATAACATAGGAAAAAAACTGCTTGGTGTGATCACATTACCTATTACAGTTGGAAAGGCCACATTGCAAACTACTATCCATGTTATGCCTCATGATCCTTCATATAATCTTCTTTTAGGTAGGCCATGGATTCATGATATGAGTGGGGTGCCTTCTACTCTTCATCGTAAAATGAAGTATGTCTACAACAAAAAATTGTATACAATTGAGGCCGACCCTGAACCAGATAGTTTTCTCATTGAGAAAGACAAGGAAAATTCTTTGAAAACATTGACATCAACTACACAACTGAAACTCGTGCAAGAGAAAGAAAAATAAAAGTGTATTGAAGAAGTCATAAAGTTATTGGAGGATGATTGGGGTTCCTTAGATTTAACACCTACATTCATGGGAGAATACAAGATCATAACAAAAGAGTTTGAAAAGGGAAAATAAAAAACAATAATATCAACACAAAATTTAGAAGAACCTTTGAAAGCATCCACTTCAACCACTTTAGAAAAAGAAACAAATTACACAAAAAACTTTGATGAGGTTGATTATGAACTACCAATGAATCCAAAAGAAATGAAAAAATATTTATGGAAGAGGTTATGAACTTTTGAAACAACTTGGTTATAGTGGAAAAGGATGTGGTGCTACAAAATAAGGTATTTGTGTCCCTATAGAGCCTAACACACAAGAAATGACTAGTGATCTTGGTTATTGTCCCTTGAAAGAAACAAAAGCATCAAAAAATCCTTCACTCAATACCAACACTATTACAAAAGATTCTTCTAAGCCAACTTTAACCTTGGTGCATCTTGAACCGATAGAAGCAACTAGTGGTCTTGGTTATTGTCCCTCAACATCTTCTACTATCAATCAAGAGAGTATCTTGTCGAGACTCCTCCAAGATCACTTGATATCTCTCCCTCCAAGAACATGAAAGAAGTTTTACAACAAAAGTTTATATTGTACATATCATAGGGTTCATGGTCATTCTACTAATGAATGTAAGGCTTTGAGTAATAAAATTTAACATCTTAAAGATTGTGGTGCTCTTCCTTGTGTTGAAGTACCTATTTCCTCTAATTAACATTGATTTTCATCACTTAACTTGACTCATCCTTGTCTTGCACTTAGTGGGGGCAAGGGGTTAGGTAGACGTGTCCTAGTATGACACTTGTCATTGTCTCTTTTGGCTAGTTGACCACCTTTCATATATACATAAGAGCAACCTTGGGATGTAGATGGCATGCCTTAGGTTGGCTCGCATGCGACATACTTTTCTTTATATGTCGGGGAGAAAGCCTCCTCCACATGATATAACTTGATTTAGAAACATATGACTTGGCATAGGGCTTTCTAAATAAGCTCTCATTGATTAGCATTGATTATTTGCTACTTTAAAGTAAATTTCTCACATCATGGTGCTAACAATTTCTTTAAAGTGGGGGCATACATTGGCATTATCATTTTGAAAATTTTAACTATATCTTATGTTTCATAGTGCGGTCTTCTTACTTCATGCGATGTGTTTTCTTCTTGGTGGTGACATTGGGTTTGATTTTCTTCAAGAGTGTGACCTTTCTGAGCATATGATATTCCCCTTAGTGGTAATGCTACATATTGCATTTTGTAAGTTATGAATCCTTTATCCTCGACTAGTCCTCTCTTGGAGACATTAAGCGTGATGATCCTTGAGTCGAGACCTTACATTTCTATTTGTATTTTTTTCATAATTTTTTAGCATAACACAACTTGTTAACCTTATGAAGCTCGAAGTTCATATTTGTGTGGTGCACTATCAGAGTTATTAGAGATATAGCTTTGGTATGGTTAGTATGATGGGAAGCCTATAGACCTGGCATGACTTTCTTATTATGTGGTGAGAGCCTATAGACCTAGCATGACTTATCACTTAGCCACTTTTTGGGGGCTTTCCTAGTGGACAACCTGAGGTTCCATTAGCTTAGAGTGCGCATGTGTTTTTGTTTGCATAGTGGACATAGAGTTTCACTTGTGAACATTTTTGGACAAATAGCTAAGGCTTGATCCATATCAAGTTGGAAAAATAGTCCAATCTTGATCCACCCCTTTTTGTTTTATTTTTCTTTCTTTCTTTCAGTCTTTAACATCGTATTTTGTGTATCTTGTGTTTATACTTCGTATCATACATCTTGTGTGCGTCCCTTTGTACTTATATTGGTTTGGAATAGGATCTTGGATCTTGGAGGCCTGGCCACCTCCTTGATCTTTGTCATCCAATGTCATCAACATTTGTGCATTTGGACCCCTCTTGACACATATTTGTCTACTTTAGTGTGAGTTTGACACAAGTTCCTCCTCTCACTAAAGTGGGGGCTAAATGTGTAGAAAATTTTATCCCTTTACATTTTCTCACATGTTTGGGACCTCTTGATTAAAATGAACTTAATAATGCCTTAATTTAGTGTTGTAAAATGTATCTCTTTACATTTCCACACTTATTTGGGCTCTCTTAATTAAAATGGACTTAATTATGCCTTAATTTAGTGTTGTAAAGTGTATCCCTTTACACTTTCACACTTATTTAGGGCTCCCTTAATTAATTGATCTTAATTTGACCTTAATAAGCCTTATAATTCATTTACAAGCCCATTAAATTACATTTTCTGAAGGGGAAACCCAACATTATTTAATGCCAATACATTACACTTCACCTTGAGCAATGTGTGTCCTAGGTTTTAGGGACCTAGGACCCATTCGTCCATGGGCGAATGGGTCCTCCCTAAGACCTTCAACCCATTTTTAAAACATGTTTTGGTAGTATTTTTATCATCCTAAATTCAAATCTCAAAGGCCAACTTGTAATATTTGAATTTCAGGAAATTAAGGATAAATGTCTATAAATAAAAGGTTATTTAATCAAATTAACATTAGATTTCAAGAGCACAATTGAGAGAACTTTCACCATAGCAAATATTGTTGTCAAGAGAATTCAAGGGCAGATTTCTTCAACATTTTTTGCAGCATTCAAGATCCATTCATCATGTCAAAGCTATATTCAATCATGCATGTTTTTGGAGCTCACATTGTAATGTAGGTTTCAAGCATTTCAGTCAAAGATTCAAAGCAAGATTGAAGCATCAATATCCACATCCATTGAAGTCATTTAATGCAAGATCAACGTCAAGATTTTAGTCCTTCAAAGGTTCATCCAAAGATTTGGTGAGTTGTGACATTGAGTTGTTCATTCATCATCCCTTTCATGCTATTTTGTTTCATTTCAAAATTTAATTACAAAAATAGGGTTTGACAAGGTAAACCCCCATTCACCAAAAAAAAACATTTTTCCCTTCTCTTTGTGTGTTGCAGATTTCAAGTTGAAGAAAAGTTGAAGATCTCAAAAGTGCAAAATTGCAAAGTTGTCAAAGTTGTCACCTTTGTTGTCATCTCATGGAAACTCAAATCCCAGATTTATTTTTGCCTATCTGAAGGTGAAAATCAAGAATCTAGAAGTGCAGCCACAGGAGCAAAGGACCTAGAAATAGATTTTAAAGATCCCTACTTAGGACCCATTTTTCATAGGGCGAATGAGTCCTTAGACAACTTTTGAAAACACCATTTTGTGAGAGGTACACAACATTTATCCCTTCCAGATCTACCAGAAACTTTGTAGGTTCCTTCAATTTTATGCTTAATCTATTGAATCCAATTTATAGATTGCATTTTGGAGTTGATTTTCTATTTTTAATCTTTCTCCCCAAAGTGTTTTTTGACTTACACCCCCGTCCTAACACAAAAAGGGAAATTGCAAGATTCTTCAAAGAATTCACTCACCTAAGGGTTGAAAGTGGATTTTAACTTGAGGGATATAATTTCCTAAATGAAATAGAAGAATAGGTAGGTTCATTCACCCCATTTTTTCCTTTCTATTTATAGTAAGTGAAACAAAGAAAAAGAGGTGCACCCCAAATGGATCAACCAAATGGAGGAATCTAATTTTGTTTAATTGTTTCACTCGATTATGAGAGAAAAATGCATAAATAACAATAAAAAATAAATCATAACTATTATAACAACAATAAGGAAGGTTTTAAGATGTTGAAATGATGTGTACCTTGCTGAAAAAGTGCTATTTCAGGCCTCACAAAGCATTCATTCGCCCAGTGGCAAATGGGTCCCTATTAGGGCTCTAGAAAAGTGATTTATGGGTTCTTTTCTTCAAGCTCTACACTCCTAGCTCCGAAGTGTTTAGCTCATAAAAGTGGAAACAAATTTTGTAGAGCACTTTCTGTGATCTTGCAATAAATCTATGACAACTTTTGCAACTTTACAATCTTGACAATTTTTGCAACTTTTGTTCTCCACTTATACCTTTAATCTAAAACCTGCAATCACACATCAAGAGAGAAGAAAAATTATTGTTTGTTAAGGAATAGGGGTTTTCCTTGGTCAAACCTCGTCTAGGTAATTAAACCTTGAATTGAAATAATGAATAAAAGAAAAGATGAATGAACAACAATATGCAACAACTCACCAATCCTCAATTGAATCTTGGATTGCAAATCTAAAACTTAGCATGAAGTGGTATCAATGTATGTAGATCTTGATCATGAACTTAACATAAGGTAATTGCTTTGAAGACTTGAACTTGATCACCAATGCTACAACATCACATTAGCTCAACAACATGTGTGACTTTGACATGATGAAAGAGATCCTTGATTACTACAATAAAACTTTAATAATCCACCTTGAATGCCTTCTTGAATGCTCTTGAATGCTCTATAATGCTCTTGTGAAATTACTCTTGATTACTTATGAAGATCTAGGATGAAACTATGTAAAATAACCTCATATTTATACTTAAGATTTAATCTCAAAATTCAAATAACACAAGCCAACATCAAATATAGGATTTGAAATCACTAAAATCCTGCTAAGAATATGTTCAAAAAGGGGTGTCCTAAGTTAAGGAGGATCCATTTTACATAGGGTGAATGGGTCCTAGCATACTTAATTAAGACCTTACTTTAGGGATATGAAATAACATATTAAAAGGGGGTCCTAGGACCTAGGAACAACCCATTCACTAGATGGTGAATGGGTCCTAAGTCACTAGCCTAGGAATCAAACCTTGCCAAATTAAGTGTTGTGAAACATTATTAATGAGTGTTAGGCTTTATCCCTAAAAAAATGCAATTAATTTGGCTAAGATTTGAATTTAAGGGGCCAATTAAGCTCTAATTAACCCCAATTAATTAATAAAGGCCTATATTAGTGTGAAAGTGTAAAGATACATTTTACAACACCTTAAATAAGGCATCATTAAGTCCATTTTATTAAAAAGTTCCCTAGATTTAATGTGAATATGTAAAACACATTACAACACTAAATCAAGGCAACATGAGACTCATATATTGTTATTTATTTTGAATTAAGGAAAAGGGATACTTTTTCCATTACTACATTTTGCCCCCACTTTAGTGAGAGTTTTCCCCCATGACAAACTCACAGTAAAGTAGACATTCAAGACACTTATGTATGTAGCAATAAAAAAGATACACAATCATACCCTATCAAAGACCAAGAAAAACAAAGGATCAAGCTTTGACTGTTCCAATGCAATGTGGAACATGACTATTTGTCCAAGAAAAGGATCATGCTTCGATAGTTTGTCCAACACGATATGGACCAGGTCTAGGCTATTTGTCCAAAAACATTTACAAGTAGAACCCAATGCCTACTATGCAAACAACACACACATACACTCACTCTCGGGTAGTGGAACCTTAGGCCGTCCACTAGGTGAGTATCTTGAAAAGGTCAAAAATGAGAGAATCATATTAGCCTCCCATATCATACTGAAGTTATCCTCTTGACAACTTCGATAAGGCACCTCAATGCTAAATGATTTTGAATGTATTTTCTATAGGTTTTTGTTCAAAGGGATTTCGCTTCATGTAAGGTCTTCTTCTTAGGGAACATCGTGCCTAATGTCTCCAAGAGAGGACAAGTCAAGAATATCAGATTACCACTTATGGGATGCCTTGTTTTGCATCATGCCACTAAGGGAAAGTCGTATGCTTAGACATATCATACTCTCGGAGGACATCAAACCCAATGAAACCACCAAGAAAAGGATGCTTCACAAGAAAGAAAATCACACCATGAAATATGCAAAATGTCAAAATATGTCATCGATGTATGCCCCCACTTTAAAGCGGTTGCTAACACCATTACTATGAGCAACTGATTTAATGTAGCCAATGTTTTCTCCTTATACATGAGAGCTTTCCTCAGAAAACCCTATGCCAATTCATATGTTTCTGAAATAAAGCTACGTCATGAACAAGGAGGGAGCGGTTTCCCCTAAGAATATATAAGGGATCTATGGATTTGGGGTCAGTATGTCTTTGCTACAATATTTTCATAGAGCACAAAACTGTCATCATTCCCCAAATACTCAAAGAACTGGAAGAACTACACAAAAAGAGTGAAAACAAAGAAAAATCCTTTGATTTAGCATGAAACAGACCTAAATTTCTTGATGCCTTACATCATCCCCAAAAGGAAAACACAAGAAAAAAGAAGGATATGGATAAAATTTTGAGGCAACATGGAAGAGACCTAAATGTTTTGATGCATTGCATTATCCCCAAAAGGAAAACACAAGACAAATGAAAAAGATAAAATTTTTATGACATAAAGAAGAATGTATATGCATATAGAGGAATGCACAAAAAGAGAGAGAGATACATCAAACGAAACATCACGAGGGATCACATTATGCACATCCAATCACATAAATAAAAATGAAAGACAAAGAAAAATACTAGTAAGGCACATGCGAGTCAACCTATAGCAAGTTATTCACATCCCAATCTTGGTTGGTATAAACAAAAGGTGGACAACTAGCCAAAGGGACAACTGAAAGTGTCAAACTAGGGGAAGCACCAAGTTCAACACTCTTATTAGGAAATTTGTCATTTAAGCTCATAGAAGAGGAAAAAAACGTATTCAATTCGTTATGCACTTGCTCATCAATATTTGTAATGTTAATGTCATCATCTAGATTAATCACAACAAGAGGTCAAATGACAATTTCTCTTGAAGGTTCTTGTTTATGTCGCGATGAGGGTATAGATTCATCATGCATTGCTTTAGGTAGGTTCAGATGTTGATTTTCTATGTTGCTATTTTCTTCTTGATTTTGTAACATACGAGCAATAGCATGACGTCTATGCCTATGCTCCCTAGAATTTCAGTTTCATTTCAATCTATTGTCAAGTTGTGTTTGTGTAGGAGTGGGTTTATCAATCATAGGTTTCTTCTCTTCCTTTAGCAGAGGAATAGAAGGAACCATAGGATATTTTTCAACTATTTTCTTTAGCTTTGTAAAATTGTTTTATCTTAGGAGGCACGACAGGATTGTTTTGGTTATCTCATGGTATCTTATAGGAAATGGTTGCTTTTGGATGGTCAGAAGGAATTTTAGTTCAATCATTATTTTTTCAAGGATAGGTTTCTCAATGGAGGGTAGATGCATGTTTCTAATGGATAATTTTGCTATACGATTTGCCTTAAAATTTTGATAGGATTTGAAAAACAAGTCTTCTCGAGGTCTTATAGGTTCAATAGGCTTGGGCCAAAAGAAATCCTATGAAAAGTTCCCTCGAGAAGACACAAGATTAAACCCACTATGATGCACGGTAAATATATCATTTCCAAAGGGAAACTTTAAACATTTATGCACAACTGAGGGGACAAGATTCATGGAGTGAAGCCATGGATATCCTAACTTCACACAAAATTGGTCTGATTTTGAGATGATGGTGAATGAGACATTTAATATTTTCGGTCCAACTTTTAAGGGGAGATCTATAGAGTCAATTGTAGGACAAGAAAAACCATTATGCATCTTGATCCATTCTTTTGATTTGTCATATGTATCTTGATAAAGTTAATGCACAAACAAAAATTCTTCAGTGATCACTGTGAACCTTATAATTTTATCCTACCCTAATGTGCAAAATAACTCAAAAATGCAAGTGATAAAAGACTAAGGACACTTCAAGATTAGCCAAAAGAGAGATAAAACAAGAAGGAAAATGGACAAAACAAGATATAAACAATTTCACCTTCCTTGCTGTTGATGTCTCTTTGATTGGCCCTTGCTTGGAATGATTTGTGTGCTCCTTAGATGATTGCTTGAGTGACTAAATACAAGATTAGATGTGCAAAATGATGGCTAGATGATAGTGAAGGAAAATTGACAGCATGTAGTTATCAAATGGCTAAGTGTTGTAAAATGCCCTTGAGGAGAGGGTATTTATAGAAGAATTAAAATTCTCTAGAGAATTCAACGGTCAAAATGCATCCAACAAGGCCAAGATGAAGGGCTATGGTGGGTTGAGAACCCACAAGCGCTCACATCTTGACATGTGGATGGTGAAGTGGCTAAGGGGGGATGAGGTGTAAGGTGAGTTGTCAAAAAGGTACATGAGGTGGAGGAAGGACAAGTACCTTCCAAGCACCTTGGGGAGTGGGAGGATTTCCTCAAAAAGGGATTCCTTATCCCCAAGTGGGAGTGAAAGGGACTATTGAGGAATTTTAGAATTCCTCAAAAATCTACATGGGAAAAGGAAAGGTGGTTGGGGAAATAAGTGTGAATTAAAAATTCACATTCTTAGGAAAGTCTAAAAGATAAAAGGTGGGCTCCAAAAAGGTGGGACTTGGTCACATGTGGAGATTGTGACAAGTCCAAGGTTCTAGAAGCCTTGGAAGGACAAAATGTGAATTAAAAATTCACATGGGGAGGAGAGAGACATGGGATGAATAAAAAGGAATTAAAAATTCCTTGGGGGATGGGGAGAGTTGACTAAGGTACTAATTAGGTTTAACTAATTAGTAATTAGAGGATAATTAGGGGTTAATTAGGATTAGAAGCCAACTTGCAAAAGTTGGAGGATGTGACACATCCTAATCAAGGATTAGGCATGTGCACATCCTAATGAAGAGATTAGGAAATGGATTAGGATTAGATGAAAATGACATGTGAGGATTAAATAAATGTAATATTTATTTAATTCATTTGATGAAAAGGGATTAAGAGGGTAAGGTATTTAATTATTAATTAAATACCTTAGGGATTTGGCAGAATTAAAGATATTAATTAAATAATAGTAATATTACTTAATTAACTCGGATAAGAGGATGTTTAGATGAAAAGTGATAAATTTGGATAAATTAAGTGTCCAAATTTGGATGTCTACAATCACATTCTCTCCATAGGTGGGATCAATTAATATCCCATTAGTGGGCTTGTTATTGATTCTTCCAACTATGCAAAGAGGACCATCGGGTGCATGTTTAAGTATGCCATTTTGTGAAAAAGAAATATCAAGAGGCATTTTGATTGAGCCCTTACAAGGTTTAGCTTCAATAAATGATACCAATTCATCAATATTTTCATCTTTTATGTTTTCATTATTCGTGCCAACATTCATCATATCATTCTTTGTTTCACTAGCTTTGACAAATGAAATAGTATGTTTCAGCATGGGATTTGTAAAGATTTGTAAATTTTGGTTAGGAGGAGCTACAAAGTTATTGCTTTGATAATTCACACCTTCAATATGTAGATGATTAGAATCAATAAGGTCTTGCACAAGATGTTTAAGATGCTTACAATATCCTATACCATGTCCATTTTGTTGGTGATAATGACAATATGAGTTTCATCGAAAGCTCGTAGGCAATGGTAGATTAGGATCACACTCTTTAACAGGAGGTAAAGAAAGCAAATTCTTTTCAATAAGTTGCAACATAATATTGTGAAGGGTATCAGGTAGAGGAGTAAAATTTCTATTCCTATCACCAAAGGAAAAAGGATTTGTCATTTTTATAGTAGCCACCTGGTTATTAGTTTGTTGACTTGGTTGGGGGGATTTTAGTTGTAAAAGGGCCCTATTTTTCTTCTTGAAAGGTTGGTAATTATTTTTATTTGCAGATTTAGACTTTTCAGGACGACTAGGGGGATTTTTCACATCACGACCATAAGTCGTATTCTAATAATCATGAAGGGATGTACATAATTGTGTAAAGTATGGGAATCTCAACATCTCAAGTTTGTTTTGGAGTTTGTTTACTAAGTTGACAATAAAAATTCATTGAAAGTCAATGTCAAGAATCTTAATGTTTACTTGTGAATAAAGTGTTTGGTATCTTGCTATGAAATCAATCACTTTCTCATCATCCTTTTGTTTGCATGTCATTAAATCAGCTAGGGTCATCTTGGGACTCATGTGAATGTGGAAGTAGTTGTAGAAGGAATCAACAAGCTCATTGAACGAATCGATTGAATTATCGGTAAGGAAGAGAACCACTCTAAAGCAGTATCCTTCAATAATCATGCATGTTTTTAAAATAATATATTCATTATATATAATTATAAAATTGACATATTTAATCCAATTATATATGATCTTGCAGGTCTTCAAACAAAGGGAAAATTTGCATGTCCATTTTGTGGTCAAAAGATGAAATATCGTCGTTCAACAAGTTTAGGAAAGCAGGTGTTTGATGAGTATACATACTTCCTCCACATAAATAATAAGTCTCAAACTACTGAGAAACATCTTTTCAATGGGAAATAAGAGACTACATCAAAACCACGAAGAATGACAACTTGCCTATGGAAGTTGGAATATAATAGAATTAATCGTCAAAGTTATACATCAAATCAAATTGTTTATCTATCATATATGATATGTTTCGAATTTATATTTTGTTTTGTTTACTCATGCTGTAATTGACAATGATTGTCATTGTTTGTTTGTTTAACTTATATGCTTCATGAAGGTCATCAAGGCATTAATGGTTGGCTTCCATAGGGATTGAAAAGTTATCCCAAATAATTTAGTAGGTTGCTCTACTATGAACAACTACAAATTATGCATTTGTTTGACACAATGCATATCGGAAATAATATAACAAAAATGTTATGAAAAATATTGGATGGAGGGCATGGCAACAAAAAAATTGTCAAAATTTGTAGTGACATTCAGGAAGCCAATCATGCAATGAAAAATGTCATTCAATTAAATAGCGATGGAGACCAAATTAATATAAGCACCCTTCCTTGGTTATTAATGGAGCAAAAAAGCAATGCTATAAAAGAAGTCATACGGAAAATTCAATTTCCCACAAGATTTGCTACGGACATAAACAATATCATAACAAAGAAAGGTGAATTTGGGTCAGGGATGAAAATGCATGATTGAGATACCTTCATTAAGGTAATTATTCTAGTATATTTTATATATATTTGTATACTGCATGTACTTTTCAATGTATTATGTTTACTAGTTTTGGAAAAATAATGAAAAGATCATTTTATAATTGTTGTAGTACGTTCTACTTCTATCTCTCTTGGACAACTTTGACAAAAATGTCAAACAAGTTATATATGATCTTGGAAAATACACGAGGTAAGTAGTGATATTTGTTCAATTTGTTGTATAGATCTTATATTTTCCATTTGTTTTACTTGTTATGTAATATATTGTATATTTTTGTTAAATCTCATTAATATATTTGTGCCTTGAATCACTTGTAGATGGTTGTCATCTAAAGAAATCCATAAAGAAGAAATAAATTATTGGAGGAGAAAAATTTCTTGTCTAATGTGTGAAATGCAAAAGTTTCTACCTTTGACATTTTTTAATGCACAAGAACACTACTTCATACACCAAGTTGAGGAGATTGAATTGTGTGGACTTGTACACACAAGGTCAATGTGGATGGTTGAGAGGCACTTGAAATTTTTGAAGACTTTGGTTAGAAAAAGAGCACATCTTGAGGGTTCTATGGTGGACAGATATATGGTATACCAGACCATGGTGTACATTACTGAATATCTTCCTAAGTCCGCAACAAAGATCCATGTAGATCGCATTTGGGATCCTAACTCCATTAACAAATTCGAAGGGGAGTACCTGATGGGGAAAGGTAGATTGAGGAAAGTGAGGTAATTATAAGATGGTCATGGAGATTAATTAGAATACATTTTACATTGTCTTCAATTGTTTGAAAACAAACAACATAGAACTAGTCCAAATGAAAGAATATTCCACACACTAATAGAAAAGTACTGGTATTGTATTACTCCAGAAAATAAGTCGTATACCGTGATAATTAACTAATTATACGTCGTTTGTGAATTTCAATTTTTTTTGATATAGTTGGTCAAGAGTGGGATGCCCTACATTTGTACATCGCAAAAAATATTGATTGGATGACATTATGGATTGAATGATGTCAACAATCCAGACGCGCATTAACATGGGAAGGTGTGGCTTCATTGGTTAAATAAGCTCATTGTAATGGAGATTTCAATGTTACACCAAGGGAAATTGATTTAACATATGGTTTAAGAGATAAACTGGTACGTATAAATATATTAATCACCCATATTATTTAATTATTTTCAATTATATCGATGTATATATATGATGAGTTTTTTTTTCTTTGCATACATTCGGCCAAGAATAAATATGTTTATCAATTGACGATGCAATAATTTTTACATGTTTGACATATTGCAGGTGAAACACCACAAGGCTATGTGGTGCAATGGTCGTAAATTTTGAATCAAAAAGTTGGATGACATGAAGAAAACTTGTTATTTTGGGATAACTGCAATCTTTCAGGTGACTAATATTTCATCTAGAAGCGACATACATCTAGAAGTCCTGAAAATCGATACTACGAGATTTTGGATGATATACTCGAGTGTGACTTTAAGTCCTTCAAATTAGTTTTGTTCATCGTCCAATGGTACAGGCTACGATTGAATGAAAATGATCCTAAGAGAACTATTATTGAACATGATAATGGATTTACCATGGTTAATACAAGGTCAACGAGTGAGCTAGAAATGAGCCCTATGTTCTTCCAAGCCAATGTGAGCAACTATTTTACTCAGAGCTTCCAGGTAAATTAGGTTGGTCATTTTTTGTTAGAAATGATCCAAGAGGAAGGTCGGTAAAGTATAATGTGGTGGAAGAAGAAGATATTGAAGAACTAGAAGATGATGTAGATGATGATCAGGATTAATAGTTAGTTGATGATGTGCCTGACGAAGATGTCGAAGAAGAGGAACTAGATCATGATGTAGGAGTTAATGTTCATGAAGATGATATCCGTGTGGATGATGACATTATCAAAACTGATATCAATGACGACAATGATGATATGACCAATCCTTACAATGTCGAATCTAGATTGGATGATACATACAAAGAGTTGGATGAAGAATAAGATCAATGACATTGAAATGTATGAGTTATGCCATTATATTATTTATTTGATATTGATTTCTTGATAGAATTATATTTGACTTATATGGTTACATAATTAATTCATGATGTTTTTAATTTTTACGCCATTACATAATTAATTCATGATGTGCTTTTTAATGTTGTTAATTTGTGATGTTACAACTATTGTAGCTCTCCTAGAAATTTCCATATGATCAAATCCTAATTACTCTATGACTATTTAGGATTAGATATTATTTGATAATATATTTTGTTATTTCATTCCCAAAAAATTAGCGTTTCCTCATGTTGACCTTGCAAGTGACATGTGAATGGGGCCAACATTGATTTTTTTTCAATTTGTGCTTGTATGGAATGAAACTTGACATGGTTAGCCTAGATGCATGTGTTGATGATATGGGATGGTTTCGATACTCAAATATGACGTCATGCTATATAAAGGCATCTTGTCCTTCCTAATAATACAAGTTGCCTTATTCTTCATCTCTTTCATATATTGTTTCTAATTATCAAATGGTGGTAAGTGATTATTCCCTTATATATCACTGTATAATTATTTTTTTCTATATTAATTTATATATTTTTATTATATTATGCGGAGCTCCAAAAAGTTAGAGAGGAGTTCAAGTTAGTAGGTTCAAAATAAAAAATCATCACTTGTCTCTCTATCTACTCAATAATCAAAAGGCCATCAACTCTTCCATCCTAGTTGAGAGGACTGATTATATTATGATTTTTTTATGTTCCTATATAGCTTTCTTGTACATGTATTTTGTATTACAAACATGTGACATTGTATGCATATATTGCTTTCTTGTATATATTATAGTTTTACCAACATATACTATTGTATGCTTGCATGGCTTCTTAGTTATTATATATTTTTTTATTATTGATCTTTTTGATATTTTCTATAAGTTATTATTAGATGATACACATTGGATTCCTTTTAATTTTTTATATTTGAAGATACATAACTAATTACAAGGATAATATAAAGAAGATATATCTATATATGTATCATTTATGAGTTTCTAAAATATTTTACTTCCATGTCAACCACTTTCTTTACTTCAATTGAGAAACATAATACCTCTATAATCTTGCATTTATCAAGTGTCAATAAAATAAAATTCAAGTACTTAGCTATCAATTTTATCTTGATTGATCTAGTAATAATAGACTAGCCAACTAATACTCATCCAATGATATCATCTTGCATTGATTTGTGTTACTTGACCATCACATAATTGAACCAAGTACCACTTTAGAAATACCACATACATAGTCTTCTCTTTCTACAAATCCCCCATTGTATTCATAAGGGTTTTATTGTAGGTCCCATCAAATACTATGCCCTAATCATGTAACAAGTAGATAAGTCATCTTTACTAAGGTCAAACAAGGTTGTTTTTACCACAAAATACAATAGTTTTTAGTTTAAAGTGTTAGATTTATGTTTTGATTATAAGGTTTATCTTATAGGTTTAAGGTATGAATTTAAGGTTCTTACAATGACTTTTCAACCAATGGTATTATTCTATCCTATCTCTACCATTCTAGTTTGAAAATAAAACATACAAATCAAACTTAAATATTAATTTGAATTTCACATGTTATTTTGATTTTTGGCCCCTACGCGCATAGGAGCACAACATAGCTTAGTGCACCGAGACCCTAACTGGAAAAACAGGGCAGGAGGAAAACCAAAGCGACGAGGTTGAGGGAACTCAGAAAGGGAAAATCGATGACCAAGGGACAATGAGTACTGTAAGTGATTTATATCTTTCATATTGGCACCCCCATTCTCTTTAACCTACAATTTTCATGCCTTTCCAAATAGCTTGTCATACATTGGCACCCCCATTCTCTTTAACCTATAATTTTCATGCCTTTCCAAAGATCTTGTAGTACATTTATTGTGGTTCAACAACTAATAGCATCTGCCATAATGAAAAATAGTAGAGTTGCGGGGTAGGTCATTGCTTGATAAAATATCTCCATTCCTCCATTCCAAGCATTTCTTAAAGGTAATAGTTGTCTAATTCTATTTATTAAGGAGTTCTCTGTGCAATTTTAACATTAATAGCTAGATTAAAATCATTGATTAGCCTTAACCCCAACCTCTCTTATTCTTGGGTTTAGAAACAAACTCCAAAGCCAACATAGGAATACGTTTTTTTATCTTCCACTTTTGAGAAAAAGCATTATTTGCCACATTGTCGATAATTTTCACAAGCATATGAAACAAACTTGTATTATATGCTGGGAGATTTTGAAGAGTAGTCTTAATAAGTTGAAGCTTGTTAGCTTGACTTAAGAGAGAGATTTTACATCATGCAAGTTTGTGTTGGAATCAATCCAACAAGCTATTCAAAAAAGTATTTGGGATTGGGCCCTTAAAGAGTTGTATTCCAAGGTTGAAGGATAGGATAGATCCTATTTGACATGCAAGAATGTTGGCAATTTTTAGTTGTCTCGTATGAGGAGCATTGAAAAAAATGATGGTACTTTTAGGAAGGTTGATTTATTTCCTCGAAGCATTATCGTATTTACATAAAACTTGTTTTATTTCTTTTGATTCCATTATTGAGGCTTCAACAACCACAACAGTATTGTTCACAAATTGATAATGGGAAATGGGGACACTAGTTGAAGTGGGTTTCTCACCTTAACTTGCCTTGAATAATCACTTATTGAAGGCTTCTTCCCAAAGCTTCGGCTAGAATTATAAATGAGAAGGGGGATACAAGGTTCTCTTTTTGGATCCATCTAGATCCCTTAAAGAAGCCATAAGAGATACCACTAATGATGATAGAAAATTTGGAACCATAACAATTTTTAGGAACTTTTTTCCAAACTCAAAATTTTTATAGAACTTTATTGAGAAACTCCCATGAAACATGGTTGTAAGCCTTCACCAAATCTAAATTTAGAAGAAAAATTTCCTTTTTATCAAGTTCCATAAAATGGAGCACTTCATGAATGGTAATGATACAGTAAAGAATCTTCCTACTATGGAAAAAACTACTATGCTATGGAGAGATCAACTTTGGGAGAATTTGTTGCAGTTTTAAGGAAATGATTTTTGCAAAAAAATTATACATCGAATTACAATGGTTGATTGGTTGAAATATCGAGGAGACAACCCTAGCCTTTTTTGGGATAAGAACCAAAAAGTTAGTGTTCAAATCCTTTAGTAATCTTCCACTCCTAAAGAACTCCCTAGTTGCAACTACCATGCCATCAACAACAATATCCCAATGCACTTGAAAGAAGTGAGGGAACTTGTTAGGGTTGGGGGCTTTACTTCCTTAAAAAGAGAAAACAAAAAATTTCACTTCTTCCTCCATTATAGGCTTAATCAACTCCATATTATCTTGATCATCAAAAATTGCGGGGATATGCTTTAGGATAACATTATAATTCATAGGACTAAAAACATTGTTTTTAGTGAAGAGATTGTTGAAATTTTTTGTTGCTTTGTCCCTTATATAGGCTTCATTAGAGATTCAGTTACCATCCAACCAAATCTCTTTCAATTTGTTAGATGAGTTGTGTTTTAGAGGCCTCATATACAAAAACTTAGTATTCCTACCCCCAACCTTTAACCAAATCGTTCTCGATCTTTGTCCCCAAAAGTTTTTTTTAGCAATTAATGACTGGAGCTCACATAAAAGACCTTTTTCTTTCACTATAATCTCTTAACTCATTCCTAGAATGTGGATTTCCTTTTATGAGGTGTTTAGTTGAGCCATAACTTCAGATTTCTTTTAAAAAATGTTACCAAGTGAATTCTTATTCCATCTTCTAACATTAAGCTTGACATTGTTTAGCTTCTCAACAATTTGGAACATAGGCGATCCTTCCACTTTTATGTTCCATCATTTAGCTATTTTATTAGCCAAATTGGGATGTTGAGTCCATATTTTTTCAAATTGAAAAGGAAAACCTTTTTTTGTTCCCATTTTTTCAACATAGAAAAAATAAAGCTAATAGTTTTGTTCATTACAACACAACCCTTCATTAGAGACAACATTAACAACCGAGTTGCCTCTAAAGATATGGTTGATTTTGGTTTTAGAGAAACCCCTAATCATACTTATGTAGTCATCCATCATGTTTTTGATCCTCCAAGGTGAGAAAAAATTACCTTTCAAGATTTGTATAATCAAATTTTAGCCCTATGTTCAATCTCAACATTAAAATAACCCTTATCCTTCATTCTTATTAATCCCTACTAGGAAGCAATAGTTTCAACCTCATTATTGGATTTTTTGTCGATATACGTAATGTACCCAAGCCAAGACACCAACACAATTAAAAGTGTCGAGACTGATGTAGACCCAGGGGTGTGACTAAATATCCAACCTCAATTTGATTCAAATACAAACAAAGTGTCTATTTTCAACACAATACCCTCACTAGGCTACTAAGCCTCAAATCACATCCTTTGATGAAATTATTGAATGAATCTATACACAAGCCACCAAATCATGGATTAAGCACTGGCACAAGTCCCTAAACACTATCCCAACCAATTCCACAAGGTTTTTTTACAACATTCATATGTTTCATTAGTTTGTCCTACCAAAAAGGCTATAAAATTACCCCTATTTTACAAAGGAAGGTCTTTCCAACCGCTTGGTTCTATTCCAAAACCTATTGAAAGAGATTTTTTATGACACAAAACATCAGATTTCACCATTGTTGGGCTAAGCCATGCCCCTTTTGTCACTGTTCTACAAAACCCTCCATTTTCCCTCAATACACTAGGGTTTTAGAGAAACACCATATACTCGACCTCCCTAACTAAACTATTGTATTCAACACATTAAAATAATCTTGCAACAGAACAAAAACCTTCATTCATACTATTCCTTCCATCAAATTGACAAACCCTGACTTAACAACCATAAAATTCACAAGAAAATTGCCCCTATCAGCCCTAGGGCATCATTTCAATGCCAAGTTTCTTGATTTAATAGACCCATAAATGAAATGAACCTCTATCCTACCATGTTGCAAACCAATCCAATGAGTTACAATTCCAAGACAATGGGTAGATTGGTGGATCTCATTTGTTTTTAGCCCTCAAACCCTTACACAGGCAAAACAGGGCAGTCCCTGTATTTGATTGTTTTCTCCCACAAAACAGTGATTTAGCACTTCAAAACAAATGAAAATGAAAGGGAACACATATATTTATCTACATCAATGATCTCAAAGCATTTCAAGCTTGTACGAATCCATACAACACAAAAGAACTTCAGAAAAATAGTAAAAACATAGAAAATTTCTTCAAGAACGTGGTATTTGATATGAAATTTTGGTATCAACTCCTCCAACAACCTTTTCTCAGGCCTTGGAAGGATTTTTAAATCATATCAGACCCAAAATACCTTCAACCAATGTCCATAACTGACTTACAAACACTTAACAACCCATTATTTTGCAAAATTGCAATTTTGACAACTTTTAATGTCAACAATTGCAACTTTTTACATTATCAACTAGATGACTTCCAAGCACCCTAAACACATTGAAAATGGTCTTGTTAGAATATACATGACTCCCTACAAGAAAACCTATTCTACCTACTTTGACAATGTTTGACCATCATTGACAATTTCTTCACATATTTGGCCCAAGAAAGGAGTTGCATGTATATAAGTAGTTGATTGGAGAAGTTTTGGAAGAATAAAAATACAAGACTTGTACGTGTAACAATAAATAACAATTCACTAGTTTCAATAAGAGTTGTATGGACATGGATATAGAAACATATGTGATTTTTTTTCAATGCCCCCCCTTCTATTGTTATGGTATTGATCTTATTATAGGTCCTCACTATATTGCTAGCATTGTATTGAACACTACCTCTGAAACAAAAGCAACATTTTGTCTACTCTCGTATAATTGTTCTTTTTGTAATTCCAATTATTTTCCTATACTACAACTTTTGGAATATTTTGTAAAAGTGAATTTACAATTCAGTATGCAAATTCATCCATGTTTCAAAACTTGCAACCTCAAGATGGATAAAGACTCTCACAAACCCCTTCCACTAGCACACAACAATACAACATCTTCTTGTGAATATTGAAATAATTAATCAATTTGCATTCTTACATCACTAATAGGAGCCCGCTCAGATGAATGAAATGCTAAATAATGCAATATAATAATATAAAAAATAGATTTATGGTTTCAATAATGTAATATTATGAATAGCTTTTCCTTTCTCTCCTATCTTGTTCCCCTATGATAAATATTTAGAAATTAAAACACCAAAAAAAATATGAATACTGTTGTTCCATATTCTCTTCTTCTCTTATTGTCACATATTTAAACTCTCCACTTAATGAAAACAATCGACATAGCTCAATATCACCCATTGTTGGCTTCAAGTGCTCATCATAAGTAACCATTGTCCCATGAGTGATGTAGTAATGACTAGCTATCTGTCCTAGATCATTAACCTAGAAATATCCACTTTTCCAATCATATTTCACCAAATTACTTTTGTCCAAGATAGTTGCAGCTAAATGTATTTGTTAACATAAAGAGTTCAATTATCAGAAGTACTAACAAGTACCATTAAATTAAAATGAAAGGGTCATACTTGTCTAACAATACCATAGTAAAATTACTATGTACTAAATTGAAAATCATAGCTATGCTTACCAAGTCTGCCCTTCTCTCTTCTAAGGTATTGTCATTCTATAAAGCATCAGTAGATAGACCATATAGAATTGGGTTTTGTAGCATGTGAATGTAAAGATAAGTGTATCCCAACCATGTGCATGCCTCCCTTACATTTTGAACTGTACCTAGGACAATTTCTGCATTTAAATGATTTGCTAATTTTGAGATAAACTGGCTCTCAATTGGTAATTGTTGATTCATAAGGGACAAATAATATTGCAGCTCACTATGACCTGTTAATATTGTTCCTTCTCCATTGGAATCATATTGTGGCCTTCCATTTATTGATCTACCAAAAAGGTCTCTATTGTTAGCATGGGCATCTCCAACATGGATCTTTTTTCAAAGGGATGTTGAGGTGCATGATCCTTATTGGGATAGAGGTGCAACAAGTATGTGTTAAGGTCCCTGTTTGGCAATGGACATTGTGGCTACTTGGCACAATCTGGTGTATTGTAGCATATTATTAGATCAAGCTACCAATATCCTAAACCATCTATTGAAGGTTTCAATCTTGAGAGGAGCAAATTGTGGCCATTGATGGAAAGTAGGAGGCTAGGTGCATATATGATATGTCCATGTGGCATGAACTAGTGGATTTCAACAATGTTTGCACTTCGGTGAATAAAACCACTCAACACTTTATCCATCCACCAATTGGCCGTAATCACTAATCTTTGGGGCAAGATGATCTAAACTTTCAATATTGATTGATGTTTAAGTAAAGCCTATAGATATCAAGCAGTTTTATCAAATGGTTTTGGTGAAACCATGTGGTGTGATCTAATGAAATTTGGTGGATGTAGGTACTTTGATAAATCATACCATTCAACACTTTAGTAGTCTACTGATTTTCTCAAGTTGTTGATCTTCAAGGTGAATAAAAGGGTATATAGTCAAGTGCAAAAACATAAGTTTACACGACATGTCTTGGTTGGATTTTGAAGTAAAAAATGTTCAAGTAATTTTGGGCTGAAGAGAAGATCTCCCTTGACCATTAATATTGATGTAAAATTGATCTAGACGATTAACTGAGTGGGGTTAGAGTGCATTATAAGGGATGATCAATTAGATTTTGTAGAACCATGTGGTTTCATCTGGTAGATTGGTCCACTTTCCACCTTGGTAGTTCATCTATCCATTGATATCATTGATCATCAAAGCCAAAGCATCTCAATTTTTAATCTTGTCTTGTGTTTAGGAAATTAAGGTGGTGGATCCAAGTAATGAATAGAAAACATTTGAAGGAAACTTGACATAGTAAGATTAACTCTTATTGTTCAAGGAGTTTTCTTCTAAGGGTATAGTTTCAAAGGTAGACCATGATTTGGATGCCAAGTTACTGCTTGGGAAGATGGTAGTTGAGAGTTGATTTTTTCCCATAATGTTCATGCAAACTGAGGAGATTGAATCCCGAAGTTATGGGTTGTATTCCAACCATTTAATTGGCATTAGAAATCAAAAAAATTAGGTCTCTCCAAGCATTATGCATTTTCATTTGAGGAATATTTTTCCCTATGCTACAATAAATCTGATCCAAAGGAATTTCCTATAGTGCATGAGGTGTGGGCATCAGGATATTGAGCCCTCCAAGTATTGAATTTCTCCTTTGAGATGCAGTGTGGCAATCATAACATACTTGAAGGTTCTTAACAACTCTAATAGTTGTACCAGGGGCCATGATTAATAAACCAAATGCAATTGCTAACTTTTTGTTGTAGTAGAAGCATACCACTGCCTCAATGCTTGAACCAACAGTAATACAATTTTTTTCATCTAAGCGCAATATCTTTTCAGACATGCTCCAACATTCAAAAATTTGTTATTTCCATTAGAAGGCTTGTCATTTAACCTCTTAAAAAGTGAAATTCTTTATGAGATGTACTTTGAATAAGATCTAACAAAATAACTCCATGGGACGATCTGCATTAAACTTGAATTCTCTTTTCTAGTATTCAATGTGATATATATATATATTTTTATAGAAAAAACCACCCATGCTTGACATTAGGGAAGAATGAAAGCACTACAACAATACCAATGAAGTCCATGTGCAACAATCTTGGAGATGAATTTAGATGCAGTGTGGCAATCAAAACATACTTGAAGATTCTTAACAACTCTAATAGTTGTACCAGGGGCCATGTTTAACAAACCAAATGCAATTGCTAACTTTTCACTATGGTGGCAGATAAATGATGCATGTGGTTGGCCTTGTTAAGTAGAGAATTTTTGAATGAATAATTTTGTTTTTAAAAACTATAGGGTTTCGTCGCAATTTTGATGAACATAGCCCAATGAACCACAAAAATTTGCGATGAGGTTGTTGTACACGCGACGTAGTTTACGTCATAATGGAAACTCCACCTCATCAGAAAAAAGGATGAATGGTGTTTTTTTTACGCTTTCAAATGGGCACTTTGCAATGTTTTGTGTTTTTTGTCGTAGATAGATGGACGAAGTTACACCAATTTTGCAATAGACACTGCTAACATTTTTTGTGGTACTAACCGACGATGCTGGGTCATGGTTTCGACGAATAAAAGTTGGTTGTTAAAGCGACGAAATTTAAAACAGTGTTGCATTGGTAATTCAACAATAGTTTTTCAATATGTCGCCAAACATTCGTCGAAATTTGTAGTCAAATATAGTAGTGTCTATAATGCTCTTGTGAAGGTACTCTTGATTGCTTATGAAGATCTAGGATGAAACTATGTAAAATAACCTCATATTTATACTTAACTTAAGGTTTAATCCCGAAATTCAAATAACACAAGTCGACATCATATCTAGGATTTGAAATCACTAAAATCCTTCCAAGAATATGTTCAAAAAGGGGTGTCCTAAGTTAAGTAGGAACCATTCACCATAGGGTGAATGGGTCCTAGCATACTTAACTAGGACCTTGCTTTGGGGATATGAAACAACATGTAAAAAGGGGGTCCTAAGACCTAGGAAGAACCCATTCGCCAGGTGGAAATGGGTCCTAGGTCACTAGCCTAAGACTCAAACCTTGCCAAATTAAGTGTTGTGAAATATTATTAATGAGTTTTGGGATTTATCCCTTAGAAAATGCAATTAATTAGGCTTGGCTTTGAATTTAAGGGAACAATTAAGCTCTAATTAACCTCAATTAATTAATAAAGCCCCAGATTAGTGTGAAAGTGTAAAGAAATACTTTACAACACCCTAAATAAGGCATCATCAAGTCCATTTTGTTAAAAAAGGCCCTGGATTTAATGTGAATGTGTAAAACACATTACAACACTAAATCAAGGCAACATTAGACTCATTTATTGTTAATTATTTAGAATTAAGGAAAAGGGATACTTTTTCTGTTACTACAATAAGTTTGGTGAAATATTCCAAATTTAATATAAAACCCTATGTGTTTGAACCCCTAGCCCCATTTTCTATGATTCACTAAGTATACTCATCTAGTACTCTATAAATCACTTATTTTCTTTAAATGCATGTGTAAAACCTAGTTTACCTATGTATTCTAAGAGGAATTGTCTTTAGTGAAACCTTCATCAAGGTTTCATTTGTTGCATGTTTTGAATGATTTCATGACTCTATTGCCCTATTGAAATTAGCATTGGTGTGGTATTAATTCCATTTCTCATCAACCCAACATATTGAAATAATTTAGTCACAATCAATTTCTTTTAGCTATGTTGCCCTTCTAGCTTCCACATACAAGTGCATAATAGCAATAGGGGTTATAGCCATTTTTAAAAACACTTTGCATGATAATATTTTTTATTATATAAAGGTGCATAACCTTGTACATTTAACCCAACACATAAGTATATTGTGACACTAGTATAGGGATACATGTGTAATGGGTATGGTTTGTAGTAAGGTAAATTTTTAATCCTTGTAATATCTTTTAATTTAGCACCTTAGGAAAACCCCCCCGGTCTTGTAGAACCAAAAGTGAAGGAGGTCTTACCCACCTCAATAATTGGTCCTAAATTTGTGGTACTCTTCTTTGTTTTGACACCCCTAGCATTTGGAAGACTAACCAACCTTAGGGATTTGGGAGTTAGATTTCTAAGGATCACCAACAAATTGGCATTGTTGTTGGGGATATTTTAAAATTAATAGTTATCGATGAATTGGGAACCCAATGCATATTTTGAAAACCTCTACAAATTGATTATGAGTTTTAGTTAGTGGAATTGAGTTTAGGTAAGTTGGCAGCCCATCAACTTATGCCAACAAATTGGCACCATTATCTAGGAGATAAAATCTTGGTTCTCATCTTGAGAACCTCTACAACTCAAAATAGGAAATTTTCTTGTCTAGTATTTAGATTTTTAGCTACTAAAAAATATTGTCTTTTAAGTGAAGAGTGGAAACTATTTCATTCAAAGTAAAAATGAACAAGTAGATCAGTGGACTTTGAGATGGAAAGGAGAAGCTAGGCCAAGTACCAACAAGGAGAAAATGCAGGTTCAACTAATGTACTAAGACATCCATCTTGGGGAGCTCTAAATAATTGTAAATCACTCAAACATACCCCTCAAATCTCATAAGTTAATTCTACAAGTAGAAATAATTCATGCATTGATTTTAGAAATAAACACTTGTATACTTTTGAAGATTCAATCAACAACATAATCAAAACACGTAGATGAATTTGCAGGTTTGATTATAAAGAAATAAATGATATTATTGTTGGGAGAAGGGACATGTATACATGTACTACATATCTTGTTTACAATTCTTCCACTTCCCCCATCACATCATATTATTGTAATGATGAATTGGATTAATTGCTAGATTAGTTTAGAGTGGAGAAACAAAGACAAATGGCAATTTTTTGGCAATGGGAGGCTCAATTAAAAAGGGACCATGTGCTTATTTGTATTCTAATGAACATGGACATTCAATATGATGCACAAAATTTTGGCACAAGTTATCTAGATCAAGAAACATATGACATTTTATAACATCCTCTTCCTCTCAAGGTGTCATGCTAAGAATAAGTTGAACATGATAAAGTGGTATGTCACCTTAAACAAGAACATCAACAAATTCCTAAAAACATTAGGTTGTGGGAAGCTCAACATTTCACCCTCAAGAAACCAAATGCCCTTTCAATGAGTAGAGAGGAATATCTTCCTTATGAGGAATATTATTCACAATACTATGAATAAGAGGGTGATCAATGTGATGCATCAAGATATAACTCCATGAATGGAGAAGATGAGTATAGTGATTATGATGAAACTAATTTAGGCTTTTAAGATGTGCAAAATACTACTGTAGAATAGTATGAATTTCCAACTCACAACATAGAACACCCTAAGGAATGTATCCAACTATCCCTACATTCAACGATACCATGTTAAGACATGGAATCCTATACAAATGTAGTAGTAATGTAGGTAATAAATGAGTATCAATTTAGATTTGAAGATGTGCTTACTAAACAATGATAATGTTGCAAGATCAAATAATATTTCTATGGCCATGTGTAATAAATCATGATGGTAGAAACATAAGATCAATAACAACAATGTTCTCATGGAGGTGCTAGAGAGAAAGAAGGATCTAGTGCAAGAGTGGGTAGTGAAGAAGAAGGAGGTGTCAACAACTCATGAACATGAAGTTCCAAATCGAGAAAAAATGAATTATGAGGTATGATTAGTTATACCCCAACCATTAGAAATGCAAAGTTTGGATAAAGAGGAAGATGTGTGTATGATTGAGCAGTCAAGCGAATCACTACATTGAATTGATTATGTGGTGTGTGTACATGTTTATGTAATCTAGTTTATATTTGATGTATTTCCCCCTATTATCTTCATCATTGTTAATTAAGCTACTAATATTTGTTTACATGAGAGTACCATATGCATGGTTGCACTTGGTGATGAGATTGTTGGAATAAATTCTAATGAAGTCAATGATTTTTTAGTTTGAATACCTTGTCCTTGAATACTATGAAGATGGTGATCATGTGGATGCATATGAAAACTTGTTTATTTGGTGTAAGATTTGTTATTTTCCTCATGTAGAGTGTGCTTCAATAATATCACCAAATATTGTTATTGCTATGACTAATGAATATGTGTTGTAGGCCTTATTTTAGTAGCATATGCAACATAACTGACTACCCAAATGAATTTGAAACAAAGAGAATTTGAAGAATTTAGTTCTTCATGTGAGGTGTCTCAAAATACAAATTTTTATGTTGATGGTGGTAATAAATGTGTGTATCCCATGTGTGATATATGTTAGTGTAAATAGTGTCTTTATCTACCTAGTTAGCTAATCACCTATCTAGGATTGACCTATTCACACCTAGTTTAAGTTTACTTAGGTTTCTTTTTCTTTTGTCTCACTTCATAGCATTGAGACATGTGTCCTCATGACTTGAGATTCCTATTGACACTTCCTCACTCACTTGTCAAGTGAGCTCACAAGTGTCCCGCCTATAGAGGGGTAGTTAGTAGTTCAACCCTACCTTCCTACCTCCTAATCCTTTCCTATATATCATACCTCTTCATTTCATATTTGATAGACATACTATTGTGCATATTCTATTCACTTGTGGAAGTTGTTTTATGCTCTCCTTGATCTTGGTATTCTCCAACATGGTATTAGAGCCATGAGAGCATGCTCCTTCCCACATCAAGGTGACTCCCACACATAGCCCTATCAATAGAGCATCATAGAGCCAAACAGATAGAGCCATCGTGTTCAAAAGGCTCAAGAAATGAAAAAATACCTCTCGTTTCATCAATTTCGATATATATATATATATATATATATATATATATATATATATATATATATATATATATATATATATATATCATTTTTGACCTTGTGCCTATTTTATGAAAAAGTAAAAATTATTATTATTATTTTTTTAGCAGAGGGCTAATCTACCCTCTACCAATCTTCCCATTGGATAGACAATTGTATTTTGCACAAAATTTGGCCATTTCAGCCTATTTTGCTTATTGTTGCAGGTGTTCGATCTGTCTGGAGGGTCTGAGCTTGGCTTAGATTTCCACATCAACAAAGGGCTTAGCTGCCTAAGATCATTTGTAATCATTACAATTTTTATGGATGGAGTCGAGGCCTTGGCCTCCATCTTGCTCGTACTCCAATAGGCGGATTCATGATGCATTCATGTTGAGGGGCTTGTGAGACAACTCCGGGAGGTGCTTAGTACATAGTAGAATCAGCCAAGTATTAGCTGGGCAATACGAGCCTGCCATTGTGCTTACAAATGCACATGCCAAACCTCCTTTCATACAGATCTGAAATTTTGAGACTCAAATTAAAGAATCAGCGTCCTCCATAAGCCCATTGCACCGAGATCATTAAGCTCAGAGAAGATGGGATTTCATATGATTTATGGTGTCAAATATTGAAGTATTATTCACAAGCGCCTTCAATCAAACTTTTTTCATTCATCCAAGTAACGCATAGTCCTCCAGCTACACAGGACAACTCTTCACCAATAGTTTCAACTACTACGTTGTAGATTTCTCCAACCGCCTTCATATCATTTTTGCACGCTGAAATTTGCAAGCAGTTAACCTGCACCCAATGCGATAGCACCTCCAATTGACTTGAAATTTGTCGATTACAAAAGGACCGTGCCTTTTGTGGCATGTCAGAGGCGTTTAAGGGACCTTCCTCCACTATGGTCATAGCAAGTTAAATAAATCAAATTGACTTCTACCATCCACATGCCAGCCACATTGCCTAGGCAAAGACCACGTATCCCTCCATCCTTTCAGTCCATTAACTTGGACAATGTTTGATTGTAAATAGTCATTGAAAAGTTGGTTTCAACGTCGATGTTTTCACATCGAGATGTTTTGTAAATTGTGTCAAGTTTAATTATAAATTTTATCCTTTGAAGTCATATTTATAAACAAATTTTGATGAGGCATAAGTTTCACCTTGATTATCAAAATTTTGGAAACTTTTTATTTTTATTTTTATTATAATTTTGTAAGGAATCTGATTTTGCATGTAATTTTAAGATCTGGGTTTCCATGTTTTTGAAAATTGTAAAAATCTTTGTGAGTTATAAATGGAAGATTTTAGCATCTAATCTTCACAACTTGTAAAATTTCCTTACACATTATTGTAGAGGGCTACAATCAACACTGATATTTCTTGGAGGGAAATCTAGGTGTTTCTATTTTTCAGTTTGTTGGTTCATGTGATCATGTCTCTCACACTAAATCCCTTCCATTTAAGTATTCTTCATAATCCTCCTAATAAATGAAAAATTAAATGTGGATATTGTGGAAAGTAAATGCATACAATAGAAGAATGTCAATTTTTTCAAATTGAGGAACTTAAAACAAATCTTCTTAGTCATGGTATTGTCTTACCCGATCCTCTAGTTTCAACACATGCATAATCATCATCTAGTCTCACTCAGTCATCTTGTGAGACATCTTCATTTGGGGATGAATAATGTAGTTCGATGACTTGCATTGATATCTCATCTCCAATATCACCTGTTGCTACATCTGAATGTGGTGTTACTCCTTCGTGATTTCTTAGGATTCTTTGCATCAAAACTTTGGTTTTACCATTTTAGATCCATCACATAGGGATGCATATCTACCATACATCACATGTTTGTTTGTAGAATCCTAGATCTTACAAATTTGGATGACACTATTGAGGACATTCGTCTTCTATTTGATGATATCTTCGATGAAGTTACATCATCATTTCCATCTTTGGATATTGCTCTTATCTTGCCTACATTGGCTTCTACCATGACAGATTGTGCAAACATTCATGAGTTATCACCATCTATAGCAGTATCATATTCACATTGGTCCAATTATCACCATACAATCATGGTCCCTATTCTAGAATCATCTATGGTACCTACTCCAACATATCAAAATCTGTCACACATTAGCATTGGCTTGGATATATTTTAGCATCATTTGAAGGAATCATTGGCACCATTTCAGTCTCCACCTAGTTAGCTAATCACTTATCTAGGATTGACCTATTCACGCCTAGCTTAAGTCTACTTAGGTTTCTTTTGCTTTTGTCTCACTTCATAGCATTGAGATATGTGTCCTCATGACTTGAGATACCTACTGACACTTTCTCACTCATTTTTCAAGTGAGCTCACAAGTGTCACCTATAGAGGGCTAGTCAGTAGTTTAGTCCTACCTTCCTACCTCATCATCCTTGCTTATATATGCAAGGCTTGACCATGTTGTATCATACACTTTTCATTTCATATTTGACAGACATACTAGTGTACATATTTTATTCACTTGTGGAAGTTATTTCATTCTCTCCTTGATCTTGGCATTCTCCAAAATATATGCATGGGGCAATCAACATGTGTGATAGTGATGTATGTTGGCCATCTATTACCTAGGGGCTTGATGTTCAGATAATGTTGATTATGAGAATTTCCTTTTTGAGGATCTTGCTTTTATTGTTGTGGATGATGATTTACCTAAATTAAAATCATTCTTATGGTTTCAAAATACATATGATAATAATTTTGATCAACAACACATTTTCCAAAAGGAAGATCAACATGTTGTTTAGCTTGATAGTGTGTCAAAGCCCCAATTATTTCAGTTTGATTTGGAAGAGGGATATTTTCTTTGCACATATCAAAAATATACTTGGGAGAAAAATTATTTATCGTGTGAATCAAAGGTATTTTATTTTATCCTCAATTCAAATTTAGGATGGTCGATGGGTATGAAAACAATGCATTCATGTGTGAGGGAAGTTCACTTTCCTCCATGAGTTTCAATTCATTTGATACTAACCTAATTTAAAAAAAACTACCCCTATTATTGTGTGCATGCATGATATGCCATGGAATAGGTATAACATCTATTATTTATGGTTGCCCTATAGTGGTGATCTGTTGAAGGTGGAATTTTCCTAAAACTTTTAGGAAACATTGGTTAGTTGATGCATACAGATGGAAGGCTTCATTTGTTGCACTTGGATGGAAAATACGACTATAGTTGGAGGGAGATCAACTCCTTTATTGGACTTGTATTTGATAGGGGAAAGCAGATGCAATAGCTTGTCCATGAACATGTGCCACATGGGTATTCATGCAAGGTCAAACCTACAAAATTATGTGATAGGTTTTGTACATGTATATGTGTCTCCATGCCATTGGATATAATTTGTTGTTTATCCTTGTATATATTTTCTTGTCTTGAATATATATTGTTATTATGTGTAGTAGTGATCCTAATTTTATTTGGATAAAGTGTGTTTTCCAAGGTCTCTCTTTTGTCCCAATTTTTGGTCTTCTCTCAAAGATCTAGATTATCGTTATGCCTACAAGAGATACACGTCCCCAACAAAAGCCAATGTTGCCACCCCATTTTGGTCTAGTCTCTAAAGTCTTCCTTTTTCAAAGATTGTACTATGAATTCATGTTTTTGTTGTGTTTGTACGAAAAGCTCAATTTTCCAGGTATCATGCATCTATTGTCAAGAGTTCCTATGGTGTCAAGTACCTTTTTTCTCCTTCTATTAGTCCCTTTGACTTAGGTTAACACTTAGAAATTCTAATAGAGTGATAGAATGTGTTAAGGAACCCAAAACCTTTGAAGAGTTCCTAGTCTCTATTGGGTTCTTGACATGAGTCTACATCTCGAGATTTGATTTTCCAACATAACTTTAAGTGCTAGCATAAATTTGGATGGAGCATCTCAATGAGTTCTCAAAGGGCAATGAACCTCCGAGAATTGAGAAGTTGTTAGAGGAAGGAGTAAAAGCACCAACATGGAGATGCAAAGGATATTTGGGGGTCATCAAAACTTTCTTAGGAACCAAGATCCATGAACCTCCACCAAGGTTATAGGTTCCCAATTTGACTTAAATAGAGGGAAAATCACTAAGTATCTTATAGGTGGTGGATTTGTGTGATGGTTTTGGAACTATGCCTAGTTATTGATGAGGAGTTCCTAATAAGGCATTCAACATTGAAGCTCTCAATGAGTTCCTGATGGGTGACAAACCTTTAACATGGGATAACATAAGAAAGAAGGGTCCATCAAAGCTTTATGAGGAAATTTAGGTTTTGAGTTCCCACTTTTTTTTTAACAAGCAACAAAAGGGATCAAGTGTTACACAATGAGATAAATGAGGCTTTTGAAGAGGTTCCCATAGAGTGGTGAATCCTTGACATTTGGGAAGTAGTTTCGAGTGTTGATGATATGGATGACATAGGGACATGAGGAGTGCTCAAAGATCCTCAACATTTTTTAAGGGACTAAGAACCCCAAACCGTCACCTTGAGGCTCTAAGTTCCTAGTAAATATTTAACATAGAGAAGTGAAGGTTGATTGTTGAATGGAAAAGTTGTGACATAGTTTGAAAGTTTCACGGGGTTCTCATCGAGCCCTTGGTGGAAAACAAAGCTTCAACAAATGCCAGGAGATGTGTTTATCAATGATTTAATGTGGTTCTAATTCACACCTACATGGTTGAAAATTATTTAGAGATAAATAAAGCAAAAAGAAATACGATGGGATCAATTTACAAAGGAAAAATAGATACCAAGGGAGCCCATATCAGTGTTAAGCATAAACGGTTTTTGAATTCCAATCAAAGTGGCATTGTGTTTACTTTCCTTGCAACTTGCAATTACTCACTCAATAACTCTCCCACCTTTCATAGATTCCATTAATAACCAAGAGTGTTGCAAATGATAGGAAGATGGATCCCATGCTTTGTAGGTACACAAGGACATGATTGAAGTAATTTTTAGGTGTAAGAATGATAAAAAAAACATAGTGTGAAGGTATGGTTATCCTTTATAGTGGTTGAGATCACATATTTTTATGGTTTTCATATAGGTGTGCAAGCTTCTCATTCTAGCATAAGTTTCAATGGGGTATATAAACTTTATTTTTCATTATTCAAAGGATGGAAAACTTAATTTTGAGGACTAAGAAGAAGACACTTTCAAATAACTAGGATTTTAGCTCCAATGAAGGAAAATATATTTTGTTGTATTTTGATATATGGGGTTCATCCTAAATGTATAATTAATTCATTGTAATATGTAAAGAATGATTGTAATATATGGAATCAACCTTTATTGAGTGTCTTCATTGGTATTGTGTTCATTTATGGATGTATATGTGATCAATTGGCTAGCCAAATGACTGCATAAAAACCCTGTAAATCTCTTACACATGTGGTGTCTTTTCTCAATAATAAAGGAAATTTTCAGGTCAATCTATGGATTAGTACTTATACTAATCTACTATTCTAAAAATTATGTTATTTACTTGAATGAATGTGTAGGACCTAGTTTACTTGTATATTCTAAGAGGTATATTCTTTAGTGAAACCTTCCTTAAGGTATCACACCAAGGTTTCAATCATTGTATATTTTGAATTAGCTCACTATTCTATTGCCCAAAATTGGCACTGGTATGTTATTAACTCCATTTCTCATCAATCCAACATATTAAAAAAATTCAATCATAATCAACTTCTTTTAGTTATGTTGTTCTTCCAACTTCCACATACAAGTGCATAATAGAAGTAGGAGTCACTATATCTATATTTTAGAACACTTTTCTTAGTAATATTTTTTGTTGTATAAAGGTGCATGGCCTTGCATGTACAAACCAACACACATACCTATATTATGACACCAATATAGGGATAAACTATGTAGTGGGTATGTTTGTAGTAAGGTAAATTTTTAATCCTTGTAATATCATATATTTTAGCACCTTAGGGAAACTACCCTTGGTCTTGTAAAACCAAACGTGAAGGAGGTCTTACCCACCTCAAAATTTGGTCCTAAGTTTCTCAATTTGATTAGAGGTGTTGTGGTACTCTTCCCAAGTTTTGCACCCCTAACACTTGGAAGACTATCCAACCTTATGGATTTGGGAGTTACAACCCAAATCACTAATAAAGGGAACACCACTTCTCTCTTTATGGACCAACACATGAAGTAACATATGATAAATATGTGATAATAACACATGAACACATTTAGAACATATGAACCAAAATGCGTTCTTCGCTATTTTTATGAAATTGTACAATTCCAAAAACCCTTATATGCATAGTGTCAAACCAAAAATACTCATAAAAATTTCTCCCAAAAAGTTCTTCTAAAAAAATTTCCCTATGTAAGAGTCTCTTGTTCCAATAAAAAAAGCCTTATATTTATAGGCTTTCTTGGATAACTATCTTGTAACTACCTGGGAACTACCTAATAACTACCTTTTTGAAATACAATGTTTTGAAAATAATAAACCTTATTTGATTTGGATTTTCATCACTTTTCTAGAAATAAGGTTCATTTTCCAACCTTTAGTTACAATAAGTATCACAAATCACTCTTGCAAAAAGGTAACTAACAACCTAATTGATCTTTCTGAGGTGGGCATTGAGCCTTTTCCTAATAAAAAAATCATTCATTCACTAGCAAATTAACCTTCAAGGATTGAAAGGTACTTCAATTGTATTTTAAAAAATGACCATCCTTTCCTTCTATGGAACCCAATGATCATTCCCTTTGCAAACTTTGAATCAAAGAAAACTCCTTGTTCTTTATGCTTCAATAGATATTCATACACTGCTCCAAAGTACCTAATTTGACATTGGGATTGAGATGCTAATAAAGGATGTGGGATTGGCTTTACACTAGAGCCAATTGCAATCATTTTGAAAATTTTAAGAGCTTTTGAATAGATTCACATTAAGAGATCAGTTCCATATCTTGGAACTAGAAATATGGCTTAGATCAAATCATTCGATAGTTATTTTTCACATTGATGATGGTTGTTCTAAGCTCATGCAGTGACTAAATTGATTTGCAAGTCCAAATAGCTCTAAATAGAATTGCAGTAGTCAATCCATTGATAGGCAAATTCTCTTACACTTGAATTAACACCAAACATGAGGACGTCATCATCCATACTCTAGGGTCTAAGAGCAAGTATTATTAAGTGAATATCTTGAATGTGGAAAATACCCTTCATCTTCATTTTCTAAGATAATTTCTCCAACTTTACATAGATTTTTTGTGTTCGTGGATATGATTTGTCTCCTCCTCAAAATGTATGTGCCATTTTATGACCTTCAATTCATTGGTGTACGAGTATCTTCTTAATTCCTCTATCTTTCATCAATATTCTTATCATTTGAATCTTACCTTACCTGCTCATTTTTGGCATACACATTTATTTGAAAATTTCTATATCCTTTTCAACGTGCCCATTTTAAATGTATCTTGTGCATTGCCTTCTAAAGAATTTTTGAAAAATCCATTATGTGAATATCCTTTAAATCGTTCCATGAGATCATATTTCTTTGAATAACTTTGTCATTAAACAATCTACAGGCCTTGTCTATGCTTCGACATATTCAATAACTCCATATTTGCATTCCATGGAACAAGATTTCTTTTTGACATTTTGCCCAACAATTCATGTACCTTGTGCATGCTTCCATATTTTTCATAAGTTGCTGTTTCATCACTATCAACCAAAATATTTGACAAAAATCTCAAATCCATTATGTTTTAGTGGATGTCCATATATTTTTCAATGGCATTAGGCAAATTCACTGTCAACAATTCATCGTTGGAAAATTCATTGCTAACAATTCACCATGGGAAAATTCACCGCCATGACAAATTCAATTCATGGAAAATTCGCTGTCATGAATTGTTGGTGGTGAATTTTCCATGAGGCGAATTTATCATGATGGTGAATTTTCCTGCAATGAATTGCTGGCGATGAATTTTCCTAGAGCCTTTTCCAATGTACAATTTGACAAAGGGAAGGTTTTATGCCTACTAATTGCATTTAATGGAAAGTTTTTAAAGCATCTTCAACAAATCCATTTTGTGCATATTTTTCAATCATTGTGAGCCATGAGATGGCAACTACAACATGTAATAAAAATATCCATTCTATTATGCTTTGATGAATGCCCATACGCAATTTCAAAAGTATCCATTCTATTATGCTTCAATGGGCTCTAGGAAAATTCACCGCGAGTGCTTCACTGTGGAAAACCATGACAAATTCACTTCAAAGAAAATTCACCTCAAAGAAAATTCATCACATATACAATTAGAATATTTAATTTATGAAGATAAAAATGAAAACATATTTCAATTATTTTATTTTATTCTAATAAAATTAATTATTCTTTTGGAAAGAAAATATTTCATGTTTATTAGGCCAGTCCCAACTATAAACTCTGATAACATTCCACTCTCTTTCATGCTTTGATCGATGTCTATACTTCAATCAAGAGCATTTCATCTTGGCGCAGGTAGTGAGGACGTTGGGAAATATTGTGGTGTTTTTGTTTATAATTGTCATATGCATTTGCTTGGGAGTTTCCAAAGAATTTTCAATATATCCTGCAATCATTACATTCCATGGAATGAAATCCCTTTGAAGTATGTCAAATATTTTGTAGGTGTTATCTATGTTTCCTCGTTTTTATGCATGTCTACCAGAGCACTTATATCTATTATTAATTCGCCTTATTCGACTTTTTCTTTAATAGATGTATATTCTTTGTTCCATAATAATGACGACTTCATAAGTTAACTTTCAATGAAAGTGATTTAGGGTCTATCATTTTATTTTTCAACTTGTAGAACAAGACTATTATTTTGAAAACTTTATAAAACTTGTCCAATAAATCCGTCGACAGTGCAAATAGAGAATGATGTATAACTTACTCCTGGATTAATATTTTTCTCATGAAATTTTGTCACATTGTCAATAATGATTCTATAAACCTTCTGTCTAACCATTTTCCTCTAGAGTTACTATGAAACTTCAGATTTACTTATTTTTGTAAATCATCTTGTAGAAAATTGAAGTTTTAAAATTTCCTAAATCAAAAGTCTTCTTGACCTGCAAACTTACGACATTAGACAATTAAAGTTATAAACACTGTTGTAAAAGGAATTTGCATCAACTCTTACAGATTTTCAAGTTTAATTGTTTTCATGATTTGTTGCATTGTGTGGTTGTTGTGAAGAATTTTTAGATGAAACCGAGGATGTTTCTCCTTCAAATTGATGTACCTTTTTGCATAAACCAAATAAGGTATGACACTTAAAAGATAGATGAAGATAATGAATGATGTGGAAAACACATAACACTATAAATTTGCAACTAGAATCGACTCGCCAAATGTGTTCAATGCATTGCAATGTATTTATCATTTTGACACAAAAAGTTTAAATTTTGTAGTGTCAAAACAAGGCTAACATGATCCACATTAAGTGTTGCATCATTAGCAAAAGCCTAGCCTACTTACAAAAGGATGGACCAAGTGAGGGGAGAAAAACCAACCCATAAATGAATGGACAGAGAGAGAGTGCACCAACTCAAAGAGAGAGTGCACCAACTCACCTGCACTAACTGAATAATAAGAGAAGATTTTTAATTATCTGGTATAGTTGGTTCCATGTGTCTAGCATCAAGTTAAATTATTTAGGTGAGATGTGATGATTATTTAGCATGGCTCTCAAATCATTCTATTTTTTATAAAATGTATTGATTTTAAACATGTTATTAAGGGGCAATAAAAATAACCAATCTAGAGAACCCATTAGAAGTATATTTACAATTAGATTAACAATTTAACATTAAAAATTCTACATAAAATATATAAATCTATAACCATTTTCTATTGGATCACTTGTTGTGCACTTTGTCACATTTTCCACAATAATACATCATTTTACACACTAATTCTTGTATTAAATAAATGATTAAAGGAATTCCAAACAACAATAAGAGTAATTTGTTAATGGCCTTTCCAATGTCCAAATATATATGATATGAAAAATAATTTCTAAATAATAAAATTAAGATGCATGCATGTTTTTTAAATAAAATTAAGGTATATATCTGTTTTTTAAATAAAATTAAATAAGCTTGGTTATGCTATGAATACAAAACACAATTAAAAATAATCTTTTAGTTTTAATGTTAGACTTGGATCATAGAAAATAGATGTGAAAATAGCTCAATTGAATCAATATGTGCAACCCAAATTGTGGGTATAAGAAAATATCAACAATAATTACAAATTTAGTGACTAAAATAAATACTTGGGTTCATATGCTAATTCAAGAAATAGTGGAAAGATAAGTGTGTACATTATGAAATTTGATTTCGTTGCAACAAAGTGTACATTATGAAATTTGATTTCGTTGCAACAAGTACAAATTACCTACCTAATTATGTCATGAATGAGAACCAAAAAAATCAAGAATTGAACTAACATGAAGTCAACACATGAAGTCAACAAGACGTATGTGAAATTGGTCTACATTCTCTACCCTTGGAAGCAAGGCCTAAATTTAACAATTGAACCTACTTGTCAAGAAAAAAAATCATGATAGATATTTATTTGAAGTTACCTTTCAAATGCTAAAGCCTACCTTAGTTTAGGAAAAACACATACATAAACACATGATAGATGGGTGATGGATTCTATATGAACATCAAAATAGCCTAGGGATGATGTCCTTTTATACTTGAGTTATAAACACAATTTGAAAGTTTCAACATGAGAATATGCACATAATAGCTAGTTGAAAGAGTTCAAACAAGACCTCTAATAAGATTTAACTTTGGAACTTTGAAGGTTAAATATACATTAAAAAATGAACTAGATCAAATTTGTAGGCACACATTTGAACCAAAATCAATCAAAAGCACGCTTGAAGACCAATTACCTAGGATATCCACATTATGTGGCATAAGATGAATGTAAAAGTACAAGGTATGCACTTTTCACCATTATATTTTTCCATCACTTTAGTTTGCATGTTAATGTGCATGAGAAAGCATACCAAAATAAAATAAAATAAATTAAAAAACAAAAATAATGAGAAACAAGATAGTTGGAGCAGTAATCTAGAGTCCAGGTCTATAAACTACATGCAAACTTTAAGAGTTCTTAATAAGGTTTATTTTCCCTTGATTTTATTTGTGCCCCTTAAGGCATATAAACAAATCAATGAGAGAGAAATATTGGATAAATGTGGAATAATATAACATGACGTGTATAGAAAAAGTGAACATACACATGTTGAAGTGAGTATGAAGCATAACCATGATAAACTTAAGCATGAAAATTCTAAGATAAAATCAACAAACAATCAAATATGCATGCTTGTAATACTTAAATTTATGTGTGTAAGATATGAAGGCTTAAATTGACCAATTAAATTGCATTTTTTTTGACAAAAGATCACTAAAAAGTGGTAAAAGGTTTCATGCGGAGAATGACTTCTTAATTGAACCCAATACTTTTAAAACATCAAAAGGAAAAGGTGCACTTCCAATTTGATCTATAACAAGTAAAAATATCACCTACACATTAAATTCTCGACTACTCTCCTTAGACATTTTATGCACCCTAATTCCTCATATTTTCACAATATTTAAACATATTTTTTCTCAACGTTTTGTCACAAATACCATTTTGAGATTTTACATAAGGGATATTATTAAAATAAGTGATCATTAGAGAAGTAGGAGAAGGTATCAAAGGTGTTATAGAGATAAATTTAGAAACACCATCAAAATCCTCTACATTTTTAAAAGTAGGTTGGTTTCTACAAATTCAAGTATGTACCCCACAATGTCATATTTCAAATTCTTTATAATTTTTTCATTAAAAATTATGCAATTCAATCAAGATAATTGGATTGCGAGCATGAAAATAATAACTATGAGAAGGTAAAATTAGAAATCCCTAGGGAAACATAGCCTCGGTAATCAAAACTAGTTAACAAACAATCTCCCTAAAATGAATTTACAACCTCCATTCCTAAAATAAGTAGCATAGGTTTTTATGTGTCATGTAGGCTAAATAAGTAAGAGGGCTAAGGAGATGAAATACAAATTTAAGGGGTTATTTATACCATCCCATATCAACTCTACATGGGGATTTGTCTCTAACATAGATATAGGGAACATAAGTTTGGATGAATTTCATAGAAGAATGAATGTTGAATATCCTACCATTTATATAAAAAACATTGTGTCAAATGGATTGGACAAGGATACAACATTCCCAGCATCCATGGAATGTCTAGAAATTGTACTTTAATGCATAATAAATTATGGCATAAATATAAGACAAGTGGTTTCTAGTAGAAGATTATTTGTATACCTAAGTATTGAGGCTATTATTAGCACCTTTAATATCCCTTACTATCCAAAGTTCCAAACAATTAAGAAGGAAGTAGTAGAGAAATAATTCAATGATGCTATAGAAAGGTGTAAAAATTTAATAAATATGAAATGGATGAAAGAATTAAAAAAGTTTATATCAAAAATTCCCAATGTTGTATAGGAGTAATTTTCACATGGGATAGGTGATATTGTCACCTTACTTAGCACGGTATTTGGACTTCCAAAAGCTGCTACATTTGAGCCTTGGATGTATACCTATGTGGAAATTTTTTTGAGAGGAAAAAATATGTTGCATTGGTCCAAATTCATCAGTGATAATATAGATAAGCAAATCACCAATTTTAGCTCAAAACAAAAATTATACATGACCTCATACTTGGCCTATTCAATAGCAATAAGTCTAACATTTATTGAACTTGATAGATTTGGTGTCCTTGGAACAAGATGAGGGAAATATATTATTCACAATAGAAGAGTTAATGATGTCTTTTCTATGTGGTTAATAAGGACCATGGAGGAAGACAAAGAAAAAAGACTTTGTTGAAGCACGAGAAGCTGCAAGTCTTTGGGGAAGCTAGTATATCCAATTCCCAAAGTTTTCCTATATCAAAATAGAAGCTTTTGTAAGAAATACATTCAAATTTTAAAGATACCCTATAAATAAGACAATGTTACTTGAAATGTCTAGAGGTATTTGATAACTTTTCATACCCTTATAGAAGTTAAACACATATCAGGAGTTAATCTCCCCATTCATATTGGAGGATATGAGTGTTATAATCTTGCATGTACCAAGCATCTAAAATAAATTCGTAGCAATACAATTTGTAGTCATTTGACCTTGTTAGGATTAATTATGATTGTAAGTTGGTATAGATTGCTCTATACCATGCAAGATTTGGTTGAAGATTATAGCCACCCAAGATTTAGGAACTTCTATGAAATTACAAGAGAGATCAACTATGAAAGAATAATGCTATTATATAAAAGGATGCAAATGATAGATTACAATTGATTATGACCATTTATTTACACATGAGAACCCCTTGGTTATTGTTACCTATTTTCACCAATAGCTCAATTAGGTAGAGAATTTGCGATTTTCAAATGAAGAGTAAGGTACATTTTTATTTCTGCTACATTACATTCATGTGTATTAAAGGAAAATCAAAAGATTTAAACATTACTACATTGTTCTATGCCAATGTGTATAATATAGAAGAGAGTGTATAATCTTTTCAGAAAAGTATTCTTTATTGATAATGTAAATGCATAATGTCTCACACAAGTCGTGAGACTGACTGTTTTAATGCAAATAAAAAAAACTATACATTTGCAAATAAAAGAAATACACATATAAAGATAGGGGACCTGTCATTGGCTGAATGATGAATCCCAGTTGTCTGTCCTGCATCAGCTTCAGTCCTTCACGTTTGTCCAACCTCTAGTTGTTGCTCCTTGCTGCTCCTAGGTTTCCTGCATGAGTGAGATGAGGTTTGGTTAGAGCAATGAAAGATCACCAATCTATATATTTTCAAACATTTGAAAAAATATAGCTTGATCTTCATCTACATTAAAACAACTTGCATACCACAGTTGTCTAGGAAAAAAAAAGGATTAACATAAACATCCATCATATGCTCAGTTTTTATCTAACATGTTTGCTTCTTGTGTAGGTATAGGTGAAATCCTTGTTTATGTTTTGAATCATCTAATTAAAGCGTGTGGGATAAAATGTGGCTCCCACAAGGGTTGAGCCCAACATGCTGCTCTCTTAGTCTTTGAGAGGGGTAAGACTACAAATACATAGATAGAAGATGCAAAAATATAGTTGGCAGTCTCACATGGTGGTTACATTAAGCAAGTGCCTATCACTTATAGCAATGAGTTGATAGGCATTTACAAAAATAAATGATTTCAATACTGGCTTGATGCCAAAACCATATAGATGAAAACAAAGCTTAAGTGCTAATACTAGTGTGTGTATGAAAATCTGATCTATTATAATGAATTCAAAACACATTTAATAAAACATTAAATCGAAGAAACTGAAAGAAAAATAGCATAAACAAACTATAAATGGCACCCTCCCCGAAGTCGTCTTATTTCTCTCTATCTTCAACGTTTTGTTGTTTCTAGTTGCTCTCAGACTCAGCAGATCAAGCTCAACAAAATGGACAACTAAAGAATGAGATATAAATGAAATGCATACTATGCTAAAATGCAAAGATCATGCTATGATGAGAATATTGTTGAAATGCTAAAAATGCAAGAATGCAAGCGTAATGTATGCGTATGTTGTGTTCGTCGTGTGTTGTAACCAATGCTTGGATTTGCACGTGCATTTATAGAGTTTTTCAAAGATTTCGATTGGCTGGGTTGGTCAACAACTTTAATAATTCTTAACAGATCAAACGATTGAAGATAGATGAGATTGAAGAGAAAAATAGAAGAAAACGAGTAAAGCAAGATTTTTCCATTTTCATGTAAGAGATAAGATGAGATGATTTAAAAATCATCTTTTTTTAGAAGAAAAATGGAAAGATTCTGAGAAGATAAATAATGAATTATCTAATTCAATTATTTATTTATGAGTGTAAGTTGATTTTTCTTAACTAAATATTTAATTAAGATTTTGAGGAAATAAGAAGATTTCATAATTAAATGAAATATCTAATTATGATTTGAAGAAAGCATAAGATCTTTAATTAAATAAAATATTTAATTAAATTTATTTAATTAATTTAAAAGTAGAGGAAAGTTTAAAATAGAAAAAGAGATATTTAATTAAAAAGATTTAATTAATTTTAAAAGATGATAATTAACTTGAATAAATAAAATGTATTTATTTAATTTAATCAAGTAGACATGTGAAATAATCAAATAAAATGAATTTATTTAATTATGGTGGGAAAATGATGAATGAACAATGTAATTAAATTAATTAAATTTAATTACCTATAGAAGACTTTAGAGGAATTAATTAAATAATAAATATTTAATTAAATGTCAGGATTATTTAAACATGACCAATTTTATGCATATACATTTTGCCCCACTTTGAAGTGATGTGTGAAACACATTGCTTCAAAGAATTTTTTTTTTTTTTGTTTTGTTGTTGCCCCTGATATGTTTTTGATGCTAATGCTGATGATGCCCCCTCGGGAGGTAAATCACGGATGAGAAGAGTTTGTTGAGGAGTTAGTGATTTAGCTTCTGATAAGTGATGTAAAAGATGCCCCAGATTAAAGTGAAAAGAAAAATGCCACCAAAAGCCCACCTTAATTGACCTATGTAAGGTAAAAGGGTAAAAGTAAAAGTCATTTTCACTATTTTGCCGCAGTGATTTGGATGCTCTGATAGTGACTCAGCAAGATGCCGATTCCATATCACACTCATAGATTCGAGTGGGCGCGACGATTTCAAAGACCGGCAACGTATGGACCACCAGTGAGTCGATTAAACCCTTTGTGAGTCAAAATTTTGTGATTTTTAGCAATTTTCTTACATTTTTTATGCGGATATAAGTTTTGAAATTCTATTTTAGCGCATCTGCGGTTCTATTTTAGCATATTCACAAATTTTCGTAGCGTTTATAGGGTGTGTTTTAGCGCATATATGGTGTAGGGTGAAACCAGGTGTTCCAACGCATACGAAGTGTAGATTAGCGCTTATAGGTGTGAGTCTGGCTAGAGCACAGAGTCACGCATCTAGGGCACAGAGTTGCACATCTAGGAATTAGCGCATCTAGGGTATGAAGTAGCGCATACGCTAGGTTTCATAGCGCATCTAGGGTTTTAGCACTTATAAGGAAAACTTTAGCGCTTTTAGGGTGCATATCCACGCATACGGAGTTTTAGCGCTTTTGAGGGAAACTGTAGTGCTTTGGAGTTTTAGCGCATCAGAGGCGTAGAGTAGCACATATGGAAAAATTTTGGCAGAATGCCAAGATGAAAAATGATGCTCTATATTGTGTCCTTGGTCAATAGATAAATAAATTGTTTTGCCATCATGCTAATAGCTGATGATTAACTGATAACTTTGCTTCCCCAAATAGAAGACAAAAAGTAGATGCCTTGATAGGACTTCTGATAAATTTGTTTCTTGCGATAGAAAACAAGTAGTAAATGATTGATATGACTCTCGATAAAATTGCTTTCTACGATAGAAAAACAAATAGTAAATGATTGATGGGAAAACATATTTGCATTTATGTTTGAAATACAAATAGAATGATGTTTTGATTGTGTGATATGGGTCGCTGATATGGGTTGCTTGATATGGGTCACTTGATATGGGTCACTGATAGATAGAGCACATGATATGGGTCACTGATATAAGTTTGATTAGTTGTCTTTGTGATGATAATAGGAGGTGTTTGACAACCTCCAGATTAGAGAGCATTTTCTGATATATTGGGATCGGATAGGAGAGCTGACTCCTACAGAGGTACAATGGATAGGTGCCTATGGATTGGGATCCTTGTTGACCATCCCGTGAGGGATTCGATTCAACAGGGGACTCTTGACTGCACTGGCAGAAAGATGGCATTCTGATCATAACACCTTTCACTTGCCGACGGGTGAGATGACTGTGACACTTGAGGACATGTATAGGATTCTAGGGATTCCTATGGTAGGTGCTCCTGTGGTTTATTACCACAAGGAGATAGGCGAGACAAAGGCACTGAGGAGGATTTGTGGTGATGCGTCTATAGCCAGATATTGGGTGCCATGGGTGGATTTTAGGAGGTATCTAGCCTTAGTTGCGGTATTGGCGGCATTTATTGGAGGTTTCCTTGGAATAGACCATCGGTCGAAGGGATTTTCAGTTGGGTGGGGGAGGATGCTAAAGTGGATGGTGACTTAGCCATGGAGGTACTCTTGGGGGAGCTACATTTTGGCACATTTGTATCATGATTTACATCAAGTAGTGTACCAAGGGTCGACTAGTTTGGCCAGTGGTGTGACGCTGCTCCAGATCTGGGCCTGGGAGCATATTGCAGTTACTAGGCCAGCGTGTGCTAGAGCGAGGCCACTAGGTAGGCCATATGTGGAGGCATATTCAGGTGCACTTGTCCAGCCCAAGCTAGGCAAGTTGGAGTATTGACGACACGCGTTGGATGATGCAGATGTCATTATATGGAGGCCATATACAGATTGTGAGCCCTGGGACACAAATCACTTGGAGATGCCATTTGTCTGCATACCTCGATATTTGATAGGACAAACTCCATTCATTATTGAGAGATTTTTGGCCTTGTAGGTGCAGAGACAATATGGATTCATGCAGGGGATGCCACAGGGCGTTGCTCATTATGGGCGGTGCAAGGATGATCCTGGATGGGGACACTGTATTACTTACCAGGTGGCATACACATAGTATGCTAGCTTGCAGCTAGAGGTATGGGCATATAGGCCAGAGGTGACAAATGCCAGGATGTCAGATGAGTACTTAGTGTACTTCCATACACATCGCTTCCCACGGTTCACATATCCAGATGAGCTAGGGCCTATTGTAGTGGCACAGTAGCTAGAGGTGGAGAGACAGGAGGGTGTGGTTAGCGGAGAGCAGGTAGTGGGTGGAGGAGAGGAGGAGGAGGAGGTTGGAGATGATGAGGAGGAGGGCGACCGAGATGATGAGGAGGGTGATAGGGATGATGATAGCCCAGATGATGGGGATGACGGGGGAGATGATGGAGGGGAGATAGAGAGAGCAGTGAGGCAGAGGATGGACAGCCTAGCCAGTGCACAGGTTGTTCAGAGGCCCAGATCTGGTGGTAGACCATAGACGATCATCAGGATGTCCTCTTCTTCTCAGCAGACATAGATAGCCACTTTGCAGGCCCAGGTGCAGACTGTCCAGGGTCAGCTAGGTCGGGCGCAGGGTATGATAGTGCAGTTACAGGCACAGCTTGCTTAGGCACATTTACAGGCACAGGCACAGGCGGCTCAGCCTGCCCTAGATCCTTAGATAGCCTAGTTGATTGTAGAGAGGGATGCTTTGAGACAGAGGGCAGTAGAGGCCGAGGGCATAGCTCAGAGATTGATGGGCACTGTAGAGAGTGCCTCTTTGCGATATGCGATTGCAGAGGGTATGGAGATGGCGAGGGAGGTTGAGTATTACCATGTTAGGTACGAGGAGCTATGTCCTCCCGAGTGCAGAGAGCCATTTCCCTAGTCTCACAGCAGGACTAGGAGCAAATCATGGACACGTACATAGAGCATGGGAGTGACTGGGCCTCGGCGGGATCCAGACGTAGGTACCAGTGGCAGACCACCTCCTTTCAGACCAGCTCCATCAAGGGCATCGACTAGCTAGTTTTGTGATGTATATCATTTTTGGAGCATGTATATGCCATTTTTTTGATCATATCCTATGTACCTCTCTTTGAATTTTGCAGTTTCATTGGACATTTGGACATTTGTATCATTTTTGATGAGGGATGATATGCAGTGGCGATGATTTTTTTGATGATATGATGTGTATTTATGAGATGATTATGTGATATGCATTTATTTCTATATGTTATGGATTTTGGTATGTATTTGAATGATTTGACGACTAACATGATATGCAGGATGATTCGATATGATATGATATGTGTTAATGATGTCATGTAGGTGGATGACTTATGATGTTGTATGAAAAATGTTATTTGGAAAATGATATGAAAATGTATGTATGGAATGTTTGTTTTTGGATTTTCAATTGTAAGTAAATAATCGGATATGACGGAAAATGAATGTTATGTTTATGATATGCATCATGGATTTGTAATATGAATGGATATGAAAATGATAGGATGATTAGAGATACGATATGAATGTAATATGATAAATGATAAATGACGATATGACATGAAATGGTTAATGATAATGAGATGTATGATAAGATGATAAATGATATGTTGTGAAATGTAATGATTATGCGATGAAATGATAAATGATAATGAGTGAAAATGAAAATTTAATGATATGTTAATGAAATAATATGATAGAGGATAATGACATGAAATGATATTGAAATGATGAATGATAAGGATACTGAAATGTTAATGGAAAATGATATAAAATGATATGATAAATGATAAATGAAATGATAATGAGATGATAAAATGATAAATGATAAATGAAATGATAAAATGATAATGGATATGATAATGATATGAAATGATAATGAGATGTATGATAAATGAACTGATAAAATGATAAATGAAAAATGAAATGATAAAATGATAATGGATATGATAATGATATGAAGATGGTGAATGATATGAAATGATAATGAGATGTATGATAAATGATAAATGAACTAATAAAATGATAATGAATATGATATGATAAATGATGAATGAAATGATAAAGTGATAATGAGATGATAAAAATGATAAATGAAAAATGAAATGATAAAATGATAATGGATATGATAATGAATATAAGAATTTTGAAAATGGATCTCAAATGAGATGCAAATGAATGGTAAATGATAGATGATAGGACTTGATAATGAAGATGAAATGATAATGAAATGAGAGGTGATAATGAAACAAATGTCCGACTATCCTCCACAAATAGTCCAAAAAGACATGACAGCCGTTGATGTTTTTGTTAGCCCTTCAAAAACTCTGATGCAAATATGGTATGCAGATATATGTACACTGATCTAAAATGAAATGCAACTAAATGAAACAAATCATTTGTTGAGCCTTTTGGTAGCTTTCTTGGATCATCATAGAGCGTTAAAATGTTGGAAGTATGTACAAGCATCAAAGGGTAAATTAGCACCAATGATGACCTGAGTATAACTTTCATGATTTTTGATATAGCAAGCGAACACAAGCATCGAGGTATAATTGAACCGAGATGACCTGAGCATTTCTTGCATAAACAGACAAAGACTAACCACTTTCTGGTGCAAATGTGGAACTGTCATCAATGATATTGCTTCGAAAATCATGTCTCGTGACATACTTGCAACAGATGAATAGTTAACCTCAAGACAACAGACAAATAAAAATCATCTTCTTTCCTAGCCACGCTAGTTCAGTACATCATTGAGTGTGCTCTAGAGATGATATCGAAAAATTAAACAACCATAGTGCAAGATGTGATACTGCTATTCCAAACATTATTCAGATTTTAGATCATTCAGATATGATTCATGATAAGGTACTTGGCTGAAAACTTTTTGTGATATGTATCAATGATTGGATAGTGGTTTATGTGATTTCGCATGATTGGGTTTGATGTCATTGTCTGGCTATTTCGGTAAAAACCTTGAAAGTTGATTGCCCCCAGTATGTCAATGTTTGCCCCCAGTATTGACACAACTTGCCGAAATGAATATGTACAATAATCAAGCCATGGTAAGATGTTATCGCTCTAGGAAAATGATGGTAGCATGATGCTGGTATGACCCTAAGATGATGGAAAGATGCATGAAATGAAGGCTGAGAAGCCAAGTGCAGAGCATGAACTAATAGATGGAGAGCTACAAATAGCGTATGTTTGTCAGATTTTCACTACTTATTTTTATTGTATTTTTCTTGTCAATAGACTACCTGTTGCTAGGTTTTCACCCTATGACAATTTCTTTTTCTTTTTTCTTTTTTTTAATTGTTACCAAGATGCCTGTTTGCCAATTTTTCACCAGGGTAACCATTTTTCTAGGACTTTTATGTTGTTTTTGTATTTTTTTTAGGACTTTTTCTGCTGTTTTTGTATTTTTTTCAAGACTTTTTCTACTGTTTTTGTGTTTTTTTAGGACTTTTGCTGCTGTTTTTGTATTTTTTCAGAACCTTTTCTGCTGTTTTTGTGTTTCTTCAAGACCTTTTCTGCTGTTTTTTGTATTTTTTCTAGACCTTTTCTAGATGATGATAGCTGACTTAAACATAATATTTCTTGAGGTGCATGCTGTTGATGGGTTCGTCAAAAAGGTCCCCGTCTGGCGTTGATAGCTTGTAGGCTCCTAAACCAAAGACTACAATAACCACATAAGGACCTAGCCAATTTGGTTCAAACTTTCCTTTCTTTTCCCTACCTTGCTAATTGCATGGGTTCTCTTTCAGAACAAGATCACCCAGCTGAAAGGCACGTGGCTTTACTTTGTGATTATAACTGCAAGACATCATCTGTTGGTATGCTTTCAAATGGTTAGCTGCTCTTTGTCTTTTTTCATCTAGGAGTTCTAGTTCTTGTAGTCGGGAAACTCTATAGTCATCATCTGTTGTGAGACCTTTCAGTGATACGCTAAGAGAGGGAATCTCAACTTCTAGAGGAAGTATAGCCTTTGCTCCATAGACCAGAGCAAATGGTGTGGCTCCTGTTGGCATTCTAATGCTAGTTCTATAAGCCCATAATGCAGGATTGAGTTGAATGTGCCAATATTTCCCTGCATCATTCATAGTCTTCTTCAAGATTTTCAATATTATTTTATTTGAGGCCTCTGCTTGGCCATTCCCTTGTGGATAATAAGGTGTTGAATATGAAATCGCTCATAGAGTTCATCAACATCCTGATTCTTGAATGGTCATCCATTATCTATGATGATGGAGGTGGGAATGCCATACCAACAAATGAGATAGTTGAGTATAAAAAATGAGATTTGTTTGCCAGTGACTTTAGTGAGAGGTACTGCCTCAATCCACTTGGTAAAATACTCTGTTGCTGTGATGATGAACTTATGTCCATTTGATGATGAAGGATGAATTTTTCCAAGTAGATCTAACCCCCATTGAGAGAATGGCCAGGTTGGTGTAAATGGTTAAAGTTTTTGTGCAGGAGTGTGAATGAGATTCCCATGAATCTGGCATTTTGAACACGTTTTAACAAAAGTGAAGAATTCCCTCTCCATTGTAGGCCAGTAGTAACCCATTCTAATCAATTTCTTGGATAAGGTTAGTCCACTTGAATGAGTACCACAAATTCCACCATGAACTTCTTGTAAAGCTTTGTCAGATTCATCACATTCAAGACATCGAAGTAGAGTACCATCAAGACCACGGCGATAAAGAGTGTCGGCGATAAGAGTGTAGCGAGAGGATTGGTGGATAAAATTTCTCTTTTGGTTATGGGATAAATCAGGTGGTAAGATGTCTTTTAAATAGGCATAGATTTTTCCATACCAAGGTGAATTGGATCCCACCAAGTGGAAAATGATTTGGCTTTCAAGGGTGTCATAAGCAGGTACAAATGATTGTTCCACCAGAAATTCATAACGAGCCTGAGTTTCTGGGAGTTGTAGTAATGATGTGATCGTGGCCATGGCGTCGGCTGCTTTATTATCCATTCTTGGAATTTGTGTGAATTTGATGTCCACAAAGTACTTCTTGAAGTCATCAACCATCTTTTTATATGGCAGCAGTTTGTCATCTTTGATTTGATAATCATCATTGATTTGATTAATGACTAACTGTGAATCACCATAGACCTATAGTTCAGTGATCCTCCATTCCAATGCAATCTTCAGTTCGGTGATTAAGGCTTCATATTTGGCTATATTGTTGGTACATGGAAACATTATCCTGTATGATCAAGGAATGGTATTACCTTGAGGGGTGACAAAGAGTATGCCCGCCCTGATCCATGTTGGGTAAAAGAACCATCAAAATATAAAGACCATGTTTGTTTTGATTTGGCATTGAAGACATCAGCATCTGAAAATTCAATGTGCATGGGATGCTCTGCATGTAGTGGTGCTTCAGCTAGTTGATCAGCAATAACTTGTCCTTTGATTTCCTTGCAATCAATATAATGGATGTCAAATTCACTTAAGATCATAACCCATTTTGCTAGCCTTCCTGCCAATGTAACCTTGCTTAACAGATACTTGAGTGGATCAATCTTTGCAACAAGATTAATCGTATGAGTTAACATGCAGTGTCGAAACTTTTTTGAAGCAAAGACCACTGCTAAGCAAGCCTTCTCAATGAAAGTGTAGTTGAGTTCATGCCATGTTAATATTTGGCTGATATAATAGATTGCACGTTTTTTTCCTGTATGGTCTTCTTGTGCTAGTAATGCACCCAAGGATGTCTTTGTTGCGGCAATATACAAGACTAATGGTTTGTCTGGATTTAGTGGTACTAGCACCGGTGGGTTCATCAGGTACTGCTTGATTTGTTGAAAAGCCATCTCACATTTGTCATCCCACCTAAAAGGAACATTCTTATGCAGGAGATGTGTGAAAGGTAGACTTTTGTCGGCCAATTGTGCAATGAACCTTCGTATAGATTGAAGTCATCCTTGTAATGATCTCAATTGACTGATGTTCCTTGGGGGAGGCATCTCCATGATTGCCTGTATTTTGGCAGGACCTACTTCAATTCCTTTTTCAGATACTATGTATCCTAAGAGTTTTTCGGATGTGACCCCAAAAATGCATTTCTTGGGATTGAGGCGAACTTTGAATTTCTCCAATCTTGCAAATATTTTAGACAATATTTCTAGATGTCCTTCTCTAGTGTATGATTTTTCCAATATGTCATCTACATAATCTTCCATGAATGTGTGCATCATGTCATGAAAGATCATAGTCATGGCTCTTTGGTAAGTAGCCCCAATATTCTTTAGACCAAAAGGCAGTAAGTTCCCCATGGACATGTGAAAGTTGTTTTCTCTTGGTCTTCAGGTGCAATCTTGATTTGGTTGTAACCAGAAAAACCATCCATTAATGAATACATGGCATGGCCAACTGTTAGATCAACTATAGTGTCAATGCTTGGAAGTGGGAAGTCATCCTTAGGACATGCTTTATTACGATCTCTGAAATCTGTGCAAATTCTGACACTTTTATCTGGCTTGGCTACATGAACAATGTTGGAGATCCATTCTGCATAGTCAATTGATCTTATGAAGCCCACATCAAGGAGTTTTCTCAGTTCTTCCTTAACTAATAATGCAACATGGGGGTGCATCTTTCTAATTTTTTGTTTCGCAGGCTTAACTCTTGATTTGATAGACAAATGATGCATAATAAGATCAGGATCAAGACTGGGCATGTCCGCGTAAGACCAAGCAAAGTTGAATTGATTTGTTTTTAGAAATTCCATGAACTCTGGTATTTCTTTTTTTGTCATTGATGCAACCAGCTGTAAAATTCTTGGTTTGTCTGAAGTTTCAAGATCGACGGAATTTGTAGGCTCAATCAAAATAAGCAATTGCTCATGGTAGTGTTCCAGGAGAGTGTCAAGATTCCCATCGTCTGGTGCCTGAAAAAGGTTTTCACCATCCGATACGCTCTTTATTTTATCTTTTGTTTGATCTAATACTGCCAGATTCTAGTTTTCACCATTAGATCTTTTGTTTTTGATTTTATTTTTGCAGTTGGGAGACTTGACACTTTCCTGATTAAAGACTCTATGCCAAGAATCACTGGTGGAACAATCATTTGTGTCGTCTGCGGAAAGGAAGTTTACAATAGCTTCATAATTTGGGAATATGGGTATATCGATAGGTTCAGATGAATTCCAATCAATGAGATCAGGATGGATCAGAGATAGTGTGTCATCAAGTTTCATGAAATCGGCTATGGTTATGGTCATAACGGAGTTGACCGTAGGATCTGAGAGATGAGGTGGATCAATGATGGTGCTATTCTCATGATAGTCTTGTTCATTTAAATCTGACTCAGTATCACTAGCATCATAGTGACTTTGTAGTTCAGATTCTTGTGTTTGGGTCCCTAAACCTTCACCTTCGATTAGAGTTGGGGTATACTTGTGTATTATATCAACCTCTTTATCCCTCCAGAACTCATCATTGTAAATGGTGTCCCATTCATATTCAGCAGAGTCTGTGTCAGAGTTATTTTCCATGAAATTCTGAACTGTGGCCAAACATGCTTCTCTTGAACCTAAACCTTCTTGTAATGTGAATACAGTGCCTTGCAGTTGTTTAGATGTTCTTTCTTTTGAGGTAGCATCATAATCTAATCTGGTTTTCTCCTTTGTAGCAAGTCCTGGAGGATTAATAGGTTCAACTACTCCTTTTCTTTTCCCAATGGGACCCTTATCATAACCCATCTTCTGCATGATAGAATATCCTTTTCCATATTTCTCTGTTGGTAATTTGACATTAAAAACTGCTTCATCCTCATCTTTATAGAGCCAGTTTAGAATTTCCCTATCCTCAGGATCTTCCATGGGGAATTTTTCTTTGATGAATTGTCCATTAAACTTTGTAATCGGCTCTGTTGGTGGTTGTGTTGACATCGATGCTGCTGATATTTGATGTTGTGCGATGGAAGGTTGTCCATGTGATAGAGGAGATGTGGATAAATTAGCGAGACAGAGAGAATATTCTCCAACTCCATGGTCTTTGAATTTCAATTTCTTGTCAAAACTAGTGGCTAATTGACTGATTTGTGTGTTGATCTTTAGAGAAGTACTAGCATGAGCTTCTCGATTGTTAGGAACTAAAGTATCTTGACTAACTTTGATATTAGCACAAGTTTGAATATTTGAATTATTTGCTAATATCGTGATTTCCTGTCCATCATAAGGAAATTTAAGACATTGATGATATGTAGATGGGACAGCTTCAATTTCGTGGATCCAAGGATGACCCAACAAGATGTTGTACGCAAGATCACGGTCTAATACCTGATAGAAGATATTTTTGATAACATGACCCACTCTGATTGGTAGCATTATTAGACCCTTGGATGCTCTTTCCTCATCATCATAGGCTTTAATGGTAATATTTCTTCTGAAATCAATGGAGTCTTTAGAAAATCCCAAAGCCTTGACCAACTTCATAGTACATATATTTAAACTAGCGCCCCCATCTATTAGAACTCGTCTGACATGAAACTTGTGAACCATGACCTCTAAATATAATGATGAGTTATGGAAACGTCATCCTTTTCTGAAAATGAAAGGCATGTGGGTGAAGACAAGTGTCCGACCATAGCTTGAAATTGGTCTACATCCAAATCAGTGGATACAGTTGTTTCAAAGAGGGATTTTTTGAGAAATTCTTTATGTGCTAGGGAAATCTTCAAGAGTTCTAAAATAGAAATCTGAGCAGGAGTCTTCCGAAGTTGGTTAACCAAGTCGTATTGATGTTGAGGTGTAGGTCCAGTGGATTTTGAGGAGACACCCTTTAAGACAACTTTGGCTTGCACCCTTGTTGTTGCATTGACCTCCCTATATTCCATCTTTTCCTTGACTTTTATGACCTTGATTCATTCATCATTAGTGTAGATATGATTAATTATCAGATCTTGAATATGATTCACATTTTTTCAGAAGACTCACCTTTTTGATAGTTAGGAAAAGGATCTCGAAAAGCTTTGTGTTCTTCATTTGATTTTTGATGTCCTTCTATTGTGATGATGTCATTGTCGATTAAGTCTTGGATAGTATTCTTCAAGGCTTGACAGTTATTTGTGTGATGACCTTTGCACCGATGATAGTCACAATAGTATGTCTCATTCCATGATGGATGCTTTACACTGGGTTCATAGTTTCGCTGAGGTGGCAAGGTAATGACATTTTTGGCCATCAATTCTTTGAGTGTGGATTCCAAAGATTGACCTATAGAAGTATAATTTCTTCTACGAGAGAAGAATGAAAATCGCTGTGGATTTTTGTTCAAGGTATTCCCTAAGGAGTTATGATTGTTATTGGTTCCTCGGTAACCTGGATTGTTGACAGTCCCTTTATTGGGAGTATGATGTTGATTTATATTGTTTCTCAGAGGAGGAGGATTGTTCTCTTGATTTGTAATTGAGTTGACATTGTTGTGGCAAGTGCTTGGAGCACTAAGAACAAATGGCTTGGTCGAGGCATGATTCGCATCAACAACACCATCATTCACTACATTCTTGTTGCGAGTCCAAAATTTAGAATTGTCCTGATTGTTGTGATGATTGGATGAGCTAGGATTGTCATGTTTGATTACTCCTCTTTTGACCAAAGCACCTTCAATGGTTATGGCATCTTTGATCAATTTCTCAAAAGAAGGAGGACAATGTAAGTTCAAATGATAGCTCATTTATGAATTCAAGCTGTTAATGAAGGTAACCATCTTTTCCTTTTCAGGAATAGGACATGGATATCTAGCGAACATTCTTCTCCATCTTTGAAGAAACGTAATGAAAGATTCACTAGATTTTTGTGCAACTTTGCAGAGATCTATCATAGTGATTTGGTGTTGGATGTTGTAAGCATATTGGGATATAAATAGATTGATTAATTCTTCAAATGTCTTGATAGGAGATGTAATTTTTGATAGCCATTCCATAGAATGAGCTCCAAGAATCCTAGGAAACAACTGAATCAAGTAAGTGTCCTTGTGAGTGAATTCTAATGTCATGTTTTAGAAGTCTCTAACATGATCGATTGGATATGATTTCCCATTATAGCGATCAAATTTTGGCATTTCACAATGTTTGGGAAATGGAATCATGTTGAGACTTCGATCAAAAGGATAAGGACAAATGTCCTCAAGAGTATATTTTTTTGTTGTGTTTCCCCCTTGTAACTCTTTAACTTGTCCTTGAAGTGCCTTAAGTTGTTGATTCAAAGCACTAAGATCAACTAGGGGCGATTCTTCAGGTTTGTTTTTCAAATGCTTGGTATCAAAGTCATGAGGCAATTTAGCTCCTTGGTCAGCTAGATAGAGGAAGTATTTTTCTTTATCGCATTGCAAGATCTTTTCTATGGCCTTGTAAAATTTGAGATCTTGCTTAGCTTCTCTAAGATGGCATTCATCCTCATATTCATCATCACTATCTACAGGAGTATTGTTTATGGCTTTGTACTTGTGGAAGGGATTTTATTCTCTATTATCCATGTCGTTGTTAAAAAGTGGATTACGACTTATATTGTATAGAGGATTACTGTTTTCACCTTCTTCTTGAGTGTTTTGAGTAGGACCTTCTTGTTGGATTTCTTCCCTTGATTGGATGTATTGGGATCTTGTGAAGATAGGCATGTGATTTTGAAGAAATCTTCTAAACTTAGATCACAGTTTCGATGAGTGTGATAATGGGGATATCTTGATCTGATAAGATGGGGATCTTATGATATGATCAAGATGTTTCCTAATTTTTTATTATGGCTTCCGATGATGAAGGATGTCAGAATCCTGTTGGGGAAGGTGAATCAATAATCAATTTTTTTTTTTGGAAGGCACACTCTTAAAGATTTGATCTTTGTCTTTGAAGGAAGAATTCAAGATCACTGGAGGATTTGACTAGGATGTGAGGGATACTCAATAGAAGGTTGAGGTATATTATCAAAATCAAGAGGTCAATTAAGATTATGCCGTTGAGATAGAGCTAATCTCTGATAATGAGCTCGAGAATCCAAGGGATCTACAACATACTTGTCAGTGAATCCCCTAACAAATTCTTGGTATCTATGAAGAAATCCACATTAATGAAGCAAGACGTGTTGACTCTTGTACAAAATTTTTCTTCTTTGCAATGACTTCTTGTACCCTATTTTTTTCTTGGGTTTCTTGATTCTAGTGGAAATTGATTTCTTGATGAATTTTGTTGATTTCCACTTCCTAAGCATGAGAGAAAATATCAAGAACGTTATTGGACCAAAGATGTGAATGATTTTTGAACGGTTTCAGCTGTTGTTCTTCACTTTCATTTCAGATGATCTTTTATCTGAGTTAATGGAATGGAATACACAACAAACATTTTGAAAAATAGTTGTTTTTAAAACCCTATACTAACATCAAGTGTATGATCAAGAAAATGTTTTTCAGCAATTGTTTTCACAGGTTTAGCACATGAAAGACAATTCAGACAGACTCACTCTTAGTACTCAAGTAGGTCATTCTAGTAATCAACAACCCACATCTTAGAACTACGCCGACTCACACAGCCGTGTCACCCCCAAAGGGGCGCCCATGTTTTTGTCTTTTCCAGGCGCGTACTCATAGTGACAGAAGTGGATACCAGATCCCCTAAGAAAACGATCCTTGGTAGTTATATGGTGAGTGTCTTGGGGGTAGATTCTTCCCTCCCCTTGCACTGTGATTATTAGAATGTTCAGAAATTGACTTAGGCTGGCTACTACACTAGGTTCGTAGTAAGGGTTTTCGTTCAGTGCGGTAATAATAAAATCCCTTAGGAGACCTCCCAACCTTTAGAACAAAGGCTTTGGGGATGGTTATCTTGCACACTACCGGCAAAGAAGAGGGTTTTCCCAAATTGCTTTAAATTTTATAGTGGGGTGGAATAGCATGGCTTTGGCTTGAACCCACTTGAGTCATTCCCGTAGGGTGAGTACTTTTTCCCACTATGGTAGCTCTCTAAAGGATGTAATTAAAGTAGTAAATTTGCATGAAATTGAAAAGACAAGTCTGGTATTCTGATCACCCAGTTAAGGGGAGAGCATAGACCTATTGCCACAGACAAAGCAAAAAAATGTTCTTTTTAGAACCCAAAACCACAATGATTTAATCTAAGCGAAGATATTGCTTCATAGAAACAAGTTTGTTCAATTTTTAACTGCAAGATCATTGTGTGGTGACTATCCTAGATTGCTTCATTTTAAGTTCCATGCCTATCCTAGGATTGATCAATTTTATCCAGATGTGACTATCCTAGGATTGTTTCTTTTTAACAAGAGAAAATTTTGTCTGCGGAATGCATCATACTCATAATTTTGTTTTTGTGTTACAATCAGATGCGCCAAAATAGATAGTAGATGCACCAAAATAGACATTAGATGCACTAAAACATATAGTATATGTGCAGAAACAGACCTTAGATGCACAGAAACAGAATTCAAGAGTGCAAAAATAGACCTCAAAAATGTAGAAACAGACCTCAAAAGCACAGAAATAGACCTCAGAAGCGTAGAAACAGACCTCAGATGCGCTACTGTAATTAAATGCTGATTTAAATCTGCAAATATGTAGCATGAATACTCTAAAATCTACCTTAAATGCGTAGAAACAGACCTTAAAAGTGCTAAAACAATACCGAAATGCGCTACTATAATTAATGCAGATTTTAACTCTAAATGAAATGAGACCAAATGCGCTGTTTTGTCCCTCGGATGAGCTAAAATAACTCTCAGAAGCGCTGAAACAGTCCCTAGATGCGCTGGAATACCTGTGAAAATAAAAAGAAATTACAGTACCAGAAGCGCCACAGAAAGCCTCAGATGCGCTAAAATGTGGAGTTTTTCCGAACACCGAACTCAGAACGCAGAAACCTGCCAAAATACTCTGCAAGAAAATATTAAAATCAGGGCATAGGCCCTACGGTGGGCACCATTTTATGTGTGTATGAAAATATGATCTATTATAATGAATTCAAAACACATTTAATAAAAAATTAAATCGAAGAAACTAAAAGAAAAATAGCATAAACAAACTGTAAATGGTAGCCTCCCTGAAGTCATCTTATTTCTCTCTATCTTCAACATTTTGTTGTTTCCAGTTGCTCTAAGACTCAGCAGATCAAGCTCAACAAAATGGACAACTGAAGAATGAGATATAAATGAAATGCATACTATGCTAAAATGCAAAGATCATGCTATGATGAGAATATTGCTGAAATGCTAAAAATGCAAGAATGCAAGTGTAATGTATGCGTATGTTGTGTTTGTTGTGTGTTGTAACCAATGCTTGGATTTGCATGTGCATTTATAGAGTTTTTCAAAGATTTCGATTGGCTAGGTTGGTCAACGGCTGTAATAATTCTTGATAGATCAAACGGTTGAAGATAGATGAGACTGAAGAGAAAAATAGAAGAAAACGAGTAAAACAAGATTTTTCCATTTTCATGTAAGAGATAAGATGAGATGATTTAAAAATCATATTTTTTTGGAAGAAAAATGGAAAGATTCTGAGAAGATAAATAATGAATTATCTAATTCAATTATTTATTTATGAGTGTAAGTTGATTTTTCTTAACTAAATATTTAATTAAGATTTTGAGGAAATCAGAAGATTTCATAATTAAATGAAATATCTAATTATGATTTGAAGAAAGCAAAAGATCTTTAATTCAATAAAATATTTAATTAAATTAGAAGAAATGACATGTGTTATGAGATTAATTAAATAAAAGTATTTAATTAATTTAGAGGAAAGTTTAAAATAGAAAAAGAGATATTTAATTAAAAAGATTTAATTAAATTTAAAAGATGATAATTAACTTAAATAAATAAAATGTATTTATTTAATTTAATCAAGTAGACATGTGAAATAATAAAATAAAATGAATTTATTTAATTATGGTGGGAGAATGATGAATGAACAATGTAATTACCTGTAGAAGACTTTAGAGGAATTAATTAAATAATAAATATTTAATTAAATGTCAGGATTATTTAAACATGACCAATTTTATGCATGTACAACTAGTTCACTGTTATCAATGTGAAATACTTGCTTAATGAAATCACAATATGAGACAAACAATCATAATCATAATGGGTAATGCATCCTTTCAATGACAAGTCTTATAAAAAAACATAAATGATTGTCATAGAAATTAGGGATAGTGGATAGTTCCATGCTATAGTTGCCATGAGCCACATGGAGCAAGTTGTAGGTGTTGAGTGAAAAGAAAGGAAAACACATTAAGGAAAAAGGTGTTGACAGTGAACATGTTCATAAAGCAAAAATATCAAAATGTGCACTTACAAGAAGAAGCCTATGTTTGTTTCTTCACAGAATAAAATACAGAATACAAGTGACTCAAGTGTTGTCAAGGCATGGTTGTGTCAGAAAAAGAAATAGTGATCAGTCATGAGTCATGATCCAAATGAACGAGCAATTGTTGTTCATTTACTCATTGATGAAGACAAGTCTAAGTATGTTGAAGACAATGTAGAATGTGGATGCTAGAGTTTTAGGCCCTCAAAAGGGAAAAGTACAAAAATAAAGCTTCAAGTACATTAAGAACCAAAAATGTTTATCTTTAGTTATGGGCAGAGCTAAAGCTAGGCATGAAAAATGTATACACAGAGAGCTCGAAATAACATTATTTCCCACAGTGAGGAAAGAAACTCAAGTGATGGAGCCATAGCCGTTCCTAAATAAATGGAACAATGTATGGAAGGCACAAATTATAGGAAACCTAGATGAGTTGAGTTTTCTTATGTAGTAATGAAGACCTCAAAATAGGGTATTGATACTGTGGCTAGAAAATAATAAAATGCAGAGGGGATATTAAAACCCATAAATTGGTAAATCAAAGTGAAATAAGCTCTCCTTTTTACAAGATTTTCATTATTTTTTGTTGTGGGTCGAGCTCAAGTGGAGCTTTTCTTCAACAAAACAAAGATGAAATACATATATCACATTACATTGTGGGTCTCATGGCCATGCCCTGGGAGAGATGTTTTATTCTTAGAATGCAAAATTTAAAACCCAGAATAATAAAACAGCATGAAGTAGAATATATGTGAGAGGTCGAGCCATGAAATCTACAAGAGATACAAACTCAACCATTGAGAAGTAAAATGGAATGCGGGTTTTCTAAACCCATAATATGTGTAAGGGGTTGAATAATGAAATACAGAGAGAATGATTTTTTAATACATTCAATGCATAGAATCTTCAAAGTCTGCAAGAATTGCTTGATTTCAAGCATTTTTTTATCTTTAGAAAATGAGGAAAAAGACAAAATGTTTTCAGAAATGCTTACCCTAATTTTTAACAATCTCTTTTATTGGAAAATGAAAGCAAAAATTCCCTTGAGATTGTAGAATCCACCATGAAAGCACATAAAAAAACTCCAGGGCGCATGGAGGTCTCTAGAAAGCTCGAAGATAAAATGAAATTCCTTTGCAATGTTTTGCATCAGTTTTGTTTTAGGGTTTCAACCCTAATTTTTGCCTCGATATGTGACTAAGGAATTTTTTCCTTTTCATTTTATTTTTTGAAAATGAAACTAATATGCCCATGTACCCTTTGTGCCTTAGTGAATTTCTATTCCTTAGTGAGTTTTCATAACAGTCTTTATGACATATTTTTGCTTTGACTCATGTATGGTTGAATATGTGCCTCTTTTTTGCATTATTTTGAATTGTAAATTTTTTGATTTAAATGATATTGTTTTAAATCATTAAATCAAAATTGCTATTTTTAATGCAAAAAATGAAGTGTAGGCTTTGTAAATGCTTTGAACGACTTAGTTAGGCCTTTATGCTTTGCAAGCATATAGGGGAGTTGAGAGAAGTTTGCAACCATAAGGAGAGCATATAGGGGGGCTTTTACTCACTTTGTTGGTGAGTTGGAGAGTATTTAGGAACCTTTTATTTATGCCTTAAGGTTTGATTAAGTCAAATTTGACTTTTCCCTCCTTTGTGAGCTCATTTTTGGAAAATCTAGTTGCTAGATTTTAGGATTTTTGGGGGCATCCGACCCAAGGTAGTTTTTGGTTCCTATTTTGGTGCAATTGCTTGGGTTTTGATGATATAGTCATTCATTTGACTCATTGTACTCAGTTCTTCTTTATGCAATTTTTAGACTTAGTGACTTTTCAGTCCTTTGTCAGATTTTGGCATATTTCTGTAACTCACATTTTGGACATGAATAACAGAGGAGACCTTGAATATCAATGATTTTGGAGTTTTTCATTCTTTTTCCTTGCTTCATTGTATGCATTCAAATGATTTGATCAAGTTATTTGTGAGGTATTGTTATTTCCTTATATCTTTGTCTCATGTTCAACACCTTTATGCAAGAGTTTGTTTATGTAGGTCATAATTTGTGTCAAGTTTTTGTGAATGGCTTATAGTTGTGAAGTCACCTTCCTTCTAGAAGTCTGAGAATCAGGACCTTGTTATGAAATACTTATGCAGAGACATACAAGAATAAGTTGTGCAAGTTTATTTTCAGTCATTTTAGGCAAGTGTTGATTGTCTGAGTTTATGTCCAAGTTTAGTTTGGTGTATCACCTTTTAGTCTTTTTGTTCATTTTTAGTTTCTCAGTTATGTATATTCTCTTCCCTTTTCCTTGTCAATCGGTAGAATATTTCAGGTGATAACTAGCTAGGAAGTTGGCCTTCTCTGAAGGTTTGGTCTCGTTTGAGGTACCCACACCTTGGGATCATTCCCATGATTTCACTGGATTGTTGAATTCTAGATTCAACAAGGTGCAAATCTAGGAGATAACAATTTTGACACGCTTGGTGGGACTTTCAAATCAAGACAATCTTGAAATTTCAATTTTTTGCTAGTTTTGATGTGCAACCAGTGAAATTTTAGACCTTTTTAGAGGTTAAGTTTGCATGTATGGCGACTTTGAGTTTGGTGGTTAGCAAAAGCCAGTGCAAGACATCATATGAAAAGAATACAAACAAGAAGTAGTGTTGTCCCTTTTGAATATTTACAATTGTCACCACCTAGGAGAAGTGGAAGAACTATAAAAAAAACTCCTATTTCATCCTAAAGAGTTTAATCTACACCTCCTAGTTTCAAACTAGTAGTTGTAACAATTTTTTCTGTCCCTTTAGTTGTTGTACCTGTTGTTCTAGCTCAAGTCACACCTCCAGTTGCACAAATGTCTAGGAATCTTCCTTTTGTTCCATTTAATGGAGGTAGTCCTTTGAATCTTGCACAATAGGATGATATGCCTATGGTTTCTTTGAATAGTTTACCTTTTTTCACAGGGGAGGATCAAACTACTCCCATTGAGCACATTAGAGACGTAACTTCATTATGTGGAGTCCACCACATTACTCAGGAAAATGTTACATTAAGACTGCTTGCTACTTCATTTAAAGGAAAGGCTCTACAATGGTTCAGAGGCTTGGTGTTCAGTTCTATTACAACATGGTATGAATTGGGGGACAAGTTGTACAAATAGTTTCAAGATAAGTTTGATCACATGTCACTAGTTAAATAGCTGGCAACAATCAAGAGAGTTCCCCAGGAGTAGATGACGGATTTCAATTATCATTTTCAGAAGACATGGTATAAAATTCCTGACATGGTAAGACCTTCTCTGGAATATGCTTTTCTATATTATTTGAGAGCTCTTAATAGTGACATTTCTATCATGATACAATCTATGGGGGTGTCTCCTTACCAGATGCTTATGAAATAGCAATTAGAGTAGAATATAGTCTAATTCAAGTTGGTAAGATAGCACCTAGACCCTTAATGCCAATTTTCCTAGAAATCCAGTCTTTAATGCCTCTGCAAATACAAAACGTTGCTCCTTCACCTATTTTTCTAGCATTACTAGCTACTGTTAGCCAAGAAACAACTGTCCCAAGTCCATCTCAAGAGTTGCAAGAGATTAAAAATAGCTAGCAAAAGGTTGAAAATCTACCTCAAGCATTTAGTAATGAGCTAGTTAGCATTAAGAAACAACAGTTTCATGGTTTTAAGCCCTATCAACCTCAAAACCAAGGGTAGAATCAAAATTATCAAGCTAATAGACAACCATTTCAAGGAAATTAGCAAGGAGCAAGACAAAATGTGAATCCAAGGCCTTTTTAGCCATACAATCTAGCTCCAATTAGTGCAACTAGGGATCTTGTTCGTGTACAAAACAACCTTGCAACAGACTATGAGTGGTGCTTTCCATGCAATTAGCCCCACAATCAAGCTACATGTTCAAATGGGTTATTAATCAAGCTTTGATGGTACAAAATGTCTCAAGTGTGTAGAGTACACCCAATGGTGAATCACCACAACAACATAATCATCTTCTAGATGATATGACTCTCCTAAATTGGAAAGGAGAGGAATTTTGTGGTTTGAATGGAGATGATTTTAAAGTTGCATCTAATACAAGATCCAAAAAAATGGCTTTTGAGATTAAAAATTCAGCAAAGAAAGGGAAAGAAGTTGTCCCATCTACATCTCAAGTGCCATGCATATTACAAAGAAATCCACAAGCTACTGCCAAAGAACATACTAGGAGTCACCCTAAATCAACTCATTTGCAAGCTGATCCTACTGTTGTGAGGACTCAACATAAGGTAAATACTACTGCACCTTACAATATTATTGAAAGTATGAAGAAAATGAATGTATCAATGTCTATGTGGGATTCTTTATCCATCCCATGCCAAAAAGACTTATTGCAGTCTACTTTATCTGATGTGAATGTTTCAAGTGATACACTAATAGGTTAGATTAAAGTTGTTTTCACAAGTACACCTTAGGATAACAATAAAAAATCAAGTAAAGATGTCAAACCCTTTCCATTTTATGTGTCTTTGATAGTAGGGGATAAGCTGGTCCATAATTGTATGGTGGATAGTGGGGCAAGCAGTTATGCTATCCCCAAACAGATTGCTGACAAGTTGGAACTGAAATATCAACCCCTTGAGAAAGGAGTGGTCCAATTAGATGGGTCATTTGTTAGTACCATAGATTTCATTAAGGACTTAAGCCTTACAATTCATGCTTGTTCAAAATATTCCATTCCCTAAGATATATTTGTCATTAACTAGCTAGCTTATTTTGCATTATGCTTGTCAAGAGATTTTACTACCAAGATAGGGGGTTATTTGTCCTCAGATTGATCCCACATGTTGTTTAGGACTAGATATGGGATAAAAGTGACTATAAAATCTGAGTCACTTGCTAAAGATCACATTGAACCTTATATACCGAGTGTTGTTAATGCAAACTATGTTGTTCTTGAGGATAGTGAGATTGAATTGCAAGGTGAAAGTGTACTAGATATACTCTTAAATGAGTGGGTAGCATAAAATGTTGAAGATAATCCACATGATTATATTAAAGAGGCTGGTGTGGGATTATATGTGTTACATGAACTAGAAGCAATCATGCCAAACCTTGAAAAGAAGACAGAATAACAACTAGAACAACAAGATGAAGTGTGGAAGATGTTCTTTGATGGCTCTAGAAGCAAGAATGGAACTGGTGGGGGGGCAATGCTTGTGTCCCAACAAGGTGAAAAGTATTATTCTACTTTCAGATTTTCTTTTTCTTGTTCTAACAATACTACTGAATATGAAGGTCTAATTCAAGGCTTAGAATGGGCAAGGAAAAGGGGGATAAGTTGCCTATAGGTATTTGGGGATAGTGAATTGATAGTCAATCAGGTAAAATGATGCTTTGAAGTATTACAAGCATATGGTATGGGATATGATAAGGGAATTTGATGCTTTTAATTTGGTTTCAATTCCTAGGAATCAGAATAAGTAGGTAGATAGGATGGCTGCAATAGGTGCTCAGTTTGATATACCTAATGATACTAAAATGGGAAAAGTGCAACAATATGTCAAGGTTGTTGTAAGGACTTCTATTCCTGATAATAACATTCATTGGAAAGTATTTGAGAGTGATGAGCAAGTGTTGAGCTTTCTACTTGAAGAAGATGAGTTTTTAGTGGTAAATCAGGAGAAGCTCAAGAAACAATATGGTAAATTAGATCATTCAGCTAAGAACTAACAAGCTGCCCATGGGTCTAGTCACCTTAGAATCTATCTTCAACACTGATGATCAACTCAAAAAGAGAAATACTAGCATGCAAGTCAAGAAGGAACATTATGAAGAGCTTGAGATATTTAAAGGTAATCTCCTTAAAATTGGAAAAAAATGTTCACAAGTAGATAGGCAAGCTTTTGTTGCTCTTTGTCAAGAATTTCAAGATTTTTTTGCATGGGAATACTCAGATTTAAAGGGATTTGATCCCTAAATTTCCTAGCATACCATAGAATTGGAGCCAAATTCAAAGCCTGTTAGGCAGAAACAAAGGCCTTTAAATCCAAAACTTGAGCCCCTTATGATAAAGGAATTGACCAAGTTGATTGAGGGAGACATTATTTTCCCAATCAAGCATACCTCGTGGGTCTCTAACCTTGTACCTGTTAGGAATAAAAATAGAGAAATTAGGCTCTGTGTAGACTTTAAAGACCTTAATAGAGCCTCATTGAAGGACCATTATCCACTGCCCTCTATGGAGCAAATCCTTCAAGTAGTTGCTAGTTCAGAAAGATTTTCCTTGCTTGATGGATATTCTGGTTATAACCAGGTATTGGTCAAAGAAGAGGACCAATACAAGACTACTTTAACCACAAAATGGGGTACTATGGCCTATAAAAGAATTGCATTTGGTTTATCTAATGTTGGTGCCACCTTTTAGAGGGCCATGGACATGGCATTTCAAGGGCTGATTCATAAATTAGTGCTCATATATCTTGATGACATAATATTTTTTCCTAAAAATGTAGATGAGAATTTTTCCCATCTAAGGCAAGTGTTTGAGAGGTGTAGGGAGTTTGGTATATCCTTTAATCCCAAGAAGTGCATTTTTTCTATTCACAAAGGCAATATTTTAGGACACATAGTGTCAAAAAAAGGGATCACCATTGATCCTGAAAGAGTGAAAACCATCTTAGATCTTCCTTTACCCAATCACAAAAAGGGGCTACAAAGCTTTCTTGGCAGAATAATTTTTTTAAGAAGGTTTATTCCAGATGTTGCAAACCTTTTGAAGCCATTAACTGCTATGTTAAAGAAAAATACAAGTTTTAGTTGTACTAGAGATGGAAAACGTAGTTATGAAGCTATTAAGGAGGCCTTATCAACAACTCCTACTCTAGAAAATCCAAAATTTTCAAAGGACTTTATTCTGTATGCATTTGGTATCATAGATTCCATTTCTGCAATGCTAGTACAACAAAATAATGATGATTTAGAACAACCCATTGGTTTTTTCAGTCAAGGTTTAGAGGATTATGAAAAGAGGTATACCTTCATGGAGAAACATGTACTTGCTATTATCAGAAGTCCAAAAAAATTTAAGCCTTTGATTTCTAACAATAAGATACATCTAATGGTTGTTCACTCTAGTGTGAAGAAGTTTTTGTTAAGCAAGGACTTGAATGAAAAGAGGGCTAGCTAGATTACAAAGGTTATGGAGTATGATATAGACAAAAAGGTGACCAAGCTTGTAAGGGGTAAAGGGTTGTGTGAATAGCTAGCTCTAGGATCTGAAAGTGAGGAAAAAGCAGAAGCAAAGACTATTTTGGTCACTAATGATGAGCTTCAGAATGTTGTACCTGCATTGGGTGCAAGTTGGGTATGTGATATGACTCATTTCTTGCAAACTAGTGAGTGTCCACCAGGTTTAGATAAGGCCAAAAGGAGATATTTTAGATTGCAGTCCATCCCCTATGTGTTGGTTGATAATGTTCTTTTTAGAAATACCTTAATGGTATGTTGTTAAGATGTATAGATCATGATCAGGTAGATAAAGTACTTCATGAGCTCCATGATGGAACTGTTGGGGGTCATTTTTCCCCAAGAATTATTGCATGGAAGATAATGAGAGCTAGCTACTATTGGCCAAGATTATTTAAGGATGCCCATGCTTGGGCAAGAAAATGTGTAAAATGTACCATTTTTGTAGGAAAAGAGAGGTTGCCAACTTTACCTTTGCAACCAATTCAAGTGGAACAACCCTTCATGAAATGGGGCATTGATTTTATAGGACCTATAAATCTACCTTCTAGTGTAGGACACCGGTAGGTACTTATAGCAACTGGTTATTTTACAAGATGGACTGAAGTAATGGTTTTGAAAGAAGCCAATGAAAGTGTTGCTTTAAACTTTTATGATGATATAGTAACTAGGCTTGGAGTACCTGAATCAATCATTCTAGATAATGCTTTAGCATTTTTTGGACTTAGAGTGAGTGATTGGGCTGTCAAAAATGACATTTATTTGAATACATCATCAAACTATTACCCTCAAGGTAATGTTTGGTAGAATCAACAAACAAAAACCTAATAAGAATTATCAAAAGAATCATGGAGGATAATCAGAGAACTTGGAACAACAAGCTGAAATCTACCCTGTGGGAAGATAGAATAACTCCCAAAAGTTCCATTGGGAACTCCCCATATGTGTTGGTTTATGGTAAAGAGGTAAGATTTCCTTTATCAATGGAACTTCCAACTCTTGATATTATGCATCAACTAGAAATGTTTGAGGAGTAGGAGGAAGATAAAGAAATGAAGTCCTTGGAGTATCAATTCCAAACAAAGAGAGTCTTTGATAAGAAAGCAACTCCCAAAGTATTCAGAGAAGGTGATATTGTACTCAAATGGGATGCATTGAAAAGTAGGCCAGGGAAGCAAACTAAGTTTGATAACTTTTGGAGTGGCCCATTTGTTATTATAGAATGCAAGGAGCATAATACATTCCAGTTATTAGAGATGGATGGAGAAATTTTTCCTATCCCAATCAATGGGATACACAACAAACACTATTTTTAGGTTTGATCTGCATTGTATTTGCTAGATTAGGAGTTTTGTTTTCAATAAGTCCTGTTGCACCATAGTTTAGATGCAAGTTTCCAATTTCCCTAAGTGTTGTTCATCATAATTAGGTAGTTTTCCTTTTAAAATTTTGGAGTTTAAATAAGTTTCCAAGGTGTTTTGCACTGATCTTCTGAGGTTATAGTTTTGTTTTGAGGGTTGTTTTCAAGTTGTGTCAACTTTAGGTGACTCAATGCCCAATGGATAAGCCTAGGAAAACATATAGCATATGTCACTAAAAATGTTACCTATTTTCACTAATAGCTCAATTAGGTAGAGCTTTTGTGATTTTCAAATGAAGAGTAAGGTACATTTTTATTTTTGCTACATTACATTCATGTACATTAAAGGAAAATCATAAGATTACATTACTACATTGTTTTATGCAGATGCACATAACATAGAAGAGAGTGCATAATATTTTCAGAAAAGTAATCTTTATTGATAATGTAAATGGATAATGTCTCACACAAGTCGTGAGATTGACTATTTTAATGCAAATAAAAGAAAATCTTTACATTTATAGATAAAAGAAATACACATATAAAGATAGGGGACTTGTCATTGGATGAATGAAAAATCCTAGTTGTCTATCCTACATTAGCTTTAGTCCTTCATGCTTGTCCAACCTCGAGTTGTTGCTCCTTGCTACTCCTAGGTTTCCTGCATGAGTGAGGTGAGGTTTCGTTAGAGAAATGAAAGATCACCAATCTATATATCTGCAAACATCTAAAAACATATAGCTTAACCTTCATTTGCATTAAAACAACTTGCATACCATAGTTGTCCAAGAAATCAAAGGGATAAACAAAAACATCCATCATATGCTTAGTTTTTATCTAACATGTTTGCTTCTTGTGCAGGTATAGGTGAAATCCTTGTTTTTGTTTTGATTCATCTAATTAAAGCATGGAAGATAAAATGTGGCTCCCACAAGGGTTGAGCCCAACATGCTGCTCTCTTAGTCTTTGAGAGGGGTAAGACTACAAATACATAGATAGAAGATGCAAAAAGCTAGTTGGTTGTATCACATGGTGGTTACATTAAGCAAGTACCTATCACTTATAGCAATGAGTTGATAGGAATTTATAGAAATAAAGGATTTCAATATTGGCTTGATGCCAAAACCATAGATGAAAACAAAGCTTAAGGCTAATACCAGTTCATTGTTATAAATGTGAAATACTTGCTTAATAAAATCACAATATGAGGTTAAAAATCATAATCATAATGGGTAATGCATCCTTTCAATGAAAAGTCTTATCAAAAAACATAAATGACTATCATAGAAGTTAGGGATAGTGGATAGTTCCATGCTAAAGTTGCCATGAGCCACATGGAGCAGTTGTAGTGTTGAGCGAAAAGCAAGGAAACCACATTAAGGAAAAAGGTGTTGAAAATGAACATGTTCATAAAGCAGAAAGATCAAAATGTGCACTTACAAGAAGATGCCTCTATTTGTTTCTTCATAGAATAAAATACAAAGTACAAGTGACTCAAGTGTTGTCAAGGCATGGTTGTGTCAGAACAAGAAATAATGATTAGTCATGAGTCATGATACAAATGAGTGGGTTGTTGTTGTTCATTTAATCATTGATGAAGACAAGTATGAGTATGTTGAAGACAATGTAGAATGTGGATGCTAGAGTTTCAGGCCCTCAAAAGGGAAAAGTACAAAAATAGAACTTCAAAGTTTAGGGCTTCAAGTACATTAAGAACCAAAAATGTTTCTCTTCAGTTATGGGCAGAGCTAAAGTTGAGCATGAAAAATGTATACACATAGAGCTCAAAATAAAATTATCTCCCATAGTGAGGAAATAAACTCAAGTGATGGAGCCATAGCCGTTCCTAAAGAAATGGAATAGTGAATGGAAGGCACAAATTTTAGGAAACCTAGATGAGTTGAGTTTTCTTATGTAGCAACGAAGACCTAAAAATAGTGTATTGATACCATGGATAGAAAATAATAAAATGCAGAGGGGATATTAAAACCCATAAATTGGTAAATCAAAGTGAAAGAAGCTCTCTTTTTTACAATATTTTCATTATTTTGTGTTGTGGGTCGAGCTCAAATGGAGATTTTCTTCAACAAAACAAAGATGAAATACATATATCACATTACATTGTGGGTCTCATGGCCACGGCCTAGGAGAGATGTTTTATTCTTAGGATGCAAAATTTAAAACCCAAAATCATAAAACAACATGAAGTAGAATATATGTAAGAGGCTAAGCCATGAAATATATAGAAGATGCAAACACAACCATTGGGAAGTGAAATGGAACACAGGTTTTCCAAACCAAGAATATATGTAAGGGGTTGAAAAATGAAATATAGAGAGAACACATTTTTAATACATTCAATGCATAGAATCTTTAAATTTTGCAAGAATGGCTTGATTTCAAGCATTTTTTTACCTTCAAAAAATGAGGAAAAGACACAAAATGATTTCAAAAATTCTTACCCTAATTTTTAACACTCTCTTTTATTAGAAAATGCAAGCAAAAAAGCCCTTAAGATTGTAGAATCCACCATGAAAGCACAAAAATACTCCAGGAAAACCCTCTGATGGTAGTGCAGGGAGGTCTCTAGAAAGCTCCAAGATAAAATGAAATTCCTTTGCAATGTTTTGCATCGGTTTTGTTTTAGGGTTTCAACCCTAATTTTTGCCGATAGGTAACTAAGGCATTTTTTCCTTTTCATTTTATTTTTTGCAAATGAAACTAATATGCTCATGGCCTCTTTGTGCCTTAGTGAGCTTTCATAAGAGTCTTTATGACTTATATTTTTGCTTTGACTCATGTATGGTTGAATATGTGCCTCATTTTTGCATTATTTTGAATTGTAAATCATTTAATTTAAATGATATTGTTATAAATAATTAAATCAAAATTGTTATTTTTAATGCAAAAAATGAAGTGTAGGCTTTGTAAATGCTTTGAACAACTTAGTTAGGCCTTTATGCTTTGCAAGCATATAGGGGAGTTGAGAGAAGTTTGCAAACATAAGGAGAGCATATAGGGGGGCTTTTACTCACTTTTTTTGGTGATTTGGAGAGTATTTAGGCTCCTTTTATTTATGCTTTATGGTTTTATTAAGTCAAATTTGACTTTTCCCACCTTTGTGAGCTCATTTTGGAAAATCTAGTTGCTAGATTTTAGGCTTTTTGGAGGTATCCGAACAAAGGCAGATTTTAGTTCCTATTTTGGTGCAATTTCTTGGGAGTTGATGATATAGTCATTCACTTGACTCATTGTACTCAATTATTCTTTATTCAATTTTTGGACTTAGTGACTTTTCAATCCTTTGTCAAATTTTGGCATAATTCTGTAACTCACATTTTGGGCATGAATAATAGAGGAGACCTTGAATATCAACGATTTTGGAGTTTTTCCTTCTTTTTCCTTGCTTCATTTTTTGCATTCAAATGATTTGATCAAGTTATTTGTGAGGTATTGTTATTTCCTTATAGCTTTGTCTCATGTTCAACACCTTTATGCAAGAGTTCGTTTATGCAAGTCATAATTTGTGTCAAGCTTTTGTGAATGGTTTATAGCTATGAAGTCACCTTCCTTCTAGAAGTTTGAGCATCAGGGCCTTGTTATGAAATACTTATGCAAAGACGTACAAGAATAAGTTGTGCAAGTTTATTTTTAGTCATTTTAAGTAAGTTTTGATTATCTGAGTTTATGTCCAAGTCAGGTTTGGTGTATCACCTTTTAGTGTTTTTGTTCATTTTTGGTTTCTCAGTTATGCATATTTCTCTTCCCTTTTCCTTGTTAATTAGTAGAATAGTGAAGTAATTTAGGTGATAACCAACTAGGAAGTTGACCTTCTTCAGAGGTTTGGTCTCGTTTGAGGTACCCACACCTTGGGATCATTCCCATGTTTTTACGAGATTGTTGAATTTCATATTCAATAGGGTGCGAATCTAGGAGATAACAGTTATATATCCATGGCAAGACATAGGATTAGACAAGATAGTGACAAGTGTCTTAATCCTATGTCATGAGACAACAAAAAATAGATGACTTAAGACACAAGAAGTAAATAACATAAGATAAGATAAGATCTAATTCCAACTAAGACTTCTAGAAAGATTCCTAAGACCTAAGTAAACTTAACATGTGAATAAGACCTACTAGGTGAACTAGTTAGGTAAAACACCATATTCACACAAACACCCCCTTAAGTGCAACTTACGAAGAAAAAAACCAAATCAAATGATGTAAAGATGGATCCCGACTAAGAGTCCATGTTAGGTACCCATGTACAAATACAATCTCTCACAAATAAAGAAAAGGAGAAAAACCAGTGGGACAAAACCTCTCTCCAAAAGAGAAATGAGAACAACATGCTCTCAGTGAAGGATGAGAAGGACAAAAACCCATGTGAGGAAAAAGTCCCCCAATAAGAGAGAAGAAGAGATACCATGCAACCCACACTTAATTTAGAGTCTCTTGCAATAATGGTAGATACTTGACATTGAAAGTTGAAGATAATCCAATCCCATCGAACAACATTCCTCCCCTTAGGAAGAAAAAAAACACATATTGTATGAAAGATGTATTCCCATTCCTGAAAGGAAAATGAGGAAAGAAAGATGACATACGATGTCTCTAAATTAAGCTCAAGTGTCTCCATTTCAATGCTAAAAATTGTAACACTCTAAATAGGCATTCTAGGCTATATTAATGAAGAGGAAAATCTAAAATATAGTGGATATGATTGTAGAACACAATCCAGAGACAAAGATATCTCCGCTAAAGATAAATAAGCCTCCTTAATATGCTGCTAAAAAAATCCACACTTATGTCAAATGACGAAGAATGATCATATAGAGAATAAAAAAGAGGGCTAGATTAATCCCTCACAACAACTAAAGAAGGATCATCCCCATCAAAGAAAATATGTATGCAATCAATGTTGTCTCCTAAATCTAAAATGTGGGACTCTACAAACAAAATTGCAATGTCTATCAAGTACTCATCCCAAAAAGATGTATCTAGAAGACAATGAATGTCCTACTACATTGAATCAAAAGAAGCCAAAACTATGGAAACACAAGAATAATAAAAAAAATAGTAGATAAATGATATGGAATGCCAAAACATGTCTCTAGAACCTTAGTAGATGGAAGAATACCAAGATTCAAATGACTATGTACACACTAGATTCTTGAATGTGACATCATTTGAAGGAATAATAGGAGAAAAATGTGAGAAGGTGTCAACATGAGATTGATGATCAACCTCCCCAACTACAACTATATCTTTGCTGTAAAAATCTTGAACTATGACATAATTTTGTGTGAACTCAACAATCTTTCATGATCCACCATGTGTGATTGAGTAAATAGAAAGGATATTGGTTGAAAATGAAGGCACACAAAAAACATCATTAAATGCTTCATCATCCATGTCAATAGATCCCTTCCCACAAAAACACATATACATGTTGTTGGCCATCAAGGTGTGTGGTGATGAACAAGAATCAAATGAAGAGAACATACTCTTTAACGAAGCCATGTGATGTGAAGCTCCTCAGTAGAGTATCCACCTCTCAAACTTATAATTTGCAACTAAAATAAGTTTTGGCCTCTTATGTCTCTTAAAATAAGATAAAGAAGAAGAAGATGGACCTCCTGACATTGTTGGAGGAAAATTGATTTGATTCTTCTTAAGAAGATGCTTCAACTCATCAATCTATTTTGAATGAAATTGATGTTCATCATGCCTTGTTTTCTTGCAATATGCACATTTAAGTTTCTCCATCTTAGTGTAGAGAAGGGGGATTCACTACTCATGAGTCTCTTTATTCTCAAGAGATTCCCAAGGAATGAACTGCCCTAAACTACCTTAGACTACCTCAAGGAACAAAGCGAGAGTTTTAGAGTCAGAATGAGTAGGTCACAAATGTCTTTTGGATAGACTCTAGCAAGTTTTCGGCCAAGGAGAATAGCACAAAATATGGATGTCAGCACAATGCGCTGGCATTCCCAAGGCACTCAGGTGTCTCATATGGACTAAGAATTGAGAGCACCACAAAAAACAACAAAGTGCCTACTTCTATTCTAACTATTAAGAATTCCTAGAATGCAAGAAAGTAAAAAAATATAACATAATTGAAATAAAGTAAAGTAAATGATAAAGCTAAAGAGGATAAAGAAAGTTCTCACAAAAATTCAAGCAATGAAGCCTCCAACAAAGAAATATATTTGAAACCTGCACACATAAGATCGAGGAAAATTGTTGGGGTTGTTTAGGGGCTTGTCATAGTCAAAACCCCCATTTTGGCATTCCCACCTCCATGGACAACCAAATAGATAGAGAATATAAAGAAACAAAGCAATATAGACACAATGAGTGATAAAAGAAAACCCTACTCAAGGAGGAGAACCTATATCATGAGATAGATGGATAGAAAGATAAATAGAAAAGATGGAAAAATAAATAGAAATGGGATGCGAGAAATCCCAAGATGCTCAAAGACACAAGATAAGAAAGATATCACATGCAAGGCTTGAGGAAGTCAAAGAGAGAATGAGAGACAAAGACAACTGCAAGAGCTAAGAGAGCAGTATAGAGCATTGTGAGAACATGAGAGTGCTATTGTAGAGAGTTGTGCAAGCAATAAACCAAGAGAGAGAGGATTCTAAGAGAGAATGAGAAGGAGATATTTGAAGAGAAAGATCCAAAGAGAAATAGAATGAAAGAGATGGATTTAAAAGAGAAAATATGGGGGAAAAGAAGGTTCTTGAGCCATTACCACCAAAAAAAGTAGCTGACAAGTGGAAATTCACTCAAAAAAAATTATTTGAATGTAGAAATGTCATGGGATGCTAGCACGACATGAGAACATCCATGCAGTGCACTAGTGTCTAGAAAAATGACAATACAAAATAACAAGAACAAGAAAACCATAAGGTTCAATGCAAAGATGGCGTGTAAAGGTAGTTGTTGAAAATAGGTCCTCAACATCTTGAGAGGGGAAAAGGCTAATGCATGGGATAAAATGAGCATACACATATGCTAAGGGAGTGGACATTAAATTGGATACAAGAATGTATGTTAAATTGCAAGGGGTGCAATTTTTTGACATTACATTTTACACACTTTAGTGGGCATATGAATCTATACTAATATGCATGCTAAATAAAATATACTAAACATAAATAACATCATGATACCAAAAGGATACTATAGAGGAAGAAAATAACCCTTCAAACCAAGGAAACATGCCCCTAGGTAGAAGACCTACAAAAAAAATGCATTAGACAAGAAAGATTTGCATAAGACAACAATACATTAGATCATAAAAAGTCATTACATCATGGGGTTAGAACATATACATGAATAACACACACACACACAAAGGCACATAAAAAACTAAAGGATTTGAGTTAGCAAAGTAAAAAAGACCTTGATGTAGAAAGTTGTCTCAGTACTATGCATTGTCCCTAAATTAAGAAATAACACATAGAAGAATTCTTAAATAGAGAGACCAATGTAAGGATTGATTTCTTCAAGAGAAGAATGCATACAAAAGATAGGGACACAACCAATGTTGAAGAGAGAAAGAAGTATATACTCATAATGAAGAATATAAAGGTCTTTGATCCAGTATCTACATGGAATTGAGCTAAGAGAGAAGAGAGAAGAGAAAAGAGAGAAGAGAGAAGAGAGAAGAGAGAAGAGAGAAGAGAGATGGATTGAGAAGTTCTCGATCTTGCAAAGTTTGACATGCATTCTTCAAGTTTTTGATCCTACAAAATTTGAGATGGGATCTATAGGTTCTCAATCCTACAGAGAGGGAGCTTCATAGGTTCTTAGTACTATAGAGAGGGAGCTTCAAAGGTTCTTAGTCTTGTAAATTCCTGACATGAAAGATCTCTATAGGTTCTTGACCCTACAGAGTTTGATGTGAAAGATCCTTATAGATTCCCAGTCATATAAGACAAGCTTAACGAGGTGCTTGATCCTGCTAGGAAAGCTTGATGCAAAGGATCTCTATAGGTTCTTAGTCCTACAGAGCTAGACTAATCAAATAAGCCTGTGGCTTTTGTAAACTACGTTGTAGGATAGTCATAGAAAAGATAGGTCTAGTTAGGTTACCCCCAAGCTAGACACAACGACATCAAATATCATATATTGCAAGATACTCAAGAGTTCTCTTAAGTAGAAGGATTTCAAAGGGGTTCCTTTGGTAGGGAACCCTTAAAGACACCAAGGGGCCCATTCAAAGGAACACTCCAATTGAAAGACATAGAGAAGAGAGGGGGTCCTTAAGAAGGATGCACATCTCTAGAAAAAGTTATCACTGCCCCCTAGCATACAAGAGAGGAGAACCATGTAAGATAATATTGTGTTGCTACCATAGAAAGAGTATGTTTGCACACAATTATGTACAACCATGAATGACAATGAGCAAGTAAAGATACAACTACTAGGTGATGGGAAACAACATAACAGAAGGTAGGTGTAAGGACCTTATGAGAAGATGATTATAATGGATAGGATAGAGATAGACCTCAATATCACTTGCCATGCAAAAAAATATAGGTTTATCAATAATTGGAAGAGTGATGGCACCAAAATCTTGAAGTTGTATTTTATCCTTCAAGGCCTTACATTCACTAGTGGAATGGATAGGAACTTGATGGTATGCACATAAAGAATGTTTTGCTTCATCATGCTTGTGAAATTTCTTATGTGTGAGAGGAGGAAGAGTAATCAAGTGGTTTTTGAGAAGCCTCAACAAGATACACTCTTTCTTAGATAGAGGATGAGGATCAGGAAGCAACCCTTTCTCTTATGAAGAAGAGTTTGACTACTCAGAAGAAGAAGACATGAAGATAGCACACAATAGAGGATGAAACAATTCAAGAGAATGAGGTTGAGCATAAATCATGTTAACATTCAACCATGGTTTCCATTTAGACTATTCATACAAGAAACCAAGCCCGAAATTACATTTATGAGGCACACATTCTATAGGGACCTAAATGCATTTTTTTTTATGCCCACAACCTTTACGTCCATATCCATATTTAGAGATAAATTTAAATCTAGGGCGATAATGTGTTTACAAATCTTGAGGAGGAAGATCTTCATATAAAGCATTATTCTAGCAATGAGGATTATACTCCTCTATGGGATCGCCATTAGCCTTCTTGACAAGATTTCCAACATTAGCCTCTTTAACAAAAGCATGATCATCTTCCTCATGAGGGGGAGGATCAACATTAAGAACATTAAAATTTGTGTTCACATTATCCCATGATGCAGAAGAATAACCATCTTTGATAGCGGGTTTAGATGATGTTATTGGGATGTCTAAGTGGATTGGGTCAACTTTATATTCCCAAGTGAAGGATGATGTAAAGTCTAAGGAACACCACTCATCATCGAGACATGAATTCTCTTGAGAAGAGGTAGAAGTAGACTCAAGATCTCACACTTTAGAAGGATCTTCTTTAGGGATATCTACCTCAAGAGTATCCTTTGTATTAGGTATTGCTTGAGTAGATGTCAACACATCAAAAGATAATGAAGGAATGAAATTTGTAAGGGTAGGTTCAACTGAATCCCGACCAGTAGCTTCCATCTCACATAAGTGTACATCATTAGGGTCAACCCATTGTGAATACTTGATTGTTATCAATGAACTTAATAGATTTATGTAAGATAGATGAGATTGCACCCATAGTGTGAATCCATGACTTACTAAGAAGCAGATTATATAGTAATTTTCATGGCATAACATATAATAGGGTGAGTATGGTAATGGGTCCAAGCTGTAAAGGTAGTACTATTGTACCTAGAGCTTATCACCTAACATTTTCAAACCCACAAATGACAAGAGAAGAAGTTGCAAGAGAAGTTGAATTAATTTTGATTTTAGGAAATAGATCAATGTTGCATATGTTGAGCATTGAACTGGCATCAATGAGAGTATGTCTAATGCCAATGTTACTAATGTTTTAAACTATGATCATTAGAGGGTCTACTTTCTTCTATACTTCCAGGGGCGAGAGTTCTTGTGGATAGAACATAATATCCGGTGAATATGCACAAATATGATCTATCAATGCATTAAAATAAGCCAACCTAGTGAAATAAGGCAATAAAATATTTTGCAGGGCTTCTTGAAGTATAGCTTGATAAACCAACACAGACTGAAGCAAATCCCAAAGTGAGATCTTGGCCGGAGTAACATGGAGTTTCTCGACAAGATTGTAATCACCAAGTGCTTTAGTCATGGGTTAAGGTGTTAAAGGAATACTTGGTTGAGAAGGTGGTAAAGAAGTAGGTTGATTAAGATTTAATTTATTCTTTCTATAATATAAGTATGGGTTACCTCTCTATAAGAGGGATCCTTAGAAAGATCAGGAGAGTGACTATTAAATGGAACACCATTAATAGAAAATTATTTTAAGAGAATGACTAGTCAGAGTCAGATAAATGACCAGTTTCTTAGGCCTTTGGGGGATGACAGAGACATAGATGATATTTACGGATTCCTTAGAACTTATAGAGGAATCATTCAAATAAATATGCTCAACATCTATCCTTGGAGGATTTGATGTGAGAGGAGCTTCAATATTCACTAATGCAATGTCTCTAGAAGAGAGTGCATTGGAATTAAGACAAGATTCATCATTCACGAATGAAATGTCTCTAGAAGAGAGTGTATTGGAATGAAGAGAAGGTAGAGTAATGTTAATAAAAGCATCAACGGTTTCATCCTCTTCTACCAAAATATCCTTAGGAAGGATTTCAGGAGAGGGATCAACAAAGAATAATAAGAAAGGAGAAAATAACTCACTTTCACATGTTTGTAAAAGGACTTCTTGAAGCTTCTTAACAAATCTAGAAAGAGATAGAAGGAAGAAAGATAGAAAGTGCATTTTGAAATAGAGATATAGACAAGTTAGCTAAAGGCTGACATATATCACTATTAATGAAATGGAATGGGGTTTAGGACAATGCTCCAAATTTTTTTTTCTTGTAGGATAAATCATGGATTTTTCCTTTTTTTTTTTTAATATATGAAGGAGTGTTCACGTCGGGTTCACCAAAATATAGAGAAGGGGGATTTTCTGCTCATGAGTCTCTTTATTTTCAAGATATTCTTAGGGAACAAACTACCCTAAACTACCTCAGACTACCTCAAGGAACAAAGTGAGAGTTTTAGAGTCAGAATGAGTAGGTCATAGATATCTTCCAAATAAAATATAAAGCTTTTGGCCAATTATGACAACATGGAATATGGACGTTAGTGTGACGTGTTGTGCCCTTGAGGCACGTTGGCATCTCGTATGAACTAAGAACTAAGAATACCACAAAAAAATAGCAAAGTGCCTACTTCTATTTTGACTACTAAGAATTCCCAGAATGTGAGAAAGTAATAGAATATAACATAACTGAAATAAAGTAAAGTAAATGATAAAGCTAAAGAGGATAAAAAAAGTGCTCACAACAACCCAAGCAATGAAGCCTCTAGCAAAGATATATCTTCAACACCTACACACATAAGATCAAGGAAAATTGTTGGGGTTATTTAGGTGCTTGCCACAATCAAACCCCCATTTCAATGTTCCTACCTCCATGGACAACTGAATAGATAGAGAATATAGAGAAACAAAGCAATATAGACACAATGAGTGATAAAATCAAACCCCACTCAAGGAGAAGAACTCGTATCATGAGATAGATGCATAGAAAGATCAATAGACAATATGGAATAATGCATAGAAAGTGTATGTGAGAAATCCCAAGATGCTCAAAGACACAAGATAAGTAGATATCACCTGCAAGGTTTGAGGAAGCCAAAGAGAGAATAGGAGACAAAGACAACTGCAAGAGCCAAGAGAGTAGTACAGAGCATTGTGAGAATGTGAGAGTGTTGCTATAGAGAGTTGTGCAAGCAATATAGAAAGAGAGAGAGACTTTCAAGAGAGAATGAGAAGGAGAGATCCAAAGAGAAAGAGAGAGAGAGAGAGAGCAATAGAATGAAAGAGATGGATTTAAAAGATAAAAAAGGGGGGAAAAGAAGGTTCCCAAGCCATTACCAAGCATCCCAAGTTGTTACCACTGAAAAAAGTAGCTAAAAAGTGGCAAGGCATTTGGAAACAGTTGTTTGAACATTGAAATGTCACAATATGCTAACATGGTGTGTGAACGTCTGCACGACATGCTAGTGTTAAAAAAAATAATGCTACAAAATAAGGAGAATGAGAAAAGTACAAGATTCAACATAAAGATGACACAAAAAGGTAGCTACTGAAAAGGGGTCCTAAGCATCTAGAGAGCGGAAAAGGCTAATGCATAGGCTAAAATGAGCCTACAAAAATACTAAGGGAGTGGACACTAAAGTGGATACAAGAATGTATGTGAAATTGTAAGGGGTGCAATTTTACAACATTACACTTAGATTATTCCCCGTGAGAGGGAGATGATTCAGATTCTTTGTGTAGCTTGTTCTTTTTATTCTTTTTCTTCTTTTCAAGATTCCATGATGCTTGTGGTTTAAAATACTTGATTAGGCCCATATGAATTAAATTTTCTTCCTCTTGGATTAGAATATTTACAAGTCCATCATACTTACAATCAACATATGATGCTTCGATAGAAAGCCGATGTGTATGAAAGAAAAAATAAACACTGAATACTCAAGGCCAGACATGGATAACACACTTGGAATCTATTGTAAATACTCCTTTTCAATGTTACAATCTTTTAGTTGTGTTCTTAGTTGCTTAATCTTGATGATGTAGTCTTGGATGTGGTCAAAACCTTTAGGATCAAAATTCTTCAAATCATTGTTAATTTAATATCCCCTAATCTTATCAGTTTTACCATATAATTTTTCAAAAGTATCCCAAGCCTCCTTAGGTTTTTTTATGATTCGATATGAAATTGTAAATAAAAAGAGACTAATGAACATATGCATCCAAGTGTTTTCTCATGATCAATCTCTTATTTTTCTAATTCTTTAATATCAATAGGTTGAGAAATGGTTTCTTTTAGATGGCCTAGACAACCATTTTCGATGAGATAATTCCATATTAATTTTCTCCATGAAGCATAATTAGATTGAGATAGGATTTCAACTTGAGATTTCTCTATTGCATGAACAAACAATTAGCAAAAGAAAGAAATTAACCACCACAAGACTACCCCTTCCCCAAATTACTTAATCAAGAACCCCCCCTAGCAATATATGATTTAGAATCTTACGCTCAATGCAATTATAGGTTTTATTTTCCAAAAACAACAAAGTGGACTTGATCTTAGTGCTTACAAATGCCAAAATTTTCCATAAAATCAAAGTACCATTTTACACAAAATGAGATCAAAATGGTCATACCACTGCAAGGTACATAAAAAATTATGCACTTTAAAAAAATCATCTAAAAAATGTTAATATGGGAGTGAGAATAAAGCCTCAAAGGTCCCCAAAATGAGAATGACTCAACAACGCTTGTGAGAATCTATAAATTCTAGAAAAAAATAGGCATAAAAAATAAAAAATGATTGCACCACTACAAAGAGCATGGAATTCTACCACCCAAAAAAAATATCGAAAAAAGGAGGTCACATGATTGAGTTATGGCCGTTTGAAGTCGAATTGCAAATTCAAAACTATTGATGAAGTGGGGGGAAGATTAGAGCGAGTTTTTGACAATCATTTGTCTATCAAATTTAACATTAACAAAGATGATGATCATTTGACTGACACATTTAAGACAATACTTCTCATGGTCATTTAAAAGTCAAATTTAAGACAATCTTTAATGGTTGTTTGGCATCAAATTTAAGACAATAACACCAATATTAAAAAATTACCAAAATATTTCTTTTTTTCATAAAAATGAAGTATTATATATGAGAATAAGGATTTTGGACCTTTTGAGTGCAATGAAAAGGTAAAATTTGACCCAAAATGCTCCAAAATGATGACTCTTTGCTGGATTTGTTAACAAACCTCCCTCTTCAAACCCTCATAGATCTTGCCTCAGATGTTCAATTTGAACAAAAAAGGGAAAATTGACTCTCTTGGAACCTTTGAATTTAATGGCGAGCTTAGTTCTACATGAACAAGCTACAAAATGAACTTTTAATAAACAAACATAAAGAGGAAACCCCTAAATCTAGTATTACTTTTAAATTTTTCCTCCAAGACATGCAACCTAAATCTCTCAATTAAGACTACAAAGAAGCAATCCCACAAGCTCTAATACCATGCAAGTGTTGGTATAGAATGCTCTATACCATGTGCAAGATTTGGCTAAAGATTGTAGCCACCCAAGATCTAGGAACTTCTATGAAATGCAGGAGAGATCAACTATGAAAGAATAATGCTATTTTATCAAGGGCTACAAATGATAGATTATAATTTATTATGATAATTTATTTACACATGAGAACGCCTTGGTTATAAATTCAAGGTGGAACATAGGATTAGATAAGATCATGACAAGTGTCTTAATCCTATATCATGATATAAAAAACATTAAGTGACCTCAAACACAAGAATCAAATGGCATAAGATAAGATAATATCAAATTCCAACTAAGACTTCTAGAAATATTCTTAGGACCTAAGTAAACTTAACATGTGAATAGGACCTACTAGGTGACCTAGTTATGTAAAACAACATATTTAAACCAATAATGATCCATATGGGAGAATGAAGAAATGGGTAGTATCCTCCATGAAAAATTAGCCTTACATTGAATATTTTTGGGAAGATTGCATAGATGACCATGAGCTCCAAAAAAGGCATCACAATAGGCTCAATGTAATTAAGATATATATACTAATTGTAAGGGTTGTAAATCGTAGTTATTATTTTATTCTCCCTAGTTGGGTTTTACTCTCAAAATTTTGTATTAATCATAATATCACCTTTACACTTAACATGCATGACTTTTTGGCCATTCACACAACCAACTATAGAGGTTAAATTTAAGAATTTATATTCATTTAGCATGTAAGATCATATAAATCCATCTTCACAATCCTTTCAACATATTTTCTTCACGCCTAAATAGTTCAATAAAGATAATCAACTAGATGGTTAGCAATTGATACCAAATATACATTCTAATTATGAAGGATATCATAATTCCTTTAAAACTCATTAATACTTACCACCACTCCACTACACTCTACATAATGTAGCTAACTATGTGATATTTTTTCCAATTTGTGCTAAAATAGATGATACAAAATCATTGTACCAAGCATGTTGGTTGACAACTATGACACTACGGTGTGAAAGGGTAGTCTTTGATATTATTTACATGGAATTTGATCTAAAAATGTATCTTTGTTTGATGATTATGAAAGTTAAGGTGACCAATTGATGCGGGAGCATCTGGGTGCACGAGCAATCCTGCACAACCAAAAAATGTATTTTATTTTATTTTTCCTTTTCTCAATTTTGGTGTGTTGTTGGTCTTGCAAGCATGAAATAATTCTTCTTCTCCCTTCCTTTAGCTATTTCACTTTTGTTTGGCATGAAATTTAGATACAATGTTTATGTATTTTATGTAAATTTAAATTACATCTTCGAAACAAATTAAAGAATGATTTTTTTGTAACTCTCAAGATTAAATTAAGGAATTGGAATAAATGTTTGCCAATGGTGCTCGATGATGGGGAGTGGAGGTGTAGGAAGGAGCTAGTGGATGTCAATTTGGGAAAAGATTTAAATTTTTCCAGTAAAAATAATCAAGGAGCTGAATGCATGATACCCATGCCCAAGGAGTAATTCAGATTTTGGATGTTTGACTCACATTTTTGGGGGGAAGGAGATTGTTTGGGTCATGACTGTGAGACCCAGTTTCAATAAGTTGGGCATAAATTTCTCATACAATAAAAAATTGAGAAATTCAAAAAGCTCTGGAAAGATGGGAAGGAGGAGCATAAAACCCAGAAGGAATTTTGAAAGATTTGTGATAATCAGTGAGTAGTGATGGACATAAGTGACAGGCTTGTGGTGAAACTTTGCAAATTTGATTCTTAATCTTGCCCATAGAAGATTGTTGTTGCAGATGGAGCTTACATGGAGGATTTAATTATTATTTTCATTTGATTTGTAGACTTCCAATATTTATTGAATGCAAATAAATACTCTTGTGCAAAATATTTTGTTTAAATGTTGCTTGTGTTAATTTTATTTGTGAAACATGGCTGCAACAATTGACAAACCTCTTTAGTTTCTCAATTGTTTAACTGCATCAATTCGTATCAGAGCAGGATTATAGATATTTGGAGAGGAAATAGCACATAGAGGATGTGGTAGAGGAAGAGTCCCACAAGGAGAAGAAAACAAAACACTTATGAAATTGATTAGGGGAATCTTAGCAAGGTTGGAGGCCTGAGAAACTTCTCAGAGAAGAGGGATTCCTATTGAATACATTAGTAAGGATGAGGAAGAAGTTCCAAAGGTTGCAGTAGTGCAGGGAGAAGATGTACATGAAGAGATATTCTTACAAGTGTTGGCTAATCTTGGGAGTAAACCATGGAAGGACCCATCAAGTTACAATGGAACTATGAATCCAAAAGAGCTTATTGACTGGATTGCAGAAATGGATAAATATTTTGATTTGGAAGCTGTTGAAGAGAAGAAGGTGAAATATGTTGGCACAAGGTTGAAGGGACATGCATCCCTATGGTGGGAAAAAGTGCAAATTGAAAGATATAGGAAAGACAAAGAGAAGATAAAATCATGGGAGAAGATGGTTGCAAAAATGAAAGAAAAATTCTTGCCTATGGATTATCACATTAATTTAAGTAAAAAGTTGCAAAACCTTAAATAAAAGGATTTGAGTGTCATAGAATACACATAAGAGTTTTATAGACTAATTATACATGTTGGACATGTTGAAGAACAGGTTGCAAGGTATGCGAATGGGTTGTAGATTGCTATCCAAGATTAATGGAGTAATCCTTTGTTGGGAATTACATAAAAAAGGGGGATAAATTTTTTTATGGAAAAATAAAAAAAGTACATAAAAAGCCAGGATACAACAAGGGTTCCCCAAGGGAGCCCCAAAAAGAGCCAATTACATGTTCCTATCCTCCAAAATAACCTTTTCCAAAGTCACCACATAATCTAAAGGAAAAAGGCCCCAATCCCTAATGGGTAAAAGCACAAACCTGTGTCACACTTTATAAAGGAAATGGCCAACCAACTAAAAAAATTCTAAACTTCGATCACATAAAAGTGGTCTTTATGCTTTGAATTTCAAAATGATGTAAAGTATTAAAATATAGAAATCTTGACAAAGTTTATTCCTGTAATTTTTTAGATTTAAAAAAAAAGATTTTCATTATTCTTTTTATCAATTTAAGAACATATTTTGAAATGCTGAAAATTTTAGGAAAAAGTGATGTTTACTTGACGTTAAGAAAAAAATTGAAAAAATCTTTATTTTCCCTTGATTTTTTTCTCCAAATAGGTAACTTCAATATCTAGTGCATGGAAAAAAAATCACATTTTGATGTATATTTTTTTTGATATAATGTTCTAAAGTCAAACTTACCAAAATTTGGTAGTTTTCATTTGACGTCAATGATTGTCTACTTTTTTAATCATTTTCATTAAAAAAAATGACACCCTTTTGAAGAGGATTCTCTCCTCTACTACATCATATATTTTTCAATATGTTTTACTATTTTCAAAATGTCTAATCAGCCTCTTTTTTAACTTTAAAACCTACTTGCATTATTTAAAAATATATATTAAAACTATAATCAAAATATTAAAAAAATTACATATTTGGATTCACCACTTTGAGTTCTATAAAAGGGTATTTAAAAAAAAAAATGATTGAAGAAATACTTGTTAGAAACCAAGATCTAATTGTAAACTAGAAAAATCACCTTCCACAGAAGAGAAAAATGAAAAAACAGAGATTTGTAAAAGATGTGCAAATTGATATATTCAAAGTACAAAAACTACAAGAGATAATTTGCTTTATAAAAGCAAAGATGCATAAACGTAATCTTATCTTAAGCAACAAGATAGCTCAACAAGATAAGGATAAAACTTATAACTTAGGAATTAAATATGCCTAAGTAAACTTATGCAAAGTGTAATTAATAATTTATTACACCAACACCCCCCATAAGTGCAACTTAGGGAGAAGCAAATTATTATGCAAAGATGAGTCCCGACAACAAGGCCTGATCAAGTACTCATGTACAAATGCAAAGAGAGAGAAAACCTAGTGGGAAACCCCTCCCCCCCCCAATGAGATGAACTATTGCAAATAAGCACTAGAAGAACTCTGATGAAGCAACACTGGAACCCAAAATCCAGCAAGCAAGGAAAGATAATTTTGTCTACAATTGAAACCAAAAAATAGAATCACAAATGCAACAGCAAACTCGAAGCCAAGGAACACTGGAAACTCACATACTGGATCAACCCTGGAATCTATAAGCAACAGTAGATGAAGGAGGAATGAAGCCCATAATGATGAAAAAATCTAGAAGCTGTGTCTCTCAATGCCAATGCCAAACTAAAACTAAAACTGTCCATAAGACGAGTACCATCAATATTCTGGAACATTAACCATAAAAACATGGCCCTCAAATGAGAAAGATCTGAACCAATGCGGATCAAGAACCATAAAATCCCAATGTGAAGTGTGAACCGATGCAAACCAAAGATGTGTTTAGCTAAGCAAGAAAGAAGATAAAAGGAAAAAACTGGAAACCAGACAAACTCATGCCAATTGTCACCAATATGAAGAATGGATGCAAGAAGCCCCCTTAATGGAACTTTATATCAGTTCATTATTACAATAACCAATGATTGTAGAAGGAGAGAATGCAAAACTACAGAAACATAAGCGAAAATGCAAAGCTAGTGCACGAAACAAAAATGAATGCATGCATAAAATAAGGTACACATATTCTATAAATGACCTTAGATCTACATAGAGGCTGAAACCAGCTTTCCAACGGCATGAAAATAGCAAAAAATGGATAAGCGAGTCAAAAGTTATGTCTCCTAGAGTAAAAATGGCAACATCTGACTTCCGAGGCTGAAAAAGACATAAAAAAAAACCAAAAAATCAAACCTACACCATCACGTAGAGTGTTAAAATAGCTTTCTGACGATATCTCGTTTGCAAAAAAATGATGCCATATGTGAAATTTATGCTCATTTTCGTGAAACTACTTCGAAAAGGTCCAATTTGGCCATTTGCTGGGGGCTGAGCTCTCGAACCCTGATAAGACCGGGGGCTAAGCCGAATGGGCCTATGGGGGCTGTGGACCGGTGGAGTGGTAGACCGAGTGAAGGAGGCCGCTGGGTGGTGATCCAACAGAGCTCCGGTGGCCGCTCGGTGACGGACGAGCGGTGAGCGCCTGCAAATTGGCTGTGCAAATTCTTGTGCGATTTTTTGATTTTTGAATTTTTTCAATAAAATTGCCTCGAAATGCGTGTCGAGGAGGCCGTACAACCTCCTTGTAATTTTTTTGGCCTCTCCAAACAACTTTTCCCAAACTGGACAAACTTTATATGAAAATAGGGGTTTTTGGGCACTACGAATTCAACAAGAAGGTCCGTTTTGGCCGAAAGTACTCTGAAAATCAGGCGACCCCCAGATTTATTAGAAAAATCATCAAGCTTGAAACCCTCACAAATCTGGAAAACAGTGACCAAAATGAATGAAATAAAAGCCATTTCTAACTTTTTTCAACGCTCTGAATCCAACGAAAAACCCCGATTTGATCCAAGACACTACACAAAGATGCTCAAGGAATGAAACCCTCAAGGGACTCCGAACAAGCTTTCCACTGTATTCCTCCAAAAAAGCTGAGAAGGGGCTACAAATCATGGCTCTGATACCATGTTAGGAACCAAGATCTGATTGCAAACCAGAAAAATCACCTTCCACAGAAGATAAAAATGAAAAATCAAAGATTTGCATAAAGATGTGAAAATTGATATATTCGAAGTACAAAAATTACAAGAGATAATTTGCTTTATAAAAGAAAATATGCATAAACCTAATCTTATCTTGAGCAACATGATAGCTCAACAAGATAAGGATAAAACCTATAACTTAGGAATTAAATATGCCTAAGTAAACTTATGCAAAGTGTAATTAATAATTAATTACACCAAAAATACTTAGTTGAAGTTGAGAGTTTCATAAAACTTTGAAAAAAGTTGAGTTGGCTGCTAAGTAGGATGCCAACTAGACAATTTTAGTAGGATTATTGCTAACTGAGCATGTTTTTGTTGAGAGGTTTTTGATCAAAACCCTTATGATCAAAACTTACTTGGTTGAAAGTCTGTCGGCCATAATTTGTAAGGCGGAAAACATCCACATAAATACTTTTATTTTTTATTTTTTCAATTCAAGGATATTCGGGAAAATACAAAAGAAGACTTATTTCGACAAAAAGAAGAGCTATTTTTGAAGGTACATTGATCTTCAACTTATATTTGATTATGCCACTCTTTTTATGGGTGCATTTGAAGTTAGTTTTCACTAATTTTCATTTGAATATGGTTGAGAACTAGAGTTATTAGGTTATGGTGTACACATACAAGGACCCACAATTTTGGATCATTCAAGTGCACCTACAAACTTATACTATGAAATTTGAAAAAATATGCTTCACTTCACCTAGTGTGTGTTAGATAATCATTATAAATTTTCAATAACTCTATTCTTGAGGCATTAGTCATGTCCTTATTTAGGTGGTTCCTTGAATGTGTAATATTTTGCACAATCATGTTTTCCCTTGCACCTCTTCTCTTCTCTAGTTTTCATTTATTTCTCATGTGTGCGTTCCATCCCTTGTTCTTGTTCATAACTCCTTCCTTGTAACATGATCTACTCTCATGTGTTCACACTATCCTTTTACATAATGTTCCTCACACCCTCTCCTTTTGTGCCAATCCTCTAGAATCTCAAAAAAACCTATTCCTATATTGGACTATAAAAGTCCTTATCCAACCTATTTTTCCCCTAAATAAAACTCCTTAGGTGTGAAATAATATGAATCCTTATTCAAAAATGAGATGAAGTGGTAGTTTCACTATTTAAACTTCATCAAGATTGTCTCATCCTTCCCTAGATACTCATACTTTAGCATGATTAATATGTTTTTTCCTTATTTTTCCCTCAACCTCGCCTATATGGCATATGTTAACCTTCTCTATCCAAGTCCATTTCCTTCAATTGTTCTCAAATTTTCTCTATGATATCATTTCTTGTTTTCTCTCCCTTCTCCATCCTTACTCCTTCCTTTTTCCAACCTCCTTTACTAGGGTTTTCATTTCACTTATAGGTATTTTTCTCTTTGATGTATTTTGTGGACACCTTTGTACCTTCTTGAGGTAGTTTCCTCTATGTTAGTGAACTTTTCTTAGGTAGGTAGTTCTTGTAGCACTTAAATGTTCCATTCCCCTTCCTCATTTCTTTCTGTTGAGGATCTTCTTGCATTCTCTTTTATTCCCATTCCCACTCACTCAATTGGATTTTATTGAAAATAATGTTGATGCCTTTCAATGGATCCTCTCCTTCACATGTGACTACCTTGTCCATCTATATTTTATCATCAAAACTTGAATAGACCTTTCCAAACCTTATGTGTGTCCTTTTTCCCATGCTCTTGCATTAGGTTGACATATCTTAGGTTCACTTGACTTGATTATGTTATACTCTAGGAGATCAAGTCCCCTTCTTGAAAATCCATACTTGCATGATTTTATAACTTATTCATGTCCTATAACTAATAAAAATCATCTACTTCTTATCCTTCTATGGTGTACTATTTTCCTCCAAAATTAAGGTTTAACCCAAATTTCCTTTGTTAGCCCTTTTTATTCATACATAATCGCATACCCTACATTATACATTATTTCTACTTATGCAAGTTTAGATTCCCCTTTTCTTGTATCCTCTAGTTCCTCATTGATATATGCTTGATCATGTGATTTAAGATTAGATCTAGTTTATATTTCTTGTGAACACATTTTTTTTGAGCTCATGTGCTATCTAAATCTAATGCTTTAGCCCTATCTTCTTTGAATGCATTAAGGGTTGTGATACATGTAACAATACCCCTTCTTTGAATACATAAAGGGTTTCCATACATGTAATTTAATATCCCTTCTTTGTCTGTAAACTAGTTACATACTAAATATTTTCTTAATATATACCAAATATGCTCATGATATGTTTGTAATTTATGTATTTAAAGAAATTTTAACATGAACCTTTATTGTGGTTTAATTTTAATTGATGAACAAGTTTATTGTGGTTATATTTATCATATGGTTGGATAGATTCTTATCATCTTATATCACTAGAGAAACAACATAAGTAATGTAGACCCTATATTTAAAAATAAATTCAAAATTTGAGTATGATGATGTTAAGAGAATATGGTTTTAATCTTCTTGGGGACAATTTTTTTCAATATCATTAGTTATGACCTCTTTTGTTTATCTTTTCTTTATTTTTATAAATGTTTATGCTATTTTTTTATGTTGATACAAAGATACTAATAATGGTGTACATTGACACAAGTGGCTATGAAGAAGTGGTGTGTGGTTCATGTTAATTATTTCTTACATGTGTATGAATTTTCCCTATGAATTTTAGATGATGCTTGACGTTATAGAGTGCTTATAGTAAATACTCTCATGTTTCAAACAATGTTATAATTTTTTATTTTTTTTTACTTTGGCTTTAACAAATGAACAATATTTAGTGTTCTTTGCAATATTGAATACATTCATTGAAAGAATGTGTGTACATTTGTATGTAGGTGAATTCAAATTTGAGCAATTTGTGATGGGGAGTCAAAGGACTAGAAAGAGGAAGTATGATTGAAAAAAAAAGAGAGAAAAGTGAATGAAATAACATTTACTCAAGAACAACCCATGAAAATTATTGATGACCAAGGTAATGTACAGGTACAAGACCAAATTGAAGGTAGTAATAGCATTTTTTCTATGGTATAGAAAATCTAATGGAGATGGATGAGGATTTTATTTTCAATAATACTTCATCTGAAGATATGTTATCTAAAAGCACACTAAAATTACACTCAAAGAATATGGGATGAATTTTTTGAAGAAAAATCTCTAATTGGAAGAGCACAATTATGTGCAAAGTTATTTCGGCTTAAAGAAATGACCCTTATTTTGGAGTTGTTAAGGGTTCATAATAGGAAAAATTCATCAAGTTCATTAAAATAAACAATTGCTAAAAACTTGCAAGAAGCATTGAATTTTATTGAAAACAAGAGTCAAGCTACTGATCCAAGTGTTGCATATAGAGCATTGATTATTGTAATTTCTAGTAATAAATTATCACATAGAAGATAAGTTCAAGAAATTTCCCAATTACTAAATGTTTCTAGGAGAACTATTCAAAGATATATTGAAAAAAGAGATAGATTAAATAAAAATATTGAGAAAAAATGGGTAAGTATTTGTAGGGTTCCCCAAAAAGATAGGACTTCAAAAGATGTAAAGAAACAAGTGATTGAATATTGGGCCAACCACTATCATGTTTCTTCCAATAGAAGAGACACTATACAAATAATAGGTGAAGATGGTACAAAAATTTCTCATCCAAAGAATTGAACTTTTTGAAGCATTCAAGAAATAATTTCCAAATGTGAAGATTTGTCAAAGGATGTTTGAGGGACTATGACCATGTTGGGTGAATATTTTGTAATTCCTTTAAAAATTACAAAATAGAGATTTCAGCCATAGCTATGATGAGAATGTTCTCTCCTCTCTAAAAGGGGAAACTCCCTTCTTATTGATTATTGGAACAAAAAGTAAACTATGCTAAACTAAAAGTATTTACACTAGCTTTAACCATGTGGGGGTGTGTTACATTATCTCGTGTTGTGTGAATTGTGAGAGTTAATGATTGTAATAAAACACACAAAACCAATGAAACATTTACATTAAGAAAATTGAAATAACAAATAAACTTGATAAAACGATTCCTCAAAACCATTTCATTGTTTTCTATTCTCAAGGATCCTCTAAATCATTAGTGCTCTCAGATTGGTTATATATTGGAATAAATGAAAATATATTTGATATTTTCCTCAATTCTAATTTATTCTATAATTTAAGTTGTTATAAAACAAAAATTGAGAACTTGCTCTATTTTCCCTTTTTGCCATATTGAAAAAAGGGTATTTCTGCAAGCTAATTTGAATCAAATTGGTAATGATCTTTTTTGTTCTTTTTTTTGTTCTTACTGAAATAAGAGAAGCATAAACCTCTTTTATTTTTGATTTGGGCCCTCCATCTAATTGATTTTCAAGAGAATTCCATTTTTTTCCAATTGAATAACCTCCGATAATATTGCTATATTTTATCATTTCTAAACAAGGGTTATTCAAAAAAGCAAAAATGTCATTTTTATATAGAATACCTTCTATGGGCATTCTAAGAATTAAATCAAGACAAGGGATTCTTCGCTTTCCCCATTGTTTATCACACCATAACGGTACGATGAGTTCCTTTTTTTGCTTTTTTACCCTCGTATTGGTGTTTTGAGAAAGAATGGTGAAATAGATATAGTCTTGATGTTCGTTAGGTATGGCTCGATCAATTTCGAAATAATTCCATATATTTTTTTTCCTTTTTCAAAACAGTTTGAGTCAACTGATTCGTATTTAACTTGATCCACTGAATAATTCGAAAGTGATTTATGTTTGTCAAGAAGTTCTGGAATATCCACTTGATCTTGATCTTTATGAGAAGAAGAAAAAGATACTACAACGGATGTATATTTCACTATGACTATTTGGATGACAACCTAAGAAATGAGATGTTGTCTAAGATGCTACATGATTGATCTACAAATGATATGATGCTAAGATTGTGATGGTGTTGTATAAAATGGAGATTATACTATGATAATGATGCTAAATTCTATGATGCAAATGTTGTATAAGAACTAAGATGATAATGAAAATGCAGCTATGAAACTAGACCATGATTCTAAACTAAAAATGATACTACAATGCTCAAATGCTAAGTGCTAAATTACTCTATGCTCACTAAATGCTCACAATATTTTTGCATAATAAATTTTCTCAAAGATGGGATTGTCAAATACTGTAGAATGGGCTTGTATTTATAGGAATTCCAAGGCATCTTGTGATGTGGCAGCAACCAATGGTCAATATTTCAACTAAAGAGATGAACGGTGGAGATGGAAGTTAGAGAGAATCATGGAGGATGTTCCCTTGACTGTGAACACCATGTCAAGTGTATGAGGGAATAAAATGTGTGAAAGAGCCAAGGTCCAAAGTTTTTTTTGGAATTGGTTGAGGATAATTCCCATTTAAATATTAAACATATTTAAATTCATGTGATACTTGATGATGTGGCAAGAGGAAAAGTTGGAGACATGTGCCTAAATTCAAATTGGAAATTTAAATTTAGTGAGAAGATAATAATTAAATAAAACAAACTATTGGCATTTGTTTATTTAATTAAATTTAAAAGAATGTGATTTAAGATGGTAGAATTAGAAAAAATGTGAACTATATAAATAAATTTAGAATTTATTTATAAGTAGATGAATTAAAGGGGTCATTAATTAAATAACTAGTATTTAATTAATTAATTGTCTTAACTGATTTTAGGTGTATACCTTTTGCCCCTCTTTGAAGTAATGTGTTTACACGTTGCTTCAAATAATTTTTTTTTTTCGATGCCAAAATTTTTTTTTTGATGCCCCAAATGCCGATTTTCAGGCAATGACGGATATATGCCCCCTCGAGAGATAAATCAATGAATTTTTGAATTTTTAGGATTTTTTTGAATTTTTGATGATTTTTGATGATTTGATTATGATTTCAAAATTTTATGATCCAAAAATGATTTATCTCCCAAAAATGATGTTTAAGCCACTAGGTGATGAAATGATTAATTAAGCCCCTTTGAAAAATAAAATAAATCAATCCCATAAAATCCCACTTAAGCACTCTTTAAAAGGTTAAAAAGGTGATTTTGAAGTTCATTTGTGCATTTGAAATTTGAAATTTGAGAGTGATTGAGAAATTGAGCAACTTTGGAGCAAGATGGTGATTCCCTACCACACACACTGATTCAAGTGTGTGTGATGGCACAACTGCCCGATAGTGTATGGACCTTCGGTACGTACCCCAAAACCTCATGATTTTTGAAATTCATTTTTCTCATGTTTTTCCACGTTTAAATTCAAATTTTTATGTTTTAGCTCATTTGGTCGCCGATGTAGCACATCGATAGACTGTTTTGGCACATCCAATAGTCTAGCGCATTAGGTTAGGATTTTAGCGCATAGGATGAATGATGTAATGCATATGGGTCTTTAGCACATAGAAATCAAGGTTTAACGAATCCATGCAAAGTTGTAGTGCTTAGGTTCTTTTGGCGCATTGATAAAATATAATGGTGCATACGGTGATTTCATGCATAGAGACCTTGTTTTGGTGCATCCATGAACTTTTCTAGCGCATCAGGGGTTTTAGCACATAGAAAGACTATTTTAGTGCATTGAGATCAAATTGATGATTTTTTAGATTAGACTCCTTGATTTCGATGATTTTTTATCGAGTCATCCTTTGATTTGATGATGATTGATGATGTTGATAGATTAGATGATGATTGATCTCATGATAGGTGAGATTCAATGATAGGATGATGATAATTGACCTCATGATAGGTGAGGATCAATTATAGATTGATGATTGACCTCATGATAGGTGAGGATTGATGATAGATTGATGATGATTGACCTCATGATAAGTGAGGATCAATGATAGGTTCTCATGAGATGCAATCAAAATCTCATCAGAGCTGATTAGATTGATAGATTGATTGATTGATAGAATTGTTGATTTACAATGTGTTATGATGATAGGAGCCTTTGTCAGTCCTACAAATTTGGGAGCGCTTCCTAAGGACCTGGGAGCTGGTTCCACATTTAGATTAGGCCGATCTAAATTTGATTGGATGATGTGGGTTGACTTCTCTAATTGACATGCCCTAGTATCAGATTAACAAGGGGCTTCTGACTGTGCTAGCAGAGAGATGCAACAGTGAGCATAACACCTTTCATTTTCCCACTGGCAAGATGACAATGACCTCGAAGGATTTCTATCACATTATAAGGATTCCAGTTGTTGGGGAGCTCGTTGTATATGATTCTGTTGAGCAGGGTGGGACTAATGCACTTCGAAGAGTTTTTGAGGATGATCAAATATGTGGTTATGAGATTCCTTGGAGGGAGATGGTTGATGCATACACAACATTTCCATCTATGCTTGTTGGATTTATTGGAGGGTTCATTTGTCCTAACCGCAAGTCAAAGGGACTTTTAGTTGGATGGGGCCAGATACTCGAGAGTATGATTACTCAGGGTACCAGATATGCTTGGGGTTGTTGCATGCTTTCCCATTTATACCATGATATACATCAAGTGGTCTATCTAAGAGGATCTAGTTTGTTAGTAGGAGTCACATTATTACAGATATGGGTGTGGGAGCATATAGTTGTCATTTGTCCAGTAGAAGATAGACAATGACCAACCATGAGACCATATGTTCATACATATATAGGTCTAGTTGCTCAGCCTAAGCTAGGAAAAGTAGAGTTACTTGATTTTTACCTTTCAGTTGAAATCAGGTTTAGTGTTTAATCTTTGTGTTGTTTGTTTAAACATTTAAAATATAAACCATAGTCTGCTAGGTTTAATATGCATGGAAAAAGATTGTCAAATGAAACAGATTACATTTTTCCATTATAATATTGCAATTACAATGAGAAAAAAGAATCATATGTATACAAATGTAATCTTTTATTGATATTCATGAAGTGTACATGTCCCTCACAAGCCAAGGGACTAACTTATTCAATGGAAATATGAAACAATTTATACATGGATAAGTAAAAAAAATGTGCATATAAGAATGGAGACCAGTCATTGCCTGAGAATGACTGGTTGCAAAGTTGCTCACTTTCCCTATTGCTACTGCCCCAAGCTACTTGTGTCTCAGATCTGTAGTGCTCTTGGCCCCTACATCTGGAAAAGCAATGATATTAGAGAAAGGCTCTAAGCAATGAAATATATCAATCCTTACATACACACCTACCTATGCATGTATAAACTAATCCATAAGTGCATTAAATAAGCATGCAAACCTTGGATGTCCTGGAAAATAATAAAGTCATCAAACACATCCAAAATATGCATATTTTTTTTTCAAACTATTTGCTTCATGTGCAAATTTAGGACAAGTTTGGTTACTGTTCTGATTCAATTAAATACATATGGAGAAAATGTGGCTCCCATGAGGGTAGAGCTCAACATGCTTTGAAAGAGAAAGGAAATTGAGCAACTTGATAAAAGATTTATTTGTTATCAATGCATTAAATCAATATGGAATCACACTAGTTGATCAACTTTTATTATTAGATTCAAAAGATGCAACACATTTTGCTGGATATGTCTTTCAATCTTCTTAAGTGATCCCTTGATCCATTTTATAAAAAGAAGTAAGTGATTTTGGAGATTTTTCAAGTCCAATCATAGATGCAAAAAGTTTAATTATGCATCTATTAAATAGTGAGAGGCCAATCTAAAGTATTGTTAGGTCCCTCCCACCTTGAACCTATTGGACAGCCACACATCACATAGGACGGTGAGATTTTAGGTCACCGACATAGGGGACATGTGTCTGCTCACTAAGATCAAAGTGGGGAGATAGTTATGTATCACACATGAGCAAAAAAGGAAACAAATGTGGTGAAATCAGATAGTAGATTCAGGTGGGACAACAACAATGTCTTTTGACTTTATTGAAGACAAACAAGGAATAGTTACAAGAGATTGCATTACAGATGGAAAAGAAAGGAAGGGTAGTAAAACTTTTCAACTTCCCTATTCAGTGTCACATAATGATCAATTTTCATCTGCATTTCTTGAAGTTGCTAAGACCCAAGGATTACCTCCACAAGTGATATGCAGTTGACAATAACTTTATTGATAGAAATGGAGAAGCTGAAGTGCATAGGACAACAACATGCAAGGCCTATGACCTATGCAACTTATTTAAGTGATGGTCAAACATAAAGCTACAGGGGTATTGAGACCAAGGAGACAATCTAAATACAACATTAGATGCATTTAGGGATAGGAGGACATCAGTTGATATGACAACCATGAATAAGGGGGAAATCTTGCATGAGTGGCTTGACCACTTGTTTCAAGAAGGGGCCAGGTAACACAACATTTATGATAGTCTAATAGTTAGGAGCAACAATGCATTTGGGAGGACCAAGTATGCATTAATAGTTATGATGACTACAGTGCACAAATGAGAAAGGTAGTCATGAGGCTTATTGAGCTAAAAGCTTCAAGCTACAAAGAGTGTAATCAAAATGAATAAATAATAGCAACAAAACCATATAATAAAAAACCCATGGACTTTATTGATATATAGTTTTATCTAGGTATGCCTTTCCTTTTCATGCTCAGAGATGAGTAGAGAATTTGTAGGTTAAACGTGACAAAGAAAGACTTATAATGCCAAGTCACTTAGATACTACAAATTTTGGGTGTGGAGGTTTTGTTCTTATGTTTGGCCTACGGTGGTTTTGGTGTTGAAATGACAAAGAAAACTTGTATTGGATTGGTGTGAATTCTACCCCATTTCATGATGAGTAAGGTGTTGAATAGGCAGGGCTATGTAAATGCATATTGATAGACAGATACAGATGACAATCAAGGGTTATAAGATGCATGACAGAGTCTTGATATAGGTACTTATCTTGTTACATGTTTTTCTTAGCTTCCCTTTTACAATGCTATATATTGTATGGAGAATAAGGGTATCCTTTGGTGGATATAGTGAATGAAGGAGAGAACTCAGTAAAAAGACAATGATGCAGTCCTGTAGAAGCTTAAAGTGAGCAACCCTTGAAAATGTAAAAGATAATGTCATCATCATATGACATGAGGAAGTACTAATCTCTAAGCTTTTGAGGCACATAACACAGTCCAATCAAAGTATGAGCATTTAAAAAAAGTATAATCTATTGAATATCTCATCTGATGAAGAAGATAACTATAGTCCTTCAAAGGAAAAATGTGATTATGGAAGTGAGAACACAAGAGCAACATGATAATCACATTCAGTTAAAAAAAGAGTTATGTACAACTAATGAAATAAATGATGCCTTATGGATAGCCATGCAATGAAAGGAGCAACCTCACATGCCAACAGGGAAAGTCATAAAATGGTAGAAGGTCAAAGTGGCTTTCATCACTATGACAACATGCATCCATATCAAAATCTATGAAAACAAAAGAGAAATTACATTGATGAGAAAAAATTAGAGCAATTATCACCATGAAAGAATCATGAGGGATAACCACACACATTAACAATTCAAGTTTTAAAGGCAGGAAAAAAGAAGGACATGACTAGTATCACAGTCAAATGTTATGAACAACTAATAGACCTGGCTTAAGTGATTGGTCACAAAACATGCTTAATGGTAATGTTTGCATGTTTATCAGTGATGTTTTAATTTGAGGATGTTAGTTTTGAAAGTATTGTGAGTATGGAGGCATGTTTGCAAATATGAAATGATACAATGTAAAAAAATGAGCTGAGGGAAGCATTGAGGTTCCAATTGGCAATGACTTTGATGATGGATCTCCCCAATTTGCACATACCAGGTATATCTCTATATCTAGGGTGAGTAAATATTTCAAGCAAAGAATGTTAAGCCTATAATAAAAAAAATAAAGAAAAACTAAATGATATGAAGGATTTTCAACTTCTTTGATCCACTACAATATAGAGGAGTAAAATGCATTAGGGTTCTATAGGCTGCAACCAACAAATCCGAGTTCTTCAAAAAATGCAGAAAACCCATCTAGGTTGTAGGAAAACTCAAAAAAATTATGAGATATTGAATGTATTTCAATTCTATAGAGTGGTGCAATAAAATCCCTATTTCATGTTTATGGCTACAGCCTGAAGGGTTTTCCCTTCTTCAAAATGTGTTTCTTTTGAAAAAATAGAAAAACCCACTTGGGTTCTTTTAAAAAATTATAGATACAGAAATACAAGGGCTACACAAAAAACCATTTGGGTTTATCCTAAATTTGTGAAATACAGAGCCGATATAAGAGAAGTTTCATAGAGGAGAATTCATAAAAATGAGGTAAAGAATAGATTTAATGAAAAGTGTTCTACAAAAATGCATAAAAAACCCAAGTCATTTTTCTTAGCCATGGCCAAAACTATGTGTTTCTTCACAAAGGCAACAAAAACCATCTAGGTTTATTCATATTTTGCAAATGTTGAAAGGAAATGTTAAAATCTCACATGATTTCACTAGCTGGAGCTCAAGGTTTGAGCTTAGTTTGCAAAAAATAAGTGAAGATTCATCAAGAAAACTTGAGCTATTTTTCTTGTTTTCCTTTGTTTTTTGGCAAGTTTTGTCACTTTAAAAGTTCCCATTTGAGCTTTAGAGGAAAACAATGGTAGCTATAAACAGTAAAACAACGACAAAAAGAGCAAAATAATACATATGAGTCAAAAATTTGTCCATGGTCATGGCCTTATGTTCTGGAATGGTTTCCAAATGCTAAAAAAATGTAGATTTCGAGCTACAAAGAAGTTTTTACCTTTTTTTCCTTTGTTTCTCATCAGAGAATCTCAACAAAACCGTGGTAATCTCCATTTTTCCTGTGTTTGCTCAAACCCCACGATGGTAGTATCCCAGTTTCTAGATTGTTGAAATGACAAAATGATGGGTTACCTCATTTTTTCGGTGTTTGATGATTAGGGTTTGACCCTACTTTTGTGTGATGGGATTTTCTTCCCATGTTTTTAAAATTAAAAACATGTGTGAATGCATAATGGGGCTGAAACTTATGTTTATTAACTTGGGCATTCTATGCCTTAAGTTCTTTTTTTCCCCTTGTTAAAAACTTTGCCCAGTCCTGAGTCCTCAACAATGCATATGGAGTGTGCCATAGTCAAATGGTATGCCTTTGATTTTTTCCAACATCATGTGACTTGGAATATGCTTTCCAAGGAATTTGGAGGTTGGCCATATTGGCCAAGTGTTTTGGAGCTCTATGATGCCTTTGAAAACCATTGATATTGCCCATGTGGATTAAAATGTAGAATGTGGTAAGTTAAGATGGTCAAATGTCTTGGAAGCTTTTGGAGGCTTTTAGACATGACATTATATGTTACATTTTATTCCAATATTTGAAGATATCATGTAAGTGATTTGAAATCACTTTTATTATGCCTTTTAATGCAAATGTAATACAAGGAGATGGTGGGGAACTTATTTTATGCTTTGAATTGTAAAATGACTTGTTTAGTGATGTTTTATGAATCACTTAATCAAGATCATTATCTTTGATGCCTTTTGGAGTCTTGTGCTTCAAAACACACATATTGCATGACTTTTGTGTGGGTCAAGACTTGTTTGAAGACCAATTATGACTTGCAAAGGTGAGGAATGTGTGGGATGCTGTTTTGACTGATTTTGGAGGAAAGGGTGTTGTTTGGGCACTTTTTTGTAACATTTTTAGTGTGACTATTGACTTGGCTTAACTTTTCTTCATGTGGAGGACAATTTGGGGGGTTTCTAGAAGGTTCTTTTTGGCATTTTCTATTGTATCCAACCAGAATCTTTTGGAAGCACTTGTGTGAGGGGTTTTGGTGTTTTTTTGCTTAAGTATGTTCATTTTGAACATTTTGAGTTGTTTCTATCTTTCCAGCAGCAGGATAGCTTTGTTTTGGAGCTATTTTTCATGGAGCAGTATTGTAACTTAGATGGGCCTATTATATAGTAAGCACTTTGGATTAATAAAGTAGAGCTTTTTTACCTTCTCATTTCCTATTTCTCATGTATATTGTTAATGATTGATCAGTTTGTCTTGTGAAAATATCTCTTTTCCTTGCAAACTTGTCTCATGTTATGCATCTTTTTAGCATAAAATGTAATTTAAAGGTTGTAAGTTGTGTTGTTTTAGTAGTGTTGTTAATTGTGAAACCCTTTTTCCCTTTTAATAGCATTGTTTATAGACCTCCTTATGAAATATTTATGTGAACTGCATTGGAAAGTGAGTTGTGTGAGTTAAACTTTATGATATTAATTTGAATGTGAGGATATTAATAGGTCTAGGCTGTTTTGGTGTATCACCTTAGGCTTTTTCAGCATTAGGTTTATTTTCATGAAATTCTACCCTTTACCTCAGAGATTAATAGTTAGGTGACATCAAACGGGGAAGCCAACCCATAATACGAAGGTCTACTTTCGAACAGGTTACCTACAACTTGAAAGCAGTCCCATGTTAGTCCAAATCTGTTGAGTTCATTTATAAGCTTAGAAAATAGGGTGCACATTTCTGAACCTAACAAGAGTACTGGGAAAGTACTGGATGATCTTGAGACAGTGACATGGCAACCCTACTTAGACTACGAGCAGTGGCCAAAGGATGATACAAAGATGTATTTATGCTCATATATGTATCTGATTGGGGGGACATAGTTCATTATCAAGAGATTTCTACTGAGGAGGGTTTCGTGATAGTATGGTAGGGTACAGGGCATGCCCTAAGGAGTGGCTCATTATGCCCGATGATAGATGGATGTAGTAGAGTGGGGACCTATTTTATCATATGATGCTATAGTTCAAGAGTACCAGTGTCTATAGGCCATTATCTGGGATATTCATCCAAAGAATATAGAGGATCTGATATTTGATGAGTATGCACAATACCTCTTCTTACAGCCATTCCCATGTATATCCAATCTAGATGAGCTAGTGCCATTGTTAGATGATGAGGAGAGGGAAACAATGCATGGATGTAGATGGAGGAGAGATGGGGGAGGTGAGGAGGAGGAGGTGGAGATCAGTGATGATGGGGATGGGGATGGAGATGGAGGAGGTGGTGATGGTGATGGAGGAGATGGAGATGAAGGTGATGGTGGTGGAGGAGATGAGCATGGTGTAGGGCCCATGATAGATGTACGATATTTTAGAGTGCCTAGAAGAGGTAATCACCGGTAGTTGTAGCAAAAATTAGATTACCCTTGTAGTAGCTGATGAGCGTAGTTTTTGGTTCAATTTTGGGTAGAATCTATAGTTTTTTTTTGGTATTTTCATAATGTTTCCCTCAAACCATTGACATTGGACTTAATCTAACTTTGCAAGATTTAATGATATTTGTCATAGTATGTGGATTATCTATATTGATTTTGCATGTGGTTAATGAATGTTCGTTAAGGTGTTTATAAATGTGTAGTTATTATGCATACTGATCTTGCCATGCAAATTTAATATGCTAAGTTAAGGAAGACATCACTGGCTAGCATGCACCATAACGTCCAACAAAAGGAATCACTCCAAGTCAAAGGAGGCTGACAACAGAAGATTCTTCATGCAACTGAACATAACTACCTTGTAGAGGACTTTAATGATTGAGCATGCACGAGTGTTACTGCTGAGCTGAATTTGTGTTTGGACCTGAATGTCTAACTAGATTTCATGCATGCATAACTTCCATTGCTCCATTTTCTCTATTTTCCCTTAATGGCATCCTCCTAGTTGTGGAGTTCACTGCCTCATTTAGCTGTTAGTATAAATAATGATTTGATGCTCCTTATTCAGGAGTTGCACGATTTGATATTGTACTTACAATCTCTAGTTTTTAGTAATACATATACATTACTCTTTTGTACTCATGATTCACAGTGAATAAAATAAAATTTTGAGTTCGAGCATCTAAGTTTTCATTAGTTTTAGAGGATACTAATCCAAGGGGGCCCACTTGGTGAGTAATTCATCTTCTTAGTTTAGCATTAGTTTAGTATTACTTATTGTTTAGTACTTAGTTAGAAGTCTGACATCGACTATTCCTATAACCACTAGAATTCCATTTTGTGACTGTTCCTACAACCAAAGCAAACAGAGTAGTGTCCTATTTTTTGCTCAGATTTTTATTCTTGTTATGCATTTCAACTTAGCATAGTCGTTGATTGATTTACAACATTTGTTTCATTCATTTTCAAGAAATTTAATTTCAATATTGTGTGTTCCTTAGTTGTAGAATGAAATTGCTACTTTGAGTTCCTAGTACACATACTGTGTTGGCCCATTTCAAGTTCACGTTCTTGGGTTGAAAATTTAAATGCACCTTCATGATGATTGAAATGACTATTCAAGTTAGATGTCCAATATTTGAATCATGGTTGTAAGGGCTTAGTTATTAAGATCATTGTAGGAGGCCAACATTTTTGGCACCATTGCCGGGGATGGTGTCAAACTAGGGATTCTTTTGGAGTCATTTGTAGTTTTTCTTGTTGTAATGTTTTTGGAAGTTTTTCTTATTATATCCTCATTTAGTGAGTAATGACACCCCTTATTCTTTACCAATTCTTTGTGTGAGCTGACTGATAGTGAGTGATACTGCATGCATAGAGGAAGGAGAAGGGATGCTTATGGGAGATTCCTTCCTAACAATCCTAATCTATTCCAAGTAGTTAACTATTATAATCTACCAAAAGAAGAAGAAGAAGATCCACACCCCTTTGCTGATGCATATCATGATCTAACTAGTTATAAAGTCTCCTTTGAAGATCAAAATTAGCTTGAGAACCCCTTTGCTTTGGAACCACATCAAGCAGGCATGGGTGATGCAAATAGGAACAAACCTAACCAACCAAATTTTTCTTTCCCCATTTCCCATCAAAATGAAGTTGACAACATCAAGAACATTCTTGCCTCAACACTCACAAAGTTTTATGGACTTGTCATAGAAGATCCAGATACCTTTTTATTTAAATTTTACATACTCTGCAAGAGTTATGATTATACTACTAATGCCCATAGGCTTAAGCTATTTCCTACCACTTTGAAAGAGGTTGCATTAAGATGGTTCATGAGCCTAGGCAGAGATACTATGGAAACTTGGGAAGACATGAACATAAATTTCTTGAGAAATACAAGAAATATTGTAGAGGCAATGACATGAGAGGAGGTGACATTTTTAGGATGCAACAAAAGGAAGACGAGAGCCTGGAAGATTACATTGCAAGGTTTTTGTTTTTCCTACAAAAATATCCACGCCATACACTTAATGAAGAATCACAAAAGTTGCTTTTCTTGAGAGGAATCAATTATAGCTACACTGATGCCTTGGACCTCATGGGAGGAGGAGATATCTCCCAAGTTCCTTGGGAAGATATCAAGAAAATATGCTAGAACTACTCTAGGACAGCTTCAAAGAAAGGGAGAGCTTACGAATCTTCCATGGGTAAGTCAACTACCAGTGGAGTCTCAAGAATGGAGATCACTCATTTGGTGGTAGACTTCAAGCAAGACATTATCAATAATCTAGCTACTCAGCTAGATACACTTTAGGCCAAGAAGAAGCAAGAGGAAGCAGAGGAAATGTTGACAAAGTATTGGCCCTAGTGTAGACAAAAGAAAAATGACTGCAGATGTAAGATGGTAGCTAATCTTGAAAGCAAGCAGGTTCCGCCTGAGTTCAAGCCAATCTAGATTGAAGAAGACCAAGTCTACTATGTTGCACAAAGGAAGCCTTGGGCTCCAAGAAAAATTATGCCACCAGATCCACTATCCTATGTTGGGCCATATTTTAATTCCTATTCCTCTGGTAACCAATGGCAACCCCCATATCCACTTAATTATGGAGGATATTCACCGAAGCCTTGGAGTAACCCTCCAAATACTTGGCCTAGTTATCAGAGTTCTCCACCCCAATGGAAAGAACCTTAGGGGAATTGACAACAATTTCAAGGGAATTGGCAGCCACCTCTAGGAAATTGGTAGCAATCGAATCAATAGAGAGTAGGGCAACAATGGCCTACTTAAAAAACTAGTTATATGCAACCACCTTCTCAAGCCCAACAGCCTACTATAATGCCTCCACCTACTAATCCAATCTCAAATGACCTACTCAACTACCAACTCAACCCACACCCAATCCAAATAACAAACCACAACAATAACCTGCATATTTTTTTGATTCAAATCAATTCTTTGCATATGATGTGGGTGTAAGTGATATCCACCTGCATTCAAGTACTAATCTACTGGCTCCTTCCAATCCCATTATCACTGAGCTTCCTGTGGAAGAGGAAGAGGAAGAGGAGCCTCTAAATGATCCCATTCATCCTAGTGTACCTAAAATTCCTAAACTAGTCCAAGTCAAGCAAAATGAATAAGAGCCACGATTTCCTCAGAGATTGGAAGTTGCCTAGAAGAAGGAAGAAAAAGAGGATACAAATTTGATATCTTAGATGAGCTAAAGCACATATGTGTCTAGATACCTCTATTTCAGGCCATAAACGATGTTTCAATCTATGACAAGGAAATCAAGGAAACATTTCATAAGAAGCCAGGTAGGAAAAAGAAGGACCCAACTACAGTTCATGTGGTGGGACAGCTAGCTGACATCATGTTGGGAAAAGTGACTATTCCCAAGTATAATGACCCAGGCAGTCTTGTGGTAGCAGTTGTTATAAAAGAGATCCAAGTAAAGAATGCTCTTATTGATTTAGGGGAAACAATAAATGTAATGGCCAAAGACATCTTGCAACAACTAAATATCATAAGCATGAGATCCACTCCTACTGTCCTGCAACTTGCTAATAGCTCTACTATTAAGCTTTATGGTGTAGTGGAGGATCTTGTGGTAGTTCTAGACTCCTGGGAGTACCTAGCAAATTTAATGATTCTTTCTTCTAAAGCTACACTAGGCGGGTATCCCATTATTCTTGGAAGGCCATGGTTAGCAACTGCATCTATGTATACATTGGATGTTGGTCAGGTGACATGACCATTTCAGATGGGAGGAGCACTAAAATTTTTGTTCTTTATCCGCCTACTTAGCCATCTCATGATGAACATAATCCCGTATGGCCACATGTTGGTGAAGAGGCTGAGGAAGATAAATTTGTGGTGCAACTTATGATGCTAGGTAGAAGCTCTTTCATGCAGCTCCAAGATGAGGATGAAGTATTGAATAACATCATTCATAACCATTATGAAATGGAGGAAGCATCATCTTCTCATTCTACTACTTCAGTCAAGACACTTTACTTGCTCTACCTGCATCCACTGTTTTGCAGACATTCTTCCTATAGATGCTCTTCCTATAGCCACTGTTCCTATAGATAGACAAACTTCCTGCAACCACTCTTCTTGTAGCCACTATTCCTACAGATAGACTTCTTGTAGCAATAGGTATGTCCCATAAATTGCTGCCATATGAGCTAAAGGTACCATGTGTTAATGAAGCATCCATGAAAGATTTAACTACACAAGTACAGGTGTCAAAAGGAAAACATTTGAATGTTAATAGTAAATTGAATGAAGAATAGCAATTGTTATTGGAAAACCTACCATCAACATGTATTTGCATGGGATTATCATGATATGAAGGGATTAGATCCTAAACTTTGTACACAAAAAAATTTCATCAAAGATGATTGCACCCTAGTAAGATAGCCACATAGAAGAATTAACCCTACACTAAGAGGGATTGTGAAAGGAGAACTTCATAAATTACTAGATGCAGGATTTATCTACCCCATTTCAGATAGTCAGTGGGTGTCTCCATTAGTGATTATTCCCTAGAAAGGAGGGAAATGGTGAGTTTGTGTTGATTATAGGGAACTTAATGCTACCACCAAGAAGGACCACTTTCCTTTACCCTTCATTGATCAGGTTTTGGATACACTTGTAGGAAAGCAATACTTTTCTTTTCTAGATGGATTCAATAGCTACAACTAGATCCAAATTGCACCAGAGGACCAGGAGAAGACTAAATTTACCTATCCATGGGGGACCTATGCTTAATCAATGCTCCCATTTGGCTTATGCAATGCACCTACAACTTTTCAAAGGGTAGTCATTAGCATATTCTCAAACATTTATCATAATTGCATGGAAATTTATATGGATGATTTTACCACTTATGGTGTTGATTTTAAGCAGGCATTGGAAAATCTCAAAAGGGTCCTACAAAGATGTGAAGACCAAAACTTGTCCTTAAATAGTGAAAAGTGCTTCATGATGATGTAGGAAGGTGTAGTTATTGGCCACTACATATCCCATAAGGGAATTCAGTTAGATCCTAGAAAGATTGAGGTAATCACAATCTTCCCACACCTACAAAACAAAAAGATGTTAGGAGTTTCTTGGGTCATGCAGGATATTATAGGAATTTCATCAAGGATTTCAGCAAGGTAGCAGCACCATTGTACACTCTTCTCACTAAAGATGCTAAATTTTGGTGGATTAAAGCCTGTGACAAGGTATTTTCTGACTTGAAGGAAACTTTGACTCGTGATCCTGTACTCAAAGGGCCTAATTGGGAGCTTCCTTTCCACATCCATACTGATGCATTAGATTATGCAATAGGAGCAATCCTAGGATAGAAAGGAGCTGTTGAAAATGCCATTTACTTTGTCAGCAAAAATTTACAAGGGGTTGAATTCAATTATACAGTGATAGAAAATGGAATGCTGACAATAATCTATGCACTGAACAAATTCAAACATTACATAACAGGGAACCAAATCTTTGTGCACGCTGATCAAGCAACCATTAGATATCTCATGAATAAACCTTTGATCATAGATAAATGAGCAAGATGATTATTGTTGATGCAAGAGTTTGATATAACCATTGTGGATAAACCAAGGAAAGCCAATGTGGTTGCAGATTTTCTTTCAAGGCTAACTACATCAGAATACAATCAGCCCATAGATGAATCTTTCCCTAATGAGCATCTATTCTCCCTCAATGTACAAACACCCTCGTATACTGACATAGCCAATTACTTGGTCACAGGTAGAGTTCCTTCTCACTTCTCTCCAAAAGAAAAAGGACACTCATTGAAAAATATTTTCCTTTCTCTTGGATTGCTGGATGTTTGTTTTATACTGGACCTGACCATGTCATCAGGAGGTGTGTGAGAGATGAGACATATGAAATTTTGCATGCATGTCACAATGAACCATGTGGAGGAAACTTTGCAGCCAAGAGGATAGCAATGAAGGTTGTAAACACGGGATATTATTGGCCAACACTCCAAAAAGATGCTAGAAGGTATACCAGAAAATGTGAGATTTCAAAGAATGGGTAGACCAACCATATTTGATGAGATGCCACTATGCCCTCAGGTAGTACTCACTCCCTTTGACAAGTGGGGATTAGATTTTTTGGGACCCATTGACCCTCCATCAAATGGTAAGTCTTATATATTGGTATGCAATGATTATGTGACAAAGTGGGTAGAAGTTAAGGCCATGAAGCATGCAAGAGATAACAAGGTTGTAGAATTTTTTTATGAGGATATTTTCACAAGATATGGAGTCCTAAGAGAAATAGTGACTGATCAAGGGGAAAAATTCACATCAATCCTTGTTGCAACACTAGTTAATGAGTACAACATAGGGCACAAGAAGTCTACTCCTTATCATCCACAGGCTAATGGACAAGTTGAGGTGACCAACAAAGAGATTGAAGCCATTCTAACTAAAATAGTAGTTATTCATGGAAAGGATTGGGAAAAAAAATTACCAAAAGTTGTTTGGGCTTATAGGAAAACCTAGAAAACAACTATAGGCTTCACCCCATTTGAGTTGCTACATGGAAAGATAACTATGATGCCAGTTGAATTTGAATATAAGACTTTGCAAACTGCAGTAGATTTGGGGATGGATATTTCTGAGGCACAAAGAGAAAGAATAATGTAGCTAAACACTTTGGATGAGATAAGAAGAGTAGCCTTGCAACATACAAAATTAGTGCAGAATCAGAGAATCAAGTGGCATGACAAATTTATCAAGGGCAAGAAATTCCAACTAGGAGATTGGGCCCTGCTCTATGACTCAAGATACCATGACAATGAAGGAAAATTGCAGACAAGGTGGCTAGGACCATATGAAGTTACTAAGGTCTTTCCTAATGGAGTTGTCCAATTTACTACCATTGACCCTATCAGGTTCAAATTACTTGTCAATGGTCACTACCTCAGATTATATCACAACCCAACTTCCAAAGAAGAGTTCTTACAACAATTCATCTAGCATTCAACACTCGAGCTTCCAACAGCTGAAGGAAATGGACCTAGTGTCCCTCCTTCTGGATAATTAAGGTATGTACTCTCTCATAATAAAGACTTTCACTTATGTGGAAGTCCATTTCTTCACCCATCCGCCTATCCACCCATCCATTACCACCTTTCTCTCTCTTCCATCACTTCATTCCACCTCACCTCACTCCACTTCATTTTCATTAATTGTTTAATTTATTCCCTAAAAGGTTAGTGGAACTTTCTCCATGATCTTTGCAGAAAATCTTCCACACATTTAGGTATGTGCACATTAATTGCTATCGTTAATCATCTTTTAAGTGCGTTCATTTAATCATTGTATGTTAGTATAGAAGTTTACATAAAATGTCGTCATTCCCTGTCAAATCACCACTCCCATCTTGCATGTTTGGATACATGTCCAAATTTAGGTTGGGGGGAGGGAAAAGAAAAAGATGTAAATATATTGCCCATGTGTCAATTTATGCTAGGCTATGCTAGAAAATTTAAAATGAGCTGATTTGAAATTTGAGTGAGAGGACGACTTGCATGTGTGAAGTGACACTAACTACAACCACCATTTCTTCCCATCATAATTCCCCTTTATCACTCCTTTTCTTTCCATTATTGACCCTATTGTAATCTTGAGTTGTAAGAAAAAAGGTGAAGCTAAGAAAAGAAAATTCAATCGATATTGGCACTGGAAATTTATAGGTACTATAGGAAAGTGAGCTTGATTTTTAGATGGGAATTGTAGGATAGAAGTTGCAGAGCATTTTTTTGATTGTAGACAATGGGAGGTGGGTTAATTTGAAATGAACCCACGGTGCATGACGTTTTATTACAAGATGCACAATTTATGGCTGAATTTAGAAACTGCGAATGGTCAGATTACTTCCTGAAGCTAGATGGATTTAATGAAAGCATTTCCCTTGAATTCACCCAAACATTTTTTGGAGGGAAAGTCATAGGAAAAGGGTTGGAAGTTATGGAAACTGAGGAAATAATTGCAAAGGTCACAGGGCTACCGACTGATGGAAAAAAATACCTTGCCTCCAGATATGTCAGACCAACCAAGGACGAATTTACAGAGTCGAACAACCCCCCATTGAGCATTGATAAACATGGTGCAAAGAGAATGTCTCTTCCCTAACCATGGAAGCATATAGCCATTTATGTTATCAAATACATCACCTGCAAGGTTTTCCAGTCAAATTTGCATTTCGTACACTTCAAGCTTTTGAATCACATGAGGCACCGAAGGAGGATGAATGTGCCTAATGTACTATACAATATTCTCTCAATCATGGCGACTGAGACCCAAAAGGTAGGGATAATTTTGTTTCCCACCATTTTTTGATTAAATTATTGGTTGAAAAGTCTTTGCATGATGTATCTACAATAACTTAGGAAGAATTTATAAATGTTTATCAAATTAGACCTAAGCACCTGCAACCTAGGGCTTTACCTCAACCTCGTAGGTCTAGTAGGAGATTGAGCATGGCTGAAGCCCCTCTTGGCACTTCAACCTCTGGTGATGGCTCTTGTGTGAATCCTCCTACAATAGAAGAAACCATAGAAAATAGTTCTTCTAGAATATAGCACTCAGAAAAAGAAAGGTCTTCCTCTGATTCTGATGATGGCATTCCACTTGAAACCTTGATGAAAACTAGGGCACAAAGGAGGGAAGCATAAATGAGAAAAGGAAAGGCCAAAAAAAAACCTGTGGAAAGAAAGGTACCAAGTTCTAAAAAGAGGAAGGTTGACACTGTTCATCTTGTAGCCAAAAGAAAGCATGAGAAATGTCCCAAGAGATCAAGACCAACTAGTATCATGATTGACATGCCTCCATAGGAAATCCATAAGCCTGGTGAGACATCACATGAGGACCCTAAAGCTCCAATGGGGCAAGAGAATGTCAAAGAAGAGGATATATTTGGGAGAGCAAAAAATATAACACTAGCCAATCTTGCTAACATTGCAGAAGAGTTTGAGGAAAATCAGGATTTCCTACAGCATGAGCAAGAAGTCTTGTGGCGGGATGTCCTACAGCAACATCGAGAAGAACTAGAGCGAGAGTTACTACAACCACAACAAGAACAAGAGTCCCTGTAGCAAGAAGCAAAAGAAGAAATAATACCCCTGCAGCTAGAGATAATTAGATAGCCTGAGTCCATGCAAATAGTGCCATATGAGGAGCCACCATTGACAAAAAGATTTGTAGGAATTCATAATCCTCTTGATTTTATAGTACATGCAGTAATTTTGAATTTATGGAAAGAAATACAAAGGGAGGAAGAATGGAAAAAGGAAAAACATAAATTGAAGAAGGAAATTCAAATAAAGGATAAGGAGATTGAAGATAAAGATGCAAAAATTGCCACCCTGAAGCAGAGGGTGGATGATATGGCAGCTTTGACACCACATATTTTGGAATGTAGGACCCCTCCAAGGGTTTATGCGCTGCTCCTGAAAGAGAAGTATCTCTCTTTTAAGCTATCAAGGATTTCCTTAGGTTTGAATCCTTCTATTGCCACCCCCATTGAATTTTTCAATGCTTATAGGATTGCCTCCCCTAAAATGAAGAATTTTTTGTGTGAGTTTTATTTGCATAATTTTATTGTAACTCAAGACAATGATTGGAACCCAATGTTGTATGTTGGGGATGTCCAATTGAGGCCATTTATGTCTTGGGTACAAAATGAGATTAGTTGGGGACAACAACATGGAGTTTATAAGAAATTGGAGTCTGATATCCCTCTGCTCGTTAGAGCTGAATCAAGCAACCCAAGGGATATTTATAGAGAATAACACAAAATGCTTCTCAAACCTAGTTAAGGAAATAGGATTATGCCTTGGATTGAGGCAATTTACAATGAGTATGAGGTAAAGACAATAAAAAAGGAGAAAACTATGAGAAGATGTCTATCATAAAAATAGAATAGTCTAATTAATGAGTTGAAGCAAGATGAGCCTCATTCCATCCACAATTATGTTGCAACACTAAAGAGGATTGATAGGTATATTCAGATTGGGAGAACATAGGGACGATCTTGGCTTCCCTTGACTTTCCAACCACCCATGCTCACGTGGCCTATTCCAAACTTCAGATTCTACCAATATGACATTGCTTTAGAAAAGCAAAGATGGAACAAATTTGACAGATTGGGAGGATTCTATTGGGATCTTGATTCATGCACTGCAACCACTGATGTTAGACAACTATCAGTTGCAAATTTCAGAGCTTTGACCAAGCAGAAGAATAAACCTTCCCTTGCTGGAAGACCAACAAAATGTTAGGTTTGGGGGGAGTGATGAGCCTAGTTTTTGGTCCAATTTTGGGTAGAATCTATAGTTTATTTGCTGGTAGATGTCATGAACTTTAATGTTAAATGTTTGTATTTTCATAATGTTTCCCTCAAACCATTGACATTGGACTTAATCCTAACTTTGCAAGCTTTAATGACATTTGGCATATTATGTGGATTATCTATATTGATTTCACATTTGGTTAATGAATGTTCCTTAAGGTGGTTATAAATGTGCAGTTATTATGCGTATTCACTTTTCCATATAGATTTAATATGCTAAGTTAAGGAAGACACTGCCAACTGGGTATGCACCATAACGTCCAACAAAAGGAATCACTCCAAGTCAAAGGAGGCCAACAGTAGAATATTCTTTATGCAATTGAACTTAACCACCTTGTAGTGGACTTTAATGATCAAGCATGCAAGAGCGTTACTGTTGAGCTGAATTTGTGTTTGGACCTGCATATCTAACTAGATTCCATGCACGCGTAACTGCCATCGCTCTATTTTCTCTATTTTCCCTAAATGGCATCCTCCCAGTCATGGAGTTGACTGCCTCATTTAGCTATTAGTATAAATAATGATCTGATGCTCCTTCTTCAAGAGTTGCATGATTTTATATTGTACTTGCACTCTCCAGTTTTTAGTAATACAACTACATTACTCTTTTGTACTCATGTTTCATAGTGAATAAAATAAAGTTCTGAGTTTGAGCATCTAAGTTTTCATTAGTTTTAGACCATACTTATCCTATGGGGCCCACTTGGTGAGTAATCTGTCTTCTTAGTTTAGCACTAGTTTAGTATTACTTGTTGTTTAGTACTTAGTTAGAAGTCTGACATTGACTGTTCCTGCAACCACTAGAATTCCATTATGTGACTATTCCTGCAACCAAAGTAGACAGAGTGGTGTCCCGTTTATTGCTTAGATTTTTATTCCTATTGTGCATTTCAGCTTAGCATAGTCATTGATTGATGTACAACATTTTTTTCATTCCTTTTCAAGCAATTTACTTCAGTAGTGTGTGTTCCTTAGTTGTAGAATGAAATGGATGCTTTGAGTTCCTAGTGCACATACTATGTTGACCCATTTCAAGTTCGCGCCCCTAGGTTGACTAGTTAAATTCACCTTCATGATGATTGAAATGGCTATTCAAGTTAGATGTCCAATCTCTGAATCATGGCTGTAAAAGCTTAGTTATTAAGATAATTTTAGGAGGCCAACAACAACAAACACAGATAGTTGCCTTACAGGTGCAGGTCCAAACACTATAGGGGCAGTTAGCATAGATACATGGATTGCTTCAGGTATAGGCACAATCCCAGATGCAAGCATAGGCATAGATTGCCACTCTCACTGCCAGGAGGGACACTTTGAGGCAATGAGTTGAGCAGGAAGAGGGCGTGGCCGAGAGACTACAAAGGGTTGTAGAGGGCGTAGGTACAATTGACTACTTCTGAGAGGTATGACACACTGCTAGGGAGGTCGAGTACTATAGGTTGTGGTACCATGAGGCAGTGCTTGCAAAGTGTTGAGTTAGTTATGTTGAGTCCATGAGATCAAGATGCACTCATACCGGTACTACTAGTAGGGGTGTTACACAATGACTTCTGAGAGATCCAGGGGCTAGGACATTAGGTGTAGTAGGGGGTACAGAGCCAACACCATTTGGGGGCAGCACCACATAACTCTTGATGATGACAAATTTATTGTATTTGGGACATGATGTATACTCCTTGATTTATGATACACTGCCATTTTTTATATTGATGTATCTCTTTATATATTTGGACATCATTGTACTCTTGACATTATGATTTTGAGGTTATATGATATGTGGTGATGATTAGCGATCTATGTTTCTATACGTGATTTATGTTGGATGCCTATGATGGATGCATTTAATTTATGCTTTATGATGCTTATATGATGCTTATGTGTGTATGCAATGATGATATGATGATGTATGAATGGTGATTATATATGATTTATGGATGATGTTTTATGCTATGTGCGATGGATTTAATTATGCAAATGATATGTGATGTTTATGTACGCTCATGTAATGAATATGTATGGATGTAATGATGATATGATGATATATGGATGATGATGTATGGATGCTCCTATGCATGATGATTTTATACCGTGTCACATTATTCAACAATTTTTTCTTCTTGGAAATCTTACTCTACTGGATATGTCTTTCAATCTTCTTAATGGACCATTTTATTAATGTAACTATATGAAATGATTTTGATCTTGGAAATATTACTCTACTGGATATGTCTTTAAAACTTCTTAATGGACCATTTTCTTAATGAAACTATATGAAATGATTTTGATCATGAAAGTGAGATGCAATCCACTTCTTTTTGTTTTTTTTGATGTGGATATTATGATGTAATGCATGGATGGATGGATGATGTGATAATGTTCATATGATATGATAATGCTTTCTAATTTATGAAAATGATTATGCCACTATATGAGAATGACATATTTTTTTTAATGTCAAGTGTACTCAATCCATTAATGATAAAAATAACATCATTGTGAAATTTTTCTAGCCTTGGAAAACCCATAAATATAGATGGAAAACTAATGTGGATGCAATCTAAATTAACCATGTAGATCTAAAAATGAAAAGGTTGTCATCGTAACAACTGATTTGTCATGATTTTATCATCATCGAGCCTTTAAAATGTTGAAAGTGAGTACAAACATTGATGGTATAATTAAACCAAGATGACCTAAGTACTACTTCCATGATTTTTAATATTGCAAGTCAACACAAGGATCTAGGTATAATTAGATCGAGATGACCTGAGTATTTCTTGCATAAACAAACAAGAGTTGATCGTGTTCCTATGCAAATTTGGAATGTCATTAATGGTACTTTGTAGAGCATGTCCTATGACAATTTGTATAGTAGTAGTGATCAACTCATAGCCAACAAACAAAGAAAAATCATACTCCTTCCTAGCTCCTCTAGTTCAATACATCATCGAGGTTCTCCAAAGATATGATGACAAAAATCAAAGTACAACTGTTGAACATTCATGCCAAAGTGATAAAGCCATGATTCAAAAGAATGTCATCCATTTAAATGTGCTTTGATTTGATTGATTTTAATTGTTTGATTTGGATGGTTGATGTGTAACGTTTGATGATCAATGTTCAATGTTGAGTTGTACTATGATCATTGTGTTTGTTGGGTTTTCTAACTACTGTTTATCTATTGGTTTAAGCTCAAATTTTATTGCCCCCAGTGAGTTTGGGATTTTTCCCCCGGTCTAGGGTGAGACACGACCGCAATGCCAGGGTATGTACATGAGGCTTTCAGTTGATAAGAAGAATGATGAAAAAAGCAAATGGTTGACATGTTAAAATAGAGGGAAAAACTAATCTATCACAAATAGCGCATGTTGCCAGGTTTTCATGACTTTTTTTCATTGCAATTTTTCAGATTTTATGTTTTTTTTTTTCGCTTTTTTTTTTCCTTTTTCTCTCTTTTTTTTTTGGATTTTTGAAGGACATTTAAGATGGAATGAGATGACCAATTTTTTCCTTAATCTCATCAAGAACAAAGGAAAAAAATGAAACATGGATTTTGATAAGCTAGGATATATGGAATGGAAGAAAATGCAAGGATAAGAATAATGAATGGGATGATCAAGATCAACTAGATAAGATACAATCACAAGGCCCAAGTACTTTTCCCCTATTCCTCATCAAGACAAAGGAAGGGAAGAAAGGATGTATTTCAAAAGAATTATGGAATATGGATAAGGTGAAGGATATGGTATGAAAGATATGGATAAAGTGTATAGGATAAGATATATGATGCTCCAGAAGATCCTTAACCTTGTCAAGATCAAAGGTGGAAATGCAAGGAGTGAGCATAAAAAGGATAATGACAATGAATGATAAGATGGATGAAACTTTCCCCCAAGTGTAGAGTGCAAGAGGAATATGAAAGATAGGATATGGATGATAGGGAGATGGAGGAAGGACTTAAGCATCAAGTTTCACAACCAAATATCTCTCGAATATGTGATCTAATAAACCATGGCAATGGGAAATTAGACTCCTAGATGTTGGCAGACTAATGGTATGATGGAAGAAGCTAGGGACTTATGCAAAGGTTTGGATTAAAGGAGAATAATGGGGGATGAATGTTGGATAATGAATAGGACGTTGGAAGGCTCGTTGATGGATAGATGGAAAGGATGAAAAGCTCAACATTGGCACACATCTTGAAGGGTGGTGGAGTGAAGGAGGAAAAATGGATTTGGAAGGTGATAGGTTTTCATATGGAAGATTGGAGGAAGCTTTTGGATAAGCAAATTTGGATGCCAATTAAGATATTATTGCTTCTATGAGACTTTTAGGAATCCACATTGTTTTTGACATTGATTTTTGCTTTATGGGCCTTTGTGGCCTTTGACAGCTTTCTTTTTTATTTATGGACCTTTGTGGTCTTTGAGATTTTTGCTCTGATGGGTCTTTGTGGCCTTTTGGACCAAATTTTCTTTTATTTTTGCATGTCTCTTCGAGGAGACATGTTGATCCTTTGATACATTTGAATTTTGATATGGAAGCTTTTGAAATTTGGCACCCAAATTGCCAGCTCCAAGAGCAATGAGAGGGATCGATTAAGAGGAATGATATGGGGTATTATGGATGGGTTAATGTAGGTATAATTTTGGAAGGGAATCAAGGATGTGTGCCTTTGTTGTTCTTGAGGGATAGAATATGGACCTAGAATAGATGGAAAGTTTGATGGACTAGGATGAGCACCTAGGATAGATGGAAGGCTTGATGAACTAGGATGAGGACCTAGGATAGGTGACAAGTTTGATGGAATAGGACACTTAGGTATATAACCAAGGCCATGGTAATATGGGTTTTTTTTAACAGAAATGAGTTCTAGGATACCTTGTTCATGAATACCTAATCATTTTCCTTTGTAATTCATACTTTGACACATTCGTTTACCAATGAGATATGTATTGTTTGTGAAACAAGATGCGAGTCCATTTTGGGGAGGATATGATATGGATGAAAGGATATGTGTTGGAAGTAAACTAGAGCGGATGAAGGTGGAGGATCCCAATTTGTAGGTGTGGGGTTCATGGATAGCTTGTATAGGTGTGATAGGATCTTGACATGGGGATGATGGGGTGTTTTGATATTAACTTGGAAAAGGATCATGAGATGTAGGAGATGAAGTAGCTTGCTCTTTATTAGGTATTGAATTATCATGTAGTGGCGTGAAAGGTATATTTTGATCTTGATGAGGAAAGGAATCATGAGATTTTTTGGAAAGCATATCTTGATCATCAGATAGTAGGACATCATTAGATGGGATGGAAGAACTACCATGCTCCTAGGATGCAATGGAATCATGAGATGGTATAGATTCATTAGATGGGGTGGAAGAACTTGGAAGGATACTTTTCTCTTGAGATGGAAAGGAATTATCTTGGATGAAAAGTGAAAGAAGGGGATTATCATAAGATTCTTGAGAGATGGGATCTTGGTCAAAGATTGGAAGAGCTTGTGGAATTGTGGTATTATTGGATGTAGGAAGAATATTTTGATCTTGAGGTGTAGGGGGGTCTATGGTAGCATGCTTTAGATTAAGAGATTGACATGAATCATTGGATGTAGAGGATATGATAGGAGAGGGTGGTTGGATGGAATCGTTAACTTGAGTGAAAGAATCATGAGGTTTATTTTGGCTTATGGGAGATGAAGATAAATTCATGACATGATATGATTGCTCAATATCGTTTATGTTTGAGGAGTTTGATTTGGGCTTCTCATTTAATTTTTTCAAAAATTCAAAGACATTGAACTTGGATGATGTAGTTGTTGGTGGAGAAGGTATCATGTCCACATTTCTATCAACAGAATAAGGACAAATGTTTGGTAGCAAATATATTTCTATGGTTTCTCTTTGCATGTCCAGGATTTGTTGTTGAAGGCTTTGTATTTTCTGAGTTAAAGCATTCAATTGATCCTCATCCATTTTCAGTTGATGAAATATGTGAAAAGAATTTCCTTTAGCTTCTTCCATGAGGGTTTGATTTTCTGCTTCTTGTTATTTGAGTTTTTTTTTGCTTTTTGGGATCTTGTTAAAATAGACATAGAAGTGTTAAAGTTTACTAGACTTTGATCTTTGTTTGACAAGTGCCAAGGATATACCCAAGTCAACTAGAATGATGGATCCTAGTGATGAGGCTGAGGTGAAATTTGATTATACAATGTTGTTTCATGATGAAGGATGAGAGATCTTGATGATGAAACTTAGCTTAACAATCATAGATATGTTTGATGATTTAGGCACTTTAAGGTATTAGATCTTAGTTTGGTTTAAATAATTTCACTTGTAAAGTCTAGTTTTTGCAAGTTTAAAACACTGTTGTGACAGAGGAATGATTTTGTTTTGGTAGGGATCCCTGAATATGATCTTAATTTTTGGACAGATGGTGAATTTTTCTCTCTAGTTTTGAATTAACTGGATGCACTAAAATAGGGTACAAATGCACTAAAAGATGGTATGTATGCAGTAAAAGATGGCCTAGATGTGCTAGAATGTCCCCCAGATGTGCCAGAAAATGCCCTAAATGCACTAAAAGATGAGCCAAATACTCTAAAAGATCAACCAGATGCTCCAAAAAATGCCTTGGATACATTAAAAGATGAACTAGATTCGCTAAAAGATGAACTAGATGCTCTAAAAGATGAACCCAATACACTAAAAGATGAACTAGATGTGCTAAAATATGAACCAGATGCTCTAAAAGATGAACCAGATGCTCTAAATGATGAACTAGATGCTCTAAATGATGAACCAGATGCTCTAAAAGATGAACCAAATTCTCTAAATGATGAACTAGATGCTCTAAAAGATGAACCAGATGCTCTAAAAGATGAACTAGATGCACTAAAATAGGGAATGTATGCACTAAACTAGAAATTATTCACTGTTTTGATAGTCTGCTTGGTTTTCTTGTTTCCAACTCAATGAATTGGGTGTTTCAGGTGAGTGATCTTCTTAATAGTAAGTTTGACTAGTTTTTCTTGTTTGTGAACCATATGAATTAAGTGTTTTTAAATCGATGATCTCTTGAAAAATGATTTCAAACACAATAGAAAGTTGTAAAACAGTTGTTTCAAGCCTAGGAACTAAACATTAAGTATATGTTCAAAAATCTGGTCTGATTCGTTTGATTTCCATAGGTATAACACAAGAGAAAATAGATCAAACACTTTTCTAATGTCAAGGGTCACTTATAATATCACAACCCACATCTTAGAACTATGTTAGCTCACACAACCGTGTCATCCCCTAGAGGGCACCCGTGTTTTTTCCTTTCCTAGGTCTTAACCAAAGTCGAATCCTCCACTTTTGGCCTGTAATCCCTGATAGTTATATAGTGAGTATCTTGGGGGTAGATTCTTCTATTAAACGTGTTCAGAGACTGACTGGTCAGCTTCTAAAATTAAGGTTCGTAGTAAGGGTTTACATTTGATTTAGTAAATGATAAACTCTTGCAAGATACCTTCCAACCTTTAGAACAAAGGCTTTGGGGATGGTTATCAATGCACACTACTATTGAATTAGCGAGTTTCCTTGAATTCACTTTTGATTATAGTGGGTCGAAAAGCCTAGCTTTGGTTGTTCCCACTTAGGTCATTCCCATAGAGTGAGTACTTTTTCCCACTACAACATGCCTTCTAAAGGTGCTAGCAAAGCATAAAATAGTGATTCTAGCATTCTGGTCACCCAGTGAAGGGGAGAACATAGGCCTATCACTTTACAAGCACAATAGACAAGGGATTCATTAACCTCTTAATTAAACTAGATTCTTAATTTAATCAAAAGAAAGCATTAAAACAACTCTAGCCCCTACAAACATCATCCATAGTTTGATATAATTGTCTTTGAAAGCATTTAAAAGTACCTACAAAAAAGAATGTATTGATCAATCCTCAGAATTTTAAGTTTCTATTAAGAAAACTAGATGCACTAAAACAAAGATCATATGTGCTAAAATATCACACAGATGCACTAAAAGAACTACTCTATGTGCTAAAAGATGGAATGGATGCGCTAAAAGATAGACTAGATGCTCTAAAAGATAGGATGGATGCGCTAAAAGACAGACTAGATGCGCTAAAAGATAGACTGGATGCTCTAAAAGACAGAGTGAATGCGCTAAAAGATAGACTGGATGCTCTAAAAGACAATGGATGTGCTAAAAGATAGATTGGATGCTCCAAAAGAAAAATTGGATGCGCTAAAAGACAGACTAGATGCGCTAAAAGATAGGCTAGATGCTCTAAAAGACAGATTGGATGCTCTAAAAGACAAACTAGATGTGCTAAAAGACAAACTGTATGCTCTAAAATGTGAGTTGGATGCACTAAAGGATGCTCTGGATGCATTGTAACAAGGACTAGATGCACCAAAAGATATTTTGGATGTGCCGAAAGAAATCATGGTCATGCTAAAAGAAGTTCATGTCCAAATTTGTAAAACAACTTTCTAGAAAATGTTAATAAAAAGGGGCTAGGCCCCACGGCGGGCGCCAAAAATGTGTTGCGTGAATTGTGAGAGTTAATGGTTGTAATAAAACAAACAAAACCAATGAAACACTTACATTAGGAAATCAAAATAACAAATAAACTTGATAAAACTATTCCTCAAAATTGTTCCATTGTTCTCTATTCTCAAGAACCCTCTAAATGATTAGTGCTCTTAGATTTGTATATTGCACTATGATTGTTTGGATGACAACCTAAGAAATGAGATGTTGTCTAAGACGTTACATGATTGATCTACAAATGATATGATGCTAAGATTATGATGTTGTATAAAATAGAGATTATACTATGATAATGATGCTAAATTCTATGATGCAAATGTTGTATAAGAACTATGTTGATAATAAAAATGCAGCTATGAAACTAAACCATGATTCTAAACTAAAAATGATACTACAATGCTCAAATTCTAAGTGCTAAATTTCTCTATGCTCACTAAATGTTCTCACAATATTTCTACATAATAAATTTTATCAAAGATGGGATTGTAAAATGTTGTAGAATGGGCTTGTATTAATAGGAATTCTAAGGTATCTTGTGATGTGGCAGCAACCAACGGTCAAGATTTCAGTTGGAGAGATGAACAGTGGAGATGGAAGAAGTTAGAGAGAATCATGGAAGATGTTCCCTTGACTGTGAACACTATGCCAAGTGTATGAGGGAATAAAATGTGTGAAAGGGCCAAGTGTCCAAAGTTTGTTTTGGAATTGGTTGAGGATAATTCCCATTTAAATATTAAACCTATTTAAATTCATGCAACACTTGATGATGTGGCAAGAGGAAAAGTTGGAGACATGTGCCTAAATTCAAATTGGGAATTTAAATTTAGTGAGAAGATAATAATTAAATAAAACAAACTATTGACATTTGTTTATTTAATTAAATTTAGAAAAATGTGATTTAATATGGTAGAATTAGAAAAGTGTGAACTATATAAATAAATTTAGAATTTATTTATAAGTAGAAGAATTAAAGGGGTCATTAATTAAATAACTAGTATTTAATTAATTAAGTGTATTGATCGATTTTAGGTGTATACATATCCATTTTCTCTTCTTTCAAAAAATACGTTTACAATGTTCCACAACAACATTCTACAATGCTCTACACCTTTAAATATCTATCTAAGCAGTAATCACTTATATTCCTAATTGAACATAAGAGTAATCAAAGAGTACAAGTACAACTAGACTAATAGTAACTAGAAGGAACACAAAAGCACAGTCTTCTTGTTGCCCACTATGATAGTTTTCAAAGTAAAAATGATGCATGTTGTAGCACAAAGTCTATCAACCCACTTTTCCAATAGATCTGCAAACAAAGTGAATAACTCAAAGCTCAAAGTCTTGATAATCTTCATCGAGAAATACTTACATCACATAATTTTAAGTATTCAATAGAACTCAAATTTTATATATTCTATCTTGAACGTCCTTCCAACCATAAGAAAGAATTACCACTTATCCAATTAACAATAAGAGAAATCAGAAAGAATGAAATAAGAACATTCTCACTCATACAAACTTGATTAAAAAAAAAGGCTGAAATCAAAATTCACCTCCTTTTATTAACTGAATTTTATCTTGCAATTTGAACACAAAGTTTCAAAGTTGAGTCACAATTTAGGCAACACTTTGTTGCATAAGATTAAAAGGGTCCTAATTACAAATGAGCTCTCTCATATTTATAGAGGAGAGAAAAAGAGCTAATCTAGGAAAGAAATAACTACTTTGACTTATTCAACATTGGAGTCCAAAATTTTTAGAGGACATCTCTGGTTTTACATGTATTTACAATTCTAAAAAAGACATGTAAATTGTCTTGAACTAATTATAAAAAGTAGGGAAATACTTAAAATAAACTAATGAAAATATCAGTTGTCTGCAATATCCTTCATCAAGAAATCATCATGCCTCTTGAAGATCATTTGCACTTCATCATTGTCTGGCCTTGAGGTATGTTTGGTGATGGTAAGGACTCTTAGGATTAAATCCTTTACCATATCGCAAGCTTCATCATGCCTTCCCAAAAACACTTTTAGGTTCTCTAAAGTCAACTAAAAATACAACTTGTGTTGGATTCCAGTTGTGTTTATGGTTTGTCCTTGATGACAAAATCTCTTTCAATTGGTTCTCTTTGATGATCAATATCAGATATAGTGTGTTGTGTACTAATTCCTCGAGTTCAATGTGAAGACAAGTATCTTGTCACATTTATCAGAGGTGGTAATGAGCTTTTGGGCTTCATTCTTAAATATTGAACTTTCAATGGTTCAGGCCTCACTGCATTTAAAAAATTGACTTTGGTCAAAGTCATCAACTGCCATCATTCTCCTTGAACATATCGGCATGACATTCACTTTGTTATGGTGACAGAAAAGGATCATATCAGCTAGACTCCTCTTTTTGTTTCGGTGACTATGAGTGATCTCTTTCAGTAGGAGTAATTCCATCGGTATGTGGTCACAACAATTTTAGTTTGTCACACCAACTGCCGTTGAAAAATTGTGTATCGGCAAGTGTTAGGGGTTTCGGAATAGGTCTGGACGAAGTGGTTCTATCTCGTCGACATCACATCTGGGATTCACTTCAGCCAGACATAGTGCTTTTGATGTGAGATCTTAGCGAATGCAAGTGGATCTCACCGATGGAATACATAAAGGGACTTTGTCGGCATAAGATCTGACTTGTCTTAGCGACTCACAAGTTAGTGGGTGATCTTTGGTATGACATAAAGTAATCTTTGAGAGGTCTCTCCGATATCAAAAGGCTACAACGATAATGAATGGAAAACAAAAGGGTCTCTATCGGTATGAGAATTGAATTCTCTTGGTGATCTAAGGTGTTCGAGGTGTTTTGGTATGACTTGAAATAGTCTACAAGATGTCTCTCCAATGTCATTTAGTCACAGCGATAGTGAATGAAACTAAAGGAGATCTCGGTGAGAGACTTTCTCATGTCATAGCGAAAGCGATTTGAACGTTTGACGATTAAAGTTTCCTTTCAATAGACCGTCACATCGATTGAAAAGAAAGTCACTTAGGGAAATTTTTTTGATTATTCTTTCTAATCAGGTATGGAACCCTAGCCTGGTCACCATCATGTGAAAGCTTCATAAACTGTTTTTCACTTTTGTTGCTGGCCGTAACGGTTTCATCAATGGTATATGGAAGCTTGACAATGGTTGATGGAGCCATGGGAGTTGCAGATTTGTTTGGTACTTTCAATTATTTGTTTCATGCTACTTATACTAGTTTATAATCACTATTTTTCTTAACTTCTCTCTACATCTCTATGACAAATGATGCCCTGACTGAGTATTGTCTTTCATGCATTAGATTTTATGATTTTCTATGGTGGGCAGTTGTGCATTTTATGTAGAGAAGTGATATCATAAGTTTCAAACTTGTTGAGGATGACACTTAGCTGGGTTAAATGGCTCTTGTATTGTTTTTGGTTGTTTAGCCGTTACTCTTGAAAACAGTTACCTATCTGGCATGTAAATCAGGATGTATATATATAGAAGCATAAAACTTAGTTTTATGTTCGACAGTTGATGTAACCTTGAGATTATCATTCCTTGGCTGTATGAAATTGTATGGATAAACTCTACAATAAAAGAGGCAGAGATTGTAAAATTTCTTCTCTATGAAGTATTTTAGGGATTCAATTATTGAATCTTTAAGGTATTTTGTAGATGAGAAAACAGAGAGATATGTGCTTAACTAAAAACAGAGAAATCCTCTGAATCATCACTATTGTTCAAAAAGTAAACTGAGGGGTTGGCACTCCTTGAGATAGATATCTCTAAACAAGGGGTTGGTGCTCCTTGAGTGGGTGCTCAAAATAGCCTATAAGGCATTGTGAACAATTGATTAAAAGATTAAGCCTAGAAGGCATTTAGGGAGTGGTTTTTATACCCCAGGAGGGTTTTCCACTCGGCAAAATATTGTGTGTCTTTGTTCTTTTGTGTTCTCTCTGTTCTGCTTTGTTGTTGTTGTTTCAGTTCACAGTTAGATCATTATTTTTCTCAATTCTGTTTATGAATGATTACATTCAGCTCATGAATGCTTTAATCAGAATGATATTGAGATCAAATTTGAGCTGTGTGTTTAAATATTTTAAAAATTATTCAAATAGTTAAGACACTAATTCACCACCCCCCCTCTCAGTGTCATTTTAACTCCAACAACTTTTCCATTGCAGCCACTGAAAAGGTTTGGTCTTCAACTTCCCTTTGGACCATGTTGGTGAACTCTTGAAGAACCACATTCGAGGAAAGAAACTTTTGGTTGTCATCAAGCACTTTACAAGGAATTTCCTTGACCTTGTTAACAAGGTTAAAATCGTGATCCTCACTAACCTCTTGAACACTTTGCAAGTCCTTGATCAAATCCCTGATGACATTTTCTTTATGTATCATGGCTTCTTTCACCTCTATAAACTTATGCCTATTGGTAATAATCCCAACTTCCACCAATGTCTCTATCTTGAGCTCTTTCATTTCCAGGAAATATTGCAACTTGTTCTTCATTTCTCCCATTTCTTTAATAAAAGATTTTGCAGTTTTATCTAATTCAAACCTTATCTCTTCCATTTTCTCCATCTTTTACATAGATAATCTTACGAGCTCGATACCTTGTGCCACCATTCGGTCAATAAATTCACCAATCACTCTACCTCTAGTGTATATCTTCTCCACCTTTTGAATTATAGTATCTTCAACGCCAACTACCACTACCACAAGTTCAACGGGCTTAGAAGATTGGGTAATCTTCTGTAGTATAACTGTCAATTGCTCTATCTTTTCCTTATAATCATTATTTTCCTTCTTGACTGTAATAAACCTCTCTATGAGAGAGTTCAAGGTGGATTGAACATCTACCTTTGCACTCTCATGAGTAACCTTTCACAACTCAACTCTTGTGACAGAGTAATTTGTGATATCCACCTCTTCCAAGGTCTTGTCAGGGGGAGGGTGAGCTACCTCTACATACTTGTTACCTTCTTTATCAACCAATAACCTTGAGAGAGTCTTTACCTTCTTTATTTTTTTCATAGATTTAAATTGTGTGAAGTCATCTTGGGAGACAATTTCTTTCTTTCTATTTGGTGTTTGTGAAGAGAACCAAGGTGGAAGGGGTGAATTTTCTTCTGGATTTGTGGCCAATGTAATTATATTTGACACTATTGCATCAACAAAAGTAGTTACAAAATGAGAGGTGTTTATCAAAAAAACATTAGGAATCTCCAAATTTGTCACTTATACTAACTCAGACATGTATTTTTCTAAGTTAGACTATTATGCAATGTTAAAGGATGGTGAGGATAGACTAGGAAAAGACATTGATGATCTCGAAATATTGTCCAAACCATGTTTGGGACTTTCAAAAGTAGAACTTTTGGAAGGGGATGAATGTACAGATTGGAATGTTATAGTAGGAGGCACATTGAATGTAACTACATAGCTAACAGAGCTAACAGTAGTAGCAGGAATATCAGAAACAGGTGAAGATGTGGAAGGAGGAGTAGATTCAACAATGGAAAAAGGAGAAGAGGAAACATGTGGTTCTTTAGGAATGTTCTCATGGAGAGATACTCACTCTTCCTCATGCTGACCTTCTTCTCCTTACCTTTCCTCTTGGATAGACTCTTATTATCCTTCAACCGATGACACATTTGTAGCTGTTTTGCTTGTCTTCTTATTACCTTTTACCACAAATGTGATTTTGGGCTTAGCAAGCTTACTAGAACTAGGGGCATCACTCTTGTTCTTTGTCCTTAATTATGAGTTTTTCCTTGCAATATCTTGTGATTCTTCCTTTGACCCAATGAGAAATTGTTTCAACTTAATTCCCCTTCTAGTAACCAAAAATTGGTGTTAGAAAGAATAAGCTCAAATCTTTCTCTAATTGAAGTTACCTCCTTTTTGGATCACTGAATAGGAGGAAGAGGAGATCCCACAATGTTTTTCTATTCATAGGTAGGATCTAAGATATCACCATCATCTTTTGTGCCTTTAAGAATATCAACCAAGTCTAATTCCATAATCTATTACAATGTTAGTTTGTAGTAATCCATATTTTTTATTTCCTCCTCTATTCTCATGTCATCCCATATATCCTAAATTCAATGCACATGTGCATAGGATTTCTTCATTCAATCCTTCATACCTTGGTAATCAAAATCAAGTCTTCTCTTGAACATTTTTAATGTAACCCATTGTATTTTTGGCTCAACTACCTTGGCATTAGGAGAAGTCTGGATGGGGTACCTACCAATTGCTAGGGAAAACTTGAATCTTGGCTTATGGGATTCCATCTGCTTGCTATGCACCTCAATTATTTTCTTATATAACTCCATCAAAACAATCTTATCATTGGGATAAAGAGGAAGCATGTAGGGATAACCAGTAAAACATCCAACCCTTAGATATGTAAAGGAAGGAAATTGAAGATACAATCATCCATACTTATTCATAACCTCCCAAGCCTCATATGAAACTCTCTTATTTTCCAACTTTAGATGGAAAGCACACAAGAATGGAGCAAAAAATGTATCATTCACCCTTTGAAAATGGTAAATTCTTCCATTGAGAGTTATTTGTGAAAATTATTTGTGGACCTAAATCGCTTTCCTATCCCCTTATGTTGTCAAATCAGTAAAGTTCCTCATGGTTGTAGCAACATACACTAAGTAGGATGTCATGTATAATTTTTATGTAGTATACACCTTGGTTAACTGAGCATGAATGGCATCACTAATTTGTTAGCCCCAAGAGATTTTTTGCTTCCCACTCATTATTATCTTGAAGCAAAGATACATCCAATATTCAAATGTAGATGAGGTAGGAAAACCTTGAACTCTACTGAGAAGAGTGATTAGATTGTTTCCCTCTTCAATGAAATAACTGAGGGAAACTCTTGGACCACCTAAAAATTCCTGATCAAGGTGTCTTCAACCATTTGTTGTTAATTTCCCACTTAGCAGTGTCTGGGTCCTTATCATACTCTTATTTTGCATAGTCCCTAGTGATATCTATGTAGGAATCAATTTCAGGACATAAGAAAGCCTTATCAAGGAATTATGCATCTAGTCTCATGACTATGTCGCCATTGGAATCTCTAACACTTATGTCATTCTTGTTGTAATGTGATGCCACCTAAAGAACGAATTCTGGATTTTGATCAGCTAAGGGAATACAACTACCATATGAATATTAATCTTAACAATTTGTCTCATATCATCAGTCAACGGTTGCTTCCTTGTTCTATCCAAAAACTCAGACATGTCCAAATGCCCGATTTTTGTGTCCTTAATATCATCAACATTTGATGAAACCACTGTAGCCAAAAACACACCCTGATACTTGTATTTCATGGATTTTCCTTTGCTAGGTGATGGATCTATCATTGGAAAGATACACGAAACTTATTAGGTACTTGTAGGAAGGAAAGCGTGAAATTCTCAAAGTATGTGCATAAGAAACTACATGAATTTTTTAGCATTGTGGCAATGTTAGAAAAAGTACACATTGGAAATTGCAGTGAGGGGAAAAATCAGAGTGATTGCATGTAAACTAGGGTTTGAGCATGATGGGTTCAAAAAACGGAGTGCAGGTGGTCAATTTGGCAAAAAGGAAAATTTTCCCCATGTTAGGAAAATTTGAGCAAAAATGTGTAGTGTTGCTAAAACTTAGTGACCTTGCAAGTATAAAAATATTTCTAATTCCCACAAACTGATTTTTTACGACTTGAACCAAAAGGAGAAAAATGAAAAAATAGAAAGTTAAATGATTGGAATGAATTTTTGAGGCTGAGGGACCATGCACCATGACCAATGCAATTTTCCTTGTTTTGCATGCTTAAAGTACGTGGGCTATAAACTAGACAAGTTTCATAGGGGTAACCCCACAAATTGAGCACAACTAAATTTGAGGATAGCAGGTGGCTCTAATTGGGGAGCTTCCTTTGATCATTATTTAAAGTGACCAAAGGGAGAATAATTCTAGTCTCTAAGTGACTTCATCCATCTATTGGGCATAGAGTCAAGTGAAAAAAAAAAGACACAAAAAGAATCAAAAAGAAAAAGAAAAAAAATGCAAAGATTGTACAAGTATTTGCAAAACTCATCTATCACCTCACCGAGTGAAGTGCTTTAGATGTTGTCTACTTTGTGATAGAAAAAATGGAGTGTCATCTTGGTATGTGAGAAAGAAACTATTTTCACCTCAAAGTTGGTGAATCTTGAATGGACCTCTCCATAGTGAGTCAAACTTCCCGTGTATACCTTTGGGCTCACTTCTCTTGTCCCACAAGAGAACAAGATCTCCAACCTAGAAATATCAAGACTTTGCTTTCTTTTCAAAGAGATTCTTAACTTGATCTTGGTGTTCCACAATACGATCCACCACTTGAACACATTTCTCTACCAACTTAGTGAGGTACATGTTACACTTGTCAATAGAACTATCAAATGTCTCATCTTCTATGGACTTAGCTAATTTTAGTATGGGATATTCCAAGGTGATTGGAATATTTTCATTCAACCCATACAAGAGTTGGAATGGGGACATTCCTATTTCCTATTTGGGGGTAATTCTATCAGTGCTCAAAGCATTGTACAACGCCTTGTGCCATGATCTCTAGTTCTCATCAACTAGCTTTTGAATGATAGTGATCAAGTTCTTATTGTTGGATTTTTCTTGACTATTACCTTGAGGGTAATAATCCGAAGAATGTGACAATGTGATTCCATGCTCAAAATAGAACTCTGTGATCTCAATGAGAATGCAATAGCATTGACTACTACAATTTTGTTTGAAACACCGAACTGGGAAATGATATTTTCTTTCAAAAACTTGCATACTACCTCTGAAGTAGCATGCTCACTAGCATAGCCTCCACCCACTTGGTGAAGTAATTGGTGGCTATGAGGACATCTACATGTCCTTCACTTGAAGGTGGATTGATGGCACTAATGAATTCAATGCCCCATTATTGGAAGGGTTCCTCAATGACATTGACTTGAGAGGAAAAACAAACAACTTAGGCTTCCCTACGAACTGTTGAAAAATTTTGCACTTATGTACCCAATTGTACGTGTCTTGAAATAATGTAGGCCAGTAATACTTAGCTCACAAGATTTTTTGAGTTGTCACTAGTGTAGAAAAATGTTCGTCGCATGCCAAGTTGTGAAAAGACTCCAACAACTTGTTCTGTCGAGATTGATCAACACAATGTTGAAAAGTACCATCAAGGGCCCTTTTGTACAAACCAATTTCCCATAAGAAAAAAATTTCTACTTTGAGCTTTACTATTCTTTTCTCCTTATATTTCAGATGCTCCAAACATTCTCCATATTTTAGAAAGTAAGCAATATTGGAATATCACTCATTAGTTGTACTAAGGAATAGAACAATAGGAATATATCTAATGCTTACCTCTTCATCTTTGGAAACTTCATCTGGTGTATTGTCAGCAATGAGTTAGCACAAACCTTTCCCACGAACCAATTTGGTGGGTTTTATCTCCATGTCATACTCTTGAATTTTGGAAATCTAGTTTCCTCTTTTTGTACCAAACTACTTCCATGTGAAGATTGACTTGACTATAGAATCTGACACTAGTGCAATGACATGGGAGTTAAGTATGTAGAACCAAAAATGCTTCACTGCTTTAACCACAAAAAATGCATTTTTTCCATTTTTGAGTACTTCAACTCATGAACCTTCAATGGAAAACTCATGAATGCAATATGGTCTCAAACCCCTCACTATTTTGTTGCACAAAAATGGTTGAATGTGTATGCTCTGAAGCATAACTATACATACTAAACTCTTTAGTGTAATCTACATAGACCAACACTGGTACATGTGAAATAACTTCTTTGATATCATTGAATGCAACTTTACCTTCTATAGACCAATGAAACATGGAATTTCCCTTCATCATATCCATGATATGACATGTCTTTTCTGTAAAATTAGGGACAAACCTTCATAAGAAATTCACTTTCCCGAAGAAAGAGTGAATTGCTTTCTTACTCATAGGAAAAGAAAGAGCTTGAATTGCTTTGACCTATTCAAGATCAATCTTTATACCCAACTTGGACATGATGTGACCAAGAATTTTTCCTTCAGTAACCCCAAAAATTGACTTCTTGGGATTAAGAGATATTCCATGTTGTCGAAACCTCTCTAGGACTTGTCGCAAATGATAAAAATTTTCTTGAAATTTATTAGAGAAGATTGTTAAGTCATCAAGATTAAAAACAATAAACTTACCCATGACATCATGAAAATCTAAGTCCATTACTCATTGAAACATGACACCGACATTGATGAGACCAAACAACATTCTATGGTAGGAAAAATTACCCCATGGTGTGGTAAAGATAGTCTTATGCTAATCTTCCTCACTGACCTCCACCTAATTGTATCCCAAAAATCCATCCAACATAGATAGCATCTCAGATCTAGCTACCATTTGTAAGACTTGACCCATTATTGACAAAGGGTAATTGTCTTTCAATGATGAGTGGTTCAAATTTTTGAATTCACACATATGCGAATTTCCCCATTCTTCTTACGAATCAAAATGATGTTTTCTATCCATGTTGAATGGTGAATAGGAAATATGATCCTTGCATTGAGAATATTTTATATTTTTGAAAGAATGGTACCAGAAATCTTAGGATTATACTACCTCTACTTTTATTTGTGAGGAAAATTCCTCACCTTTAGTGGAAATTCATGTTGTATAGGTCCTTTGGATGGAAAGAATTCAATTCTTCATATGAGAAAGAAATAATGTCAATGTATTTCCAAGTAATTCAACAAACTTGTCTTTCTCCTTTGGAGTACAACACTTACTAATATTCACCATCTTAGGATTTTCTTCGGTTCCCAAGTTGATTTTCTCAACTTCATTTGATGAATTGGATCTAGAATGTTGTTGTTTTTTGACATAACAATCATGTTTATCAAAAATTCTTTCAAGAGATACTAACCATTTTGGAATTTTGTTCCCTTTGAGCTGCAATACTTCTTTGCTAGAATCAGGATCAACCTCTAAAATTGACTCTCGAGGTGGAGAATTGCTACCTTCAAAGTATAGCTCATTGAAATTTTTGGCCTTCTCAAGAAAATCTATGATTTGATGATCGTTGTTGAAATTTTTCTAGTTGTTTGAATTGTCTAGAAAAATTGGCCGAAACATTATCTCAATAGTGTAGGTAGAACCATGGAAGTCCTTGTGTGGAATCAGGAGCGTAGCTAATACTGCCAAGGAATCAACTTTGTTGTTGTACTCTCTTGGGACTATAGAAATTTTAAAAGCTTTAAACTCTTCTATGACATCCCAAACTAAGTTATTATAATGCCTTAGTTGTTCATTATTGGTTTGATACAATTTTCTCACCTGAAAAACAACTAATTTAGCATCATCTTGGGAGTGTAGATTTCATATCCCTTTTCTATGTACAACTTTCATTCCCAACAACAATGCTTTATACTCTAAAGTGTTATTAGTGTTGTCAAACTGTAGCTTAAGAGAAAAAGGAAATAATTTTCCTTGTGGAGAAATGAAAACAATTCTCACCCTTGATCTTGTGGAAGAACAACTGTTGTCAAATTCAATTGTCCAAATGTGATTTGGATCTCCTAGACTAGCAGTCTCAAAATCTAAAACTTCTTCATCAAATACAATTTCACCATATGTAAAAGAAAAATCATTCAAAGATGATTCTTCTAAAGACAAATATTCTTTCTCTAAAATGGATGAGCCATCAATTTCTAACTCATTGCTTGAAATTTTACTTGAAGATTCAACATCTTCATCTATCTAAAAATAGTATGTCCCCTAATGGGATTTGAATTCTTGGGTCATCAGACTTAGTCACAAAAAATTTAGGTTCCCTTTAAGGAAACAATTTTTTTATAACACTCTTGATGGGTATTTGGGCTTCAAACATATCCATATTCAACTCACCTCCTACATCTTTACATAAATTTCATCCTAGCAATACTCCATAGGATGCAAGAATGTCAACCACTAAGACAGTCATCTTGATTTTCTTGTCTGGAAATGCATCAAATGCAAATTGCACATCCTTGATTTTCTTGATCAAAGGAACTTGTTTATTCTCCATCAAAAAGAAATGACCAAATTTTTTTGTAAGATTAAGACCCAAAGTGGTAGCCACCTTGGCAGGCATAACATTGTTAGAAGCACCAAAGTCAATTACACAGTTGCTTAACTTATAATTGTTTACTAACAATAAGATATAAAATGAGTCTATTCTCATAGGAACAGATGATGGAATAGAAATAAAGTTGGTTTTTGAAGGTGTAGGCTTGGAAACAACTGGGATGCCATGAGAGGAATCATGGATTGCACAGATTCCCTTATCTTTGACAAACTTAATAATTTTGTCAAACTGGTCAAGATTATCCTTTAGATATTCAGCCTCAGACATCTAAATCTTAATCTTCTTTGCATGGTCAATTATATCAAATTCTTGGAAAGAACTTAGCAAAGAGGATAGGGTAATTTCATTGGTAGGTTTTAAAAATGGAACACTGGTCTTTGGAACTGGAGTATTGGCCTTAGGTGCTGGAGAAGATACAGGAGGATGAGTGATGCTTACTTGCTTTGTTGTTGTTGTATCTTTCGGTTGTATTGGAAAATATGTTCCCCTTTTGGAAATAGTCATTGGTGGTTGTGATCTATCCTTTTCTTTTTTTGCATTAGCTTGAGGTTGATCAAGTTGATTTTTTTGTAGAACACAACATAAGCATTAGTCAACAAGATCCTCTCCATTAGATTCATTTTCAACGTGTAAATATCTAATATTTGAGTCGCCAGCCGGGTCTACTTCCCCCTCTTGGAATTGATCAAAATTTTCTTTAGTAGGATATTCTGGTTGCACATAATCATATTTCTCAACTTCATAATAACCCATGACTACATTTGTGGGTGGAGCTTTGAGAGAAAGTCTTCCTTGTGGTGTAGGAAGTATATTCTGGTTTATGGCAGCATTACTGGAATAGTTGGAAGAATTTGGAAAGGTTCTCCTTGGAACATCTTTGTATGGAGGATTATATGAACCTTGAGAAACTTTTTTCTTCAATTCTAGCAATTTATTTTCTAGTTTTGGCACCATACGATCAATGCTTGTGTTGGTAGATGAAGATGACAACACTTGTCCTTTATTTTTGTTTGATTCTTTTTTATGTTACTGGAAAGAATCAAATCATCTTCAAAGCTAGTAGCTAACTATTGAGCTACTTCATGATCAACTAGAAATTCTCTCCGCAACAAGAAACTTACCTTTGGTAGTTGTGTGTTATTGAAGAAATATTTGATATTATGAGTCATTGGCTTGGATTCAATTGGAATCCTTATTACCAACTTATTGAATTTTTCCACAAAATCATGCATGGGTTTGTGTGCTTCTTTTCTCATAGTTGTAAGTTGTGCCAATAAGGAATGTGCATCTTCTATAGGCTTGAAATATTCTTCAAATTTAGTAAGGAGAGTAGCCCAATTTGTAACAGTACCAAGAGTGAGAGTGTAAAACAATTTCGTTGCTACTCCTTGTAAGGTCTCAATGAATAACCTTACAAAAACGTCCTCATGCTCAACACCAAGAACACCACATACAATATAAAAAGCAACAATATGTTTGTCAGGGTGATGCTTACCATCACCATAGAATTTGGGGAAGTTCTTGCAAGAAACGTGAGGAAGTTCATGTAAAGGGGCTACCAAATTTAAAGGACCAAATGCATTACCGCAAGGACCTGGTGGTGGTTGAGCCGCCAAAGCACCTTGAACAACAATCACTTGAATCGGTGTGATAGGTAAAGCTCTTTGAAAATTATAAGATTCGCTTGGAAACAAAGATTTTATTCTTTGAGGAGGATAACTTCCAGTATGTTGTAATTGTGACCTTTCCTACAGGGGAGAAGGAATAATCTTATGGTGTTGCAATAACTCAAAAAAAGGATCAATTTGACCTTGCACCCATTGACTATGAGTATATATTTTGTATGAGAAAAATGTAGTCTTTAAAACAAAATGAAAATCAGCAACAAAATATATTCACAAAATTTCAATGACACTAGAATACTTGTCTACTTCAACCGAAAGCGTGAGGCTTTGGTTGCGTGCTTGTATCCCCAATGGAGTCACCAATTTTTTTTTGGGTGAATATTTTGTAATTCCTTTAAAAATTACAAAATAGAGATTTCAACCATAGCTATGATGAGAATGTTCTCTCCTCTTTGAAAAGGGAGGCTCCCTTCTTATTGCTTATTGGAACAAAAATTAAACTATGCTAAACCAAAAGTATTTACACTAGCTTTAACCATGTGGGAGTGTGTTACATTCACCATTTTCTCTTCTTTCAGAAAATACATTTACAATGTTCCACAGTAATATTATGTAATGCTCTCCACCTTTAAATATATACCTAAGAAGTAATCACCAATATTCTTGACTAAATGTAAGAGTAATCAAAGAGTACCAGTACAACTAGACTAATAGTAACTGAAAGGAACACAAAAGCACAAAGTCTTCTTGCTTCCCTCTATGATAGTTTTCAAAGTAACAAATGATGCACATTGTAGCACAAATTCTATCAACCTACTTCACCATTAGATCCACAAACAAAGTGAATAACTCCAAGCTCAAATTCTTGACAATCTTCACTGAGAAATACTTATGTCACACAATTTCAAGTATTCAATATAACTCAAAGGTTATATATTCTATCTTGAATGTCCTTCCAACCATAAGAAAGAATTATCACTTATCCAATTAACAATGAGCAAAATCAACAAGAATGACAAGAAAATTCTCTATTAGACCCCATTGTGTGTTTACCTATTTACTATTACTATGTTAGGGTAAATTATTGCATATATGAATGTATTTGGAATTCTGATTGGAAATATATATGGTTGCACTTTTTTTTATCAGAGAATTATGAATGAATGTTTATTTCATTTAATGTTATATGATGGAATGCATATATGGAATGAATGGTTATTGAATTTAATATTATAACTATGAAAATTGAAATGTAAATGCTTGTTTTGATGAATGAATGACTACCATGAAAATGTGTTAAGTTGCATGCAAGTTGATAGTCAATCCTCCAAAAGAAAGGAGAAGTATCACTCAGGAGAGGAACTTGGTCAAATAACCTGTAACGAAACCTAACTGAGCTTCTATACACACTCACTAATAGAATGGTTGAGTCAAGTCATAGTTTTGGGAATTGGTAAGTCATCCTTTAGTATGATGTGTTTGCATTAGGAAGAATCTTGATTTCTATTAAGAGTATTCTTAGATTGTGTTTATGTGATTGGTTCATATGAGTTCTTCATATTACTATACTTGATTAATGAGGTATATATACATAGAATGTATATATACATGTGCATGAATGATAATCCATACACGAGATAATGTGTGCATGAGTACGTAGGTAGACATACCTACACACACTCATGGATGGATTTCTAATGGGCATGGTGATATCAAGAGGACATTGAGACATGTATGTATATATATGTATATACATTACATATATAAAGATATCCATCAGTAAGATAGCAATTGTTAATATGTTTGATTGCATAATCGAATGTATATATATGATATATATGCATATATACATATGTATAGGCATGTCGATATACACACATGTGTTAACAAATGAGAATGTCCATATGAATATGTCAATATATGTATACATATATATACATATATATACATATATAAATATATATATATATACATATATACAAATATATATATACATATATATAAATGTTATTGTATATGAAATGTTAACTTGATCTTATTCATTTGAATATCAATTGGAATATTTAGACAAAATTATTTGTCAAAGAATATATATATATATATATATATATATATATATATATATATATATATATATTTGAATATGTATATATACATAATATGCTAGTGATTGATTTATCCTAATGGCTGATTTAAAGTATAAATGCCATAGTCGATTTATATATATATATATATATATATATATTTGAATATGTATATATACATAATATGCTAGTGATTGATTTATCCTAATGGCTGATTTAAAGTATAAATGCCATAGTCGATTTAATATGAATGTAGCACTATATTTAGTTGTGAAATGCTAAGTAATGAAACTGCATTTATCCTTATGGATAATAGTCAATGGAAAACATAAGAAATCTGTTGAGAAAGGTTATTGAATGCATGGAATAAAATGCTATGAACTATAATAAGAGGTGTGCTAAGTCAAATCACTAACAATGCTATTAATAAGGAGGTTGATTCATTAATAGGTGTTGATTGCCAAGTTTATTACCAAGTCAACTATTTGATATGCAATCATGAGGAGTCTAACTTATTCTTTGTTTTAAATAGCAAGCTTATGAATAGGAAATGTGTTGAATAGATGGCACCATAATATGAATTATATATGTCTTTTAGAATTCTTTTAAACCTAAAAGTTGATTTCCTGAATGAAGCATGTGCATTATGAAATAATCAAACTGTTGTGGCAAGCATATGGCCAATTTGCTATATAGTTTTGGTGAGTATTATGATAAGAATTTGCCACCTTTTCTTTGTTTAGCTGAGTTGATGGTATTTGGCTAAGAAGTGTCATAGCTTAATCCTTGAAAGTAGGTTGTAGAAGCTAGTTTTTGGGTATAAATATGAGGAATACTCACCTCATTTGCATACAATTCTTCTTTGCATCATTACACTACTCCATAATGCTGTATTTTCCATTGAGAGAATTCTTATTTTGTTGTGAGTTGTGAGGAATTTAGTGAGAGAAATTGAGAGAGTTGTTGCTAAGTGGATTCTAAGAGGAGGCTAAGCTAGAGATCTATTGAGTCAATTTGGATAAGCGTTTAACAAGCATGAGATTATATTCTCTTCATATTTTGTCTTTATTGTGAAAGATTGATTGTATTGTGTGTTTAAAGTAGAAGTTGCAATAGGTTGCATGAAATAGAGAAATAATCTATTTTGCTTGTAGGAAAGGAAAGGACATATTGTTGTGATTTTCTTATAAGTGTTTTTAATTTCTCCTTATTAAGGGGGGAATGAATATTGTATTTAGTATTACATACTAGGTTTGATAAAATTCAAATAGCTTGTTAAGTTATTCTATACAAAGTTAATTTGTAGACTTAGAAATCTCATATGCTATACTTGGGATAGAATATCCATTGAATGGGGTAATGTATGCTTTTGCTTATAATTTATGGGTAGAGGTACCTTTAGTTTTGGGAAAAGGGAATAGGTTTTTTGAGGTTAATGACTACCTATTGAAGGAAATTACCTGTGCATAGTTTATAATGATCTAAATTCAAATCAAGTTGGAGTAGTGTATGTGAATAGGATGATTGTCACTTGAGATACTAAGTGAGAATAATTTGATCAAAGTAGAGTGAATTCCTTTGGCTCCATTGTCAATTCACAATGTTCCTTTTATGCATGCTAGTTCAAGATTGTAGTGTCTACAAGTTCTAGTTATGCAGGGCACAACACTAAGCTCAGAGTGGTTGTTGTTACGAGGTTAATCCACCAATCTCTTCATCGAAGGGAAGGTCCATCTATCAGATTATAGATGTGCAAGGGACCACATTTGAGTCTTTGGTTGGCAAAAAAGTGCTTGAGTGATGCTTCTCCTCCTTAGCTAGTGACCAAGATTTGAAAGGAGATTCATGGATCATCTATATCTATTACTTTGAAGCTCGATTGAGCTATGTATGTATTGTGTATACAACCTTTGGAAATATTGTAATATGTGGAATATTATTTTACAAATGAAATAAATGAATGGAATTGTTATGCCATTTGTACTTATTTGTTCTCCTTTGGAAAAGAAATTTTTTATGGAGATGGTTATGAAACATAGTTTATTTACATGAAAGTGATAACTTTGGAATTTTATTTGCTTGAACAATTGGCATTTTATATTCTCACTCATACAAACTTGATTAAAAAAAAAGGTTGAAATCAAAATTTTCCTCCTTTTATTAATTGAATTTGATCTTTCAATGTTATTAGATTTCCACAATCCATAAGAATATCAATAGTTGTTTCTGGATTCGACTGTGTGTAAGCTTTTTGAATCAACATTTCGAATCACACGTCATGATCCATCATCAAGATAGAGAGTTCAAGGATATGAAAGATTGGTTTGTTGCAGACCCAACAGGTATAAAAAGAGGTAGAAGAATGTTAGAGGGATAGGAGGCATAAGGCCCAAGGGATGGTAAGAAAGAAAAATAATAATATTGAAATTAAAATTAAAAAGGAGACAATTGACCATATAAAGAAATGCAAACAAATGAGAAAGAAGAAGAAACAAAAGACCAATTATATATTCTATATTAATATATCTTTATTAGTGTATCAAAAAAGATATATTAATAAAGATGGAGGATAAAAATCAAACTTGTAAAATAAAGAGTTTAACGAAGATGGAAGAAAAATTAATACTTTAAAAAGATTAAAGGTAGAAAATAATAAAAAATAAAAAAGGGTGAACACAAAAAAGAGCCAAGCAAGAGAAGAAGAATAATAAGAGCACCCAAGAAAATAACTAAAAATAAGAGAGAACAAAGAGAAGGGAAAACACACATCAATCATTAATAAAATAGAAGAGAAGACATAAGATAAAAAAATAAATAATAAATTAAAAAATTAAGAGTAAAAGACAAAAAATGAAATAGAATTTTTATCTTTGCCCATATAGTATAAAAGTATATAGAATATATTAAATAAATTAATCTATGAAATCTATTACTATATTCAATATACTAATATATTACTATATTAATATATTTAATATACAAATATCTTGATATATTCAATATATTCAAGAATTTGATAAACCAAAAATAGAAAAATAAGGAAATCAAATACATTAATATCATTAATATATTTAAAAATATTAATATATCAATATATTTGAATTTGATCTTAATATATATATATATATATATCAATATTAATATATATTAATATACTTGAATTTGATCTTAATATATTTGAATTTAATATATATTAATATTAATATATATTAATACATTAATATATTAATATATTTGAATTTGATCTTGAAATTTGAACAAGTTTTTTTTAAAGTTTAGTCACAATTTGAGCAGCACTTAGTTGCATAAGATTAAAAAGGTTCTAATTACAAATGAGCTCTCTCATATTTATAGAGGAGAGAAAAAGAGCTAATCTAGGAAAGAAATAACTAATTTGACTTATTCAACATTGGAGTCTAAATTTTTTAGAGGACTTATCTATTTTTACATGTATTTACAATTCTAAAAAACAAATGTAAATTGTCTTGAACTAATTACAAAAGGTAGGGAAATAATTAAAAATAAACTAATGCAAAGATCAATTGTCTGTAACATCCTTCTTTAGGAAATCATCATACCTCTTCAAGATCATTTGGACTTCATCATTTTCTAGACCTGAGGTATATTTGGTGATGGTAGGAACTCTTAGGATTGAATCCTTTACCATATTGCAAGCTTCATCATGCCTTCCAAAAAACACTTTTAGTTTATCCAAATTCAACTGAAAAATCCAACAAATTGTCCATTATAGCAACTAAAAAGTCTTGATCCTCAAATTCCTTTTGGACCATGTTAGTGAACTCTTGAACAATTGCATCAGAGGAAAGAAAATTATGGTTGTCATCAAGCACTTTACAAGGAAGTTCCTCAACCCTATTAACAAGGTTCAAATCATGATCCTCATTGACCTTTCGAACACTTTGCAAGTCCTCAATCAAATCCTTGATGACATTTTATTTATGTATCATGGCCTCTTTCACCTCTACAAACTTCTCCCTATTGGGAATAATACCAACTTCCAAAAATGTCTCTATCTTAAGCTCCTTCATTTTCAACCAATCTAGCAACCTATTCTTCATTTCTCCATTTTTCTTGAATGAAAGATTCTTCAGTTTTATCTAATTTGGACCTTATCTCTTCCATTTTCTCTATCTTTTCCATAGATGATCTTAGGAGCTTGGTACCTTGCACCACTGTTCGGTCAAGAAATTCACCAATCACTCTACCTCTAGTGTCTACCTTCTCCACCTTTTGAATTATAAGACCTTTAATGCCAACTTCCACTACCATAGGTTCAACAAACTCAGAATATTGGGTAATCTTATATAGTATAGCTATCAGTTGTTCTATCTTTTCCTTGTAATGATCATTTACCTTCTTTACCATATCAAACCTCTCTATGAGAGAGTTCAAGGTGGATTGAACATCTGCCTTCACACTCTCATGAGTAACCTTTCACAACTCAACTCTTGTGACAGAGTAATTTGTGATATCCACCTCTTCCAATGTCTTGTCAAGGGGAGGGTGAGATACCTCTGCATACCTATTACCTTCTTTATCAACCAATAACCTTGAGAGAGTCTTTTCCTTCTTTATTTTTTTTCATAGATGTAAACTGTGCGAAGTTGAAGTCATTTGGGGAGATAGCTTCTTTCTTTCTCTTTGATGTTTTTGAAGAGAACCAAGGTGGAAGGGGTGAATTCTCTTCTAGATTTGTGGCCAATGTAATTGGATTTGACACTGTTGCATCAAAAAAATTAGTTGTAAGGAGAGGTGTTTGTTAAAACAACATTAGGAATCTCCACATTTGTCACTTGTACTAACTCAGACATGTATTCTTCTAAGTCAAACTAAAATTTAATTTCAAAGGATGGTGAGGATAGACTAGGAAAAGACATTGGTGAACTAGAAATGTTGTCCAAACCATGTTTGGGACTTTCAAAAGAAGACCTTGTGGAAGGGGATGAATTTACAAATTGGACTATTACAGTAGGAGGCACATTGATTGTAATTACATAGGTAACAATAGTAGCAGGAATATTAGAAATAGGTGAAGATGTGGAAGGAGGAGTAGATACAACAATGGAAATAGGAGAAGAGGAAACATGTGGTTCTTTAGGAATGTTCTCATGGGGAGATACTTCAACTAATGACACTTTTGTGGCTATTTTTCTTTTCTTATTATTACCTTTTATCACAAACATGATTTTGTGCTTAGCAAGATTACTAGAAATAGGGGCATCACTCTTGTTCTAAATGTCCTTATTTCTAATTTATTCCCTATAGGATCTTGTGATTCTTCCTCTGACCCAATGATAAATTGTTTCAATTGAATTCCCTTTTCTAGTAACTAGACATTGGTGTTAGAAAGAATTGTTGGAGTTAAAATGACACTGAGAGGGGGGGTGAATCAGTGTCTTAACAGATTTTGACTAATTTTCAAAAATTCAAAAACATAGCTCAAATTTGATCTCAATATTATTCTAATTAATGCATTCATGAGTTGAATGTAATCATTCATAAACAGAATTGAGAAAAGTAATAATCCCAATAGTGTACTGAAACAACAACAACTCAGTAAAGCAGAGAGAACACAGAAGAACAAAGTGACACAATTTTTTTTGAGTGGAAAACCCTCCTGGGGTATAAAAACCACTCCCTAAATGCCTTCTAGGCTTAATCTTTTAATCAACTGTTCACAATGCCTTATAGGCTGATTTTTGAGCACCCACTCAAGGAGCGCCAACCCCTAATTTAGAGATATCTATCTCAAGGCGTACCAACCCCTCAAATTACTTTTTGAACAATAGTAATGATTCTGAGGATTTCTCTATTTTCAGTTAAGCACATACCTCTCTATTTTCTCATCTACAAAATACCTTAAAGATTCAATAATTGAATCCCTAAAATACTACATAGAGAAGAAATTTTACAATCTCTGCATCTTGTTATTCAGATTTTATTGCAGAGTTTATCCATACATTTTCATACAGCCAAAGAATGATAATCTTTAGAATTACAACAACAGCTGAACTGAAACATTATTTTCTACTCCTATTTATATATCTTTTTGAATTAAAAAAAGATAAGTAACTGTATTCAGAAGTAACAACTAAACAACCAAAACAATACAAGAGTCATTTCACCCAGCTAAGAGTCATCCTCAACAAGTCTGAAACTTATGAGATCATTTCTCTGCATAAAACGCAAAACTGCCCACCACATAAAATCATAACATCTAATGTATGAAAGACAATACTCAGTCAGGGCATCATTTTTCATATTAGTAACAGAGATGTAGAGAGAAGTTAAAAAAAATGGTGATTATAAACTAGTATGAGCAACATGAAACACATAAATAAAAATACCAGACAGATCTGCAACTCCCATGGCTCCATCAACCACTGTTGAGCTTCCATATACCACTGATAAAGTTGTTACGGCCAGCAACAGAAGTAAAGAAATTTTTATGAAACTCTCTCATGATGGTGGCTAGGCTAGGGTTCGATACCCAGCTAAGAGAATAAGCTCAAAAAGTTTTCCCTAACAACCCTTCATTTCAATCGATGACATGTTATGCCGAAGGAAACTTTAACATTTCCAGACAACCTTGTGTTTGTCACTTTGACATATAGCTGCCGGAGAGACGTCTCATTAATAAATTTCTATTTTACTAAATGTCATCCTTCAGCTGACGCTTTCGCCATGACCCTTCGTTATTGGGTAGACCCTATAGAGAATTCACTTTGTTTTGCCAAAAGCCCTGAGCTCACAATAGATCGCCAAGACATTAATGTTCTCACACCGAAAATAACCTTTTGTCTTATGTGCTTCACTATAACCTACAACCTTCGGGGAGACCTCTCGAAGAAAAAATTGTCACACTAAAAAAGCCTTATCCACTGAGTCGCTGAGACAATTCAATACCTATGTCGAAGGTATCTTTATCGCCGTCTATCAACCTTTGTTTGTCACTGTGACATATCATTATCAGGGAGATGTTTTGTAGACTTCAATGCTTTGTTGAGAGCCATATAACATTCTTTTGGTCGTTGAGACAAAAATTATCTCTCACCGAAATGAAATCATCATTCATCTTTGCTAAGGAATAGTATAGTCAGGGTGACCTCTTGTAGAGAACTCTGTCATACCGAAAGACCCTGAATTCACACCTATTCGCCAAGACTTCTAGAAAGTCCTGTCGATATGCAACTTTCTCCAACGGTGGTCGGTGTGACCTTTTACAATCGCTATGACTCTTCGCCGAAGCCTTAAGCTCTTGCCAATGAGTTTCCATTTAATCTTTGATCGGTGTGACATACCAGTTTTGCTGAGACCACATACCGATGGAATAACATATGCCGATAGAGATCACTTTCAGTCACCGAAACAAAAAAAAGGTCTTGCGGACAGTTGCCAGTATGTTAAATTCAATCGACATGACATTAGAAATGTCTTGCCGATAGGAAACATAGACATTTAAAAAAGGATCGGGGAGACCTTTCCATACTCACATTGATATGTGTAAGCCCGAATGAGAAATAACCAATACTATTAGACAAATGAGATGTCAGAACCAAGGTAACTGTAATGCCTTCAAAAATATGAGTTCAATGAATGTAATAAAATGGCTTGTAATCATTTGAAATACACCTGTGATATGCAAAGAGAACCATCCTAACAAAGAAACCATCTTTCAAGCTCTGTCAGTCAAAGAAATAGCATTCATAACAAATAACTTACTGTAATAGCCAAGAGACATCAAAGAAGTGCCATTTTAAATCATAAAGATCATCAAAGAGAACTAACTGAAAGAGATTTTGTCATCAAGGACAAACCGTAAACACAACTGAGATCCAACAAGAATAGGCTCAAATATTTCTCTAAGTTTCCTCCTTTCTGGACCACTGAATAGGAGGAAGAGGAGATCCTACAATGTTTTTCTATTCATAGGTAGTATCTAAGATATCACTATCATCTTTCATGCCTTTAGGAATATCATCCAAGTCTAATTACCCAATATATTGCAATGTTAGCATGCAATAATCCATCTTTTTTATTTCCTCCTCTATTCTCATGTTATACCATATGTCCTCAATTTGATGCACATGTGCATCGTCTTTCTTGATTCAATCCTTCATACCTCAGTAGTCGAAATCAAGTCTTCTCTTGAACATTTTCAATGTAACCCGCTACATTTCTAGCTCAACTTCCTTTTCCTAAAGTATGGATAGATTACTTGCCAATTTCCAAGGGAAACTTGAATCATGGCTTATGGGATTCCACCTGCTTGCTACACACCTCAATTAGTTTCCTACATAACTCCATGAAAAACAATCTTATCGATTGGATAGCAAGGAAGAATGTAGGGATAACCAGTAAAAAAACTAACCCTCAGATATATAAGGATAGGAAATTGAAGATACAAACATCCATACTTATTCACAACCTCCCAATCCTCATTTGACACTCTTTTATTTTTCAACTTCAGATCGAAAGCACACAGGAACAAAGAAAAGATGCATCATTCACCCTTTGGAAATGGTGAATGCTTCCATTGAGAGTTATTTGTGAAAATTTTTTGTGGACCTAAATCACTTTCCTATCCCCTTCCATTGTCAAGCTAGCAAATTTCCTCATGGTTGTAGCGGCATACACTAAGTAGGATGTCATGTAGAATTTTGATGTAGTATACACTTTGGTTAATTAAGCATGAATTTCATCAATAATTTGTTGGCCCTAAAAGATTTTTTGCTTCCCCCTCATTATTATCTTGATGTAGAGATACATCCAATCCTCAAATGTAGATGAGGTAGGAAAACCTTGCGTTTTACTAAGAAGATTGATTAGATCATTTACCTCTTCAATGAAATCATTGTGAGGGAAACTCTTAGGCCAACTAGAAATTCTTGACCATGGTGTCTTCAAATATTTATTGTTAATTTCCCACTTGGTATTTTTTGGGTCCTTATCATATCTTTTTGTGTATAGTCCATAGTGATATCTATGTAGGAATCAATTTTAGGACATAGAAATCCTTATCAAGGAATTTTGCATCTAGTCTCATGACTATGTTGCCATTGGCATCTCTAACACTTCTATCATTCCTGTTGTAATGTGATGCCACTTGAAGAATGAATTTTGGATTTTGAGAAACTACAGGGAATGCAACTACCATATGAATATTACTCTTAACAATTTGTCTCATTCCATCACTCAAAGGTTGCTTCCTTGTTCTATCTAGAAACTCAGACATGTCCATCCCCAATTTCCATGCCCTTAATATCATCAATATTTGATGAAACCATTGTAGCCAGAAAAACACCCTGATACTTGTATTTCATGTCTTTTCCTTTGCTAGGTAATGGATTTGTCATTGTGAGATACAAGAAATTGATCAAGTACTTGTAGGAAGGCAAGTGTGAAATTCTCAAAGTGTGTGCACAAGAAATTGCATTGCAAATTTTAGCATTTTGGCAATGTTAGAAAAAAATGCACATTGGAAATTGCAGTGAGGGGAAAAATCATAGCGATTGTGTGTAAAACAGGGTTTGAGTATGATGGGTGCAAAAAACGGAGTGCAGGCGGTCAATTTGGAAAAAAGGAAAAATTTCCCAATGTTAGGAAAATTTGAGCAAAAGTGTGTAGGGTCGCTAAAATTTAGTAGCCATGCAAGTATAAAAAAAAAATTCCAATTCCCACAAATTGAGTTTTCATGACTTGCACCAAAAAGTGAAAAATGGAAAAATGGAAAAGGAAAAAGCTTAGAATGACTTTCTGAGGCTGAGGGACCATGCAAGAGGACCAACACAATTTTCCCCATTTTGCATGCTTAAAGTACATGGGACACAAAATAGACAAGTTTTGTAGGGGTTAACCCATTAATTGAGCACAACTGAATTCGAGGATAAAAGACCATCATTTGTATGTACATATAAATAAAGTACATGAAACTTGTTGTTATTGAAATCATGTTGAATTTCATCTCCACCTACATTCATAAAAAAGTTATGATAGTAATTAATCCAAATATAGCCATCCCTGGAAGCACAACATAATTTGTGAAGTCTGTTGTCTATGGAAAAATCAAAAGATTCAGATGAATTCAATGTACAGTGTATAAAAAATATAGGTAATAATTGTGGAAATTTGAAGAATCTTTTACAAGTTGACATATTGATCATTCAATGCAAGTTATTTGGAAGATATTTGAATATGATAAATAATCAACGTAGCTAGGAGTCGAGGCCAAAAAAATTGTTCTCAAAGAGAGTGGATTGTCTCACAATGAATTTATGAATAAATTTCACAATATCATATATCCACATATCCAATGTAGTCATGGTGTAAGATGGAAAGCTAAGCAAATTCACGACTCAAAGAATTGCTTTCCACTAGGTTGTATTCTCTATATTGTAGATCTCTCTAAGAACTATAAATTTAGTCCTCAAACTGAGATTCAAAGTCAATATTATCATTCAGAGCAAGTTGCAATCTTTGTGCAATTTTTTTGTTAGCATGTCGAGTTACATGTAGATGATTTACAAAGTAGCAAAGATGACCAAATTATCATCAAAGAGGATCACTTTTATATCAGTGATGATACGGGTCATGATAGAAGCTATGTAGCCCATTGTTTCAAAATGTTTTTTGATGACCTGAGATGACATGGCATAAATGCTTCACAACACTAGATATAGTTTGATGGATGTGCCCGTAAGTGTTTATTTTTTAAAATTAAATTATATATTTAATTATTTAAATTTATTTACTTAACTTTAAGACTTGAATTGTTCAATTACTTATATATGTTCTGTATGTATACATATATATATATCTAGTTTTTTAACTAATTTGGTTTGAATGAAATTATTTGTAACTTCACAAGACAATTTAAGTCTGCAAAAGCTTTTAATTGGTTAAGCCAACAACATGCTAGATGTGGAAAAAAAATTGTTGAATTTTTATGAGAGTGAACATGGAAAAGGAGAGCACAATGGATTAGGAGCATGTGTGAAGCATGCACTTCATTAACATGAAATTGCAGCTAACACCATATATGGAATAGAAAAATTTAAAGATTCTAAAACTTTAAATTCTTAAACCTCTTAACCTAACAAATTTTGCCAACATGCACTTGCAGGTAATGCCATATGGAATGCAAATGAAATTATTGAATGGTACAAAAGTCATTTTCCGCTTGCGACTCAATTTATAGCACTCTATTTTTGGGAAGTTAAAGGTACATGGTCAAGAATTTATTATTTGAATTTCAAAGTGTGTATATGAAAATTGAATTTTCAAATTTAAATATATATATATATACACACTTTTTAATCACTTGGATGTTTATAATTTACATATATTCATCGATAAAATCCTTATAATTGTCAAAAAATTAATGGTATTAGAAGTTTGCATCAAATCATGACAATGGGATGTAGCAAGCCTTATGCAATTCATGTGAGAGAAAAAACATGTTTTTTGTGTTGATTGCATTGATGCCAATGCAAATACTCTACAACGTGAGAATATTATAGATGGGTATGTTTCATGATGGGAAATGAAATAATTAGTATCAATGCTTCCTTTTGAAGATAATGACATTATCAATGTCTACGATCCTCTATATTCAACTGCTTATGAACGTGTATCTGATTTAGTTTTTACAGGTATATTTTATTTACTATTAGATTAAATTTTAACTTAAAATTGATTTATATATTTTACCTAAGTTGAGCATGTTTATATAAATATTTAAGTGGTTTACAAATTAAAACTCTAATTTTCAATCATGTATTTACATGGTGTGTATAGGAGATATTTTCGTTGTTGTTGTAGATCCTAACAATGTGAAAGGTGTAGATTACTATCTACTAATATTTACACAACCAAAATGAAAATTGGTGGAATCAATGACAAATGGTGATGGACAAAAGTATCCCATTGGACCAATTATTGTTGAAAGAATATATTATCAACAAATAAAGATAGATAAAAATGGTATTATATTTGTTGATTATATGCCAAGAAAAAAGGTTCTAGATTATAGTCACTTAGTTATAGCAACAAAAATAAATTTTGAAACTTTACCTAAAAGAGGACATGCCAAACAAAAGTGGAGGTTGTCTATTGAAGATCATGAAAAGATTCTTAATTTTGAAAATCTTTATATTAAATATATATTTAATTCACTTTTTTTTATCTAGATATCTATATTGATTCCATGTGACCTGATCTAAATTTGGTATTTTTGTTGGAGTAGATGTATATTTTCAATCTTGGTCAAGTTTAGATATAGGTCTATATATATATTGAATATTTTCCTTCTTATCTATTTCCAATTGTATTTGTTCCATGTGGAATTCTTAAGTTCAAGAATATTTGATTTCATTTGTTCAACTCCACTTATAGCATCACCTCTCACTTTCTTTACTTGCACAAATTCATATGCAATACAAGACCTCTTGACTTTAAGTGTTCTTAGAGTATATATATTCCTTTTTCATTTCATACATTCTAATAAGGTCTCTTACCTCCAGTTTTGCATAAATGCACAAATTCCATTGCACATAACTTGCACATGCTTTGAGAGTGTCTTTATGAATAGAGAATGCAAATGTTTCTTTTAACTTGAGTTCTTAACGAGACTCAATTCTACAAGTTTTCAAATAATAATTTTATGTCACTAGCCAATTGGTTCTCTTTTTTTGCACTTAGATATGATTATTCCTTTTCCTTATCATCTATTTCCAATTGTATTTGTTCCATGAAATTGTTAAGTTCAAGAATATTTGGTTTCATTTGTTCAACTCCACTTATAGTATCATCTAGATCACTTTCTTTGCTTGCACAAATTCATATGCAATACAAAACCTCAAGTGACTTTAAATCCACTTATGCATAAATCCATTTGCACATTACACACACTTCACATGTAGGTCTTCCTCAACTTCTCAAGAGTGGGAAGAATGTCTTTGAATAGTCAATACAAATTATCTATCTCATTCAATTTGGTTTATTTCTTTTCAAGTGTTCTCTCTAGATCATATATTCCTTTTCCATTTCATACATTCTAATTTAGGGTCTCCTACCTCCAATTTTGCATAAATTCATAAATGGCATTGCACATAACTTGCATATGATAAATGAGAGTATCTTTATGATTAGAGAATGAAAATGTTTCTAAATTAACTTGAGTTATTTACAAGACTCAAGTCTATTTCAGATAATAATTTCATGTCACCAGCCAAATGATTCTCTTTTTTTGCACTTAGATATGATTTTTCCTTTTCCTTATCATCTATTTCCAATGGTATTTGTTCCATGGGATTCTTAACTTCAAGAACCTTTGATTTCATTTTTTCAACTCCACTTATAACATCATCTCTCACTTTCTTTGCTTATACAGATTCATATGCAATTCAAAACCTCTTGACTTTAAATCCACTTCTACATTTCCATTTTTCCATTGTACATACTTCACACACCTTCCTCAACTTCTCAAGAGCGGAAATAATCTCTTCAGTCAATACAAATTATCTATCTCATTCACTTTGGTGTACTTCTTTTCAAGTATTTTTAGAGCATATATTCCTTTTTCATTTCATACATTTTAATAAGGTCTCCTACCTCCAGTTCTGCATAAATGCATAAATTACATTGCACATAACTTGCACATGCTTTGAGAGTTCCTTTATGATTAGAGAATGCAAGTGTTTCTAAGTTAACTTGAGTTATTTAAAAGACTCAAGTCTATAGGTTTTCAGATAAGAATTTCATGTCATCAACCAATTGATTCTCTTCTTTTGCACTTAGATCTAATTTTTCCTTTTCCTTATCATCTATTTCCAATTTTGTTTGTTCCATGGAATTCTTAAGTTCAAGAATCTTTGATTTCATTTTTTCAACTCCACTTATAGCATCATCTCTCACTTTCTTTTCTTGCACAAATGCATATGCAATACAAAACTTCAAGTGACTTTAAATTTCCACTTTTGAATTTCCATTTTCCCATTGCACATAATTCACATGCACCTTCCTCAACTTCTCAAGAGCGGGAAGAATCTCTTCAGTCAATACAAATTATCTATCTCATTCACTTTTGTCTACTTCTTTTCAAGTGTTCTTAGAGCATATATTCCTTTTTCATTTCATATATTCTAATAAGGTCTCCTCCCTCCAATTCTACATAAATGCATGTTTACCATTGCACATGATTTGAGAGTGTCTTTATGATTACATATTGTAAATGTTTCTTTTAAAAAGTCCTTTACAAGAATTATCTACCTTTTCAGATAAGACTTTCATTTCACTAGCCACTAATTCTCTTTTTTTGCACTTAAATCTAATTTTTCCTTTTCCTTATCATCTATTTCCAATTGTATTTGTTCCATGGAATTCTTAAATTCAATAATCTTTGATTTTGTTTGTTCAACTCCACTTATAGCTCATCATCTCTCACTTTCTTTGCTTGCACAAGAACATGTAAAGGAATAGAAAGGGGTGTTAAATGGACCATACACTTTATATTGACTGGATATTTCCTTTTTTTGTTTAAATATATTTAATTTTCATGTTGGTTGAGAATGCTCATATACTTAGATTTGATTGTATTTTCCCACCAAGATCAATCATGTAATGATTAGGTTTGATCCTATGTGGCTCAAGATTGACCATAAAATTTAATTCAAAATCAATAAATTAAAATTGTCTTTTCTTATTATCTCTTAGGAATTGACCTAACTTACATGTTTGCATGAATTATTTCTATTTCTTGGTATTTAAAGACATTCATTTGTGTAATTAATTACATCCATTTTTTAAATACAAAGAGAAACTATTCTAGGAACATTTTTATTTAGATCATAAAATGAGGACCTATTGTCTCAAAATTTATATAATAAATATACCATTTGCATGCTTGACATATTAAATTCATCCAACATTCAGCCAAAGTCATAAATTCAATCCAACAAGGGGGTACCCATAGAAATTTTTCATCACCCTTATGCATTTTAAAATGTACCAAAGATCATAGTAAACTAGGTTGCAAAAGGTTTGAAATTCTTACAATATATATAATCTACACCTCGAAGGATGATTTGAACATTAAACAAGGTTAACTAAAAAAATAATCATAATGTTGTATAATATGATGTGGAAAATCATAATGTGATGTAAACCATAATGTAAAATGTATATAATGTGAGATGGAAAACCATGTAATGTGATGTACAAACCATAATGTGAAATGTATGTAATGTGACAAATCATAACACGAGTTCAAACCATAATAATGTGTACATATAAACATGACATGAAAGACCATAATGTGATGTAAATTATAATGTAAAATTTATGTAATATGGTCCAAATCATAATAAGAGTTAAAACCATAATATTGTATAACATGACATGACAAGCCATAATGTAAAATGCATATATAATGTGACAAATCATAATAAGAGTGAATCATAATGTCTATAACACAACATACATAGAACAACTCAAAGAGAAGGACATATAGTATGGATGGATGAATTTGATCCCTACCTTGATCCCTACCCCAATCCCTCTCCTAATCCCTATCTTGATCCCTGTCCCAAGCCCTACACAAGTTCAAGTGAATGTAATTTAATTTAATAAACACGTGTATATGTAAAATTATCTAAAACTTAAAATTTACAAGTTCAATGTGTGAATGTATCAAGTAATTTAAATTTATTATTTAAATGTACCTCACGTGAATAATGCATGGGATCACCAAATGCTCCAAATCTCCAAAGTATGGAAAATCACCATATTGCTAGAAATCTTCAAATACATGATTTCAACCAAGAGTTAGAACTACTTTAAAATATATATTTTTTAAATATTGTAGAAATACTTAATATCATAGAGAGGGGGGTGGGTGAATTAGTGATGCACAAAAACCAAGAAATTAAATAACTTTTGAGTAGCATAATCTTCAATGGAAACACATAAATACTACCATTGCACAAGATTTATAAGTGGAAAATCCTAGAAAGGGAAAAAACCATTGTGTGAGTGTTGGTTGGGTTTGAAGAACCAATCCAATCCTCACAAATTATTCGCCATTAGGTCTCACTAACAAAATTCTCACTAAATACAATATGTCTAGGAGCACCAACTCCTTATGAAAATAGAAGCACCAAATCCAATGATAAATGAAGGATAAAAGTACATAGTACTACTCTATTTACAATATGCAGATCATTGTTTCACATTCAAACATTCAATTCTCATCCCTCCTTGCATACATGTATAATAATCTCTTTACAATAAACCCCTTATCTCATCAAACATAAACAAGACTTAAAATGATGTATATATGAATAAAGTATCCTAAACCTCTACACACACCTTGATTTTAACCTTTTCAAAATGGCAAACAAATGATACAAAAATAATTTCACACAACCATATCCCTTGTTATGATAATAAAAAATCTTAGACAACACAATAATTCAATCACATGGAAATTTGCACATTCATAACACTACTACAAAAATTAACATGTTTTTCTTACTTTCAATCAACCTCTAGTTACCTGTGATCTCAATCAGATCACACTAATCTGTGTAAAGAAAAACATATTTCATGTATACTGTCACATAGAGACTCCATGAAACCCCTTTTATACTTTGTTATTCAAGTCTTATTTTATGTGTATTGACTTGACAAAAACATGATTTCATTAAATCTTCAATACATTCTCATAGTTTTTAAACCTTGATTGGAAAAATTCACAATGCACTCATGGAAACACATATACCATCACTATCTCAATACAATTACAAAACTGTGTGTAACTAAAACTAGATCAAAGACATCCATATTCTTGTCAATGTGAAGGCTTTAGGAAGTAACCATTCTCTAGTTTAAAAGAGAACCTTTGATCTTCAAAACCCACCAATTCACCAAATAAATACTAACAATTGATCTTGCTTTCGGCGATGAAATATAAAGCCTTAACCTGTCTAGCTGGTTATACCAAGGAGTAGGGATCAACTATCCAATATGCTTAAACCCTCAAGATGTCACTTAAGTGACTTACCATTGAATATAGCAAGTCAGTAGGTTATTATAACATAAAGTTAACACTTCATTGATAACCTTCAAAAGACATAAACCCTAGTATAGGATAGACTCAAGGTTTTAGATGTGCTTAGTGTATTAAGTTATGAGATATAAAAATTCAATAACCAAAAACCCTAAAATGAAATTACCACCATTTTCTTCTACCCTCTATAAGACTCTAACACTGATAATAAGAATTGAAATCAATGTCAATCTTTTTGAAAAGTAGTAAAAGAAGACAACCCTAATCCTCATAAGGAAAATTCCAATGATTATTCAGGTCTACAATCTTTGACCATGTCTTTGCCTTTAACAAACATGTTTGTATGCAAAAACCTTTCACTGAATACCATCTCAAGATACCTTTGAATGAACTTGTCAAAAGAAGACTCCATAAATTATCCATGAATGATCAACAATACCACTTTGTAATGAAGAAACATTGTCATAAAGATGACAACAAAGAAAAAAACTACTACAACTTTGTCATAAAATGACATCAAAGGAAAGGAAAAATACCACTACAACAACACCATGAAATGAAAAAGTACTTTCATTTTTGCATCAACACTATGAAAGGAATGGACAAGCACACCTTCACTTTTGCATCAACACCATTTCACTTTTGAATCAACATACACCATGAAAAGGAAACAAGTACCCTTGACATCAATGAGAAATCAATCAACAAACTCCCTCTTTGTCATTGAACACCATTTCAATTTTGCATCAACATACACCAAGAAAATGAAACAAGTACCTTTGACATCAATGACAAATAAATCAACAAACTTCCCCTTTGTCATTGATGGCAATTCAACATGCTTGCAAATTTATCACTCCCCCTTTGACATTAAAGACAAAGGACTACATATTCCCTGTGCAAAATAGGTACACCTCCATGGGAAACTAATAACTTTCATCTTGTTTACACAGTAAGATTGAAGTATGGTTGAATGAACTTGGACTAGTCACCGAGCATATCACTGTCAATTTTGGCAAGAATGTCATTACACTGGTAAGATTCTCTCAAGGGTATTGATTGAATATCACTATCACCATACTCCTACAACAAGTTTCTTTCAAGGCAACTGAATGCATATTGTTGTCATGACACTAGCATTGTCATCATACCTTTGCAACAAGAGTCTCTCAAGATAAAACATCATTGTGCAAGAATAGTCCAAAACAAATGAATATCACTGTCAAACCATGACTGAGATCTGCAAACTAATGAATATCATTGTCAAACCTTAACTGAGATCTACAAATTGTGCTTGAGATTACAAACTGTAACTAAGAAAACATATATGTAAAGCATTGCATTTTTCTTAAGCCACAACTACAAAAAACATGAAAGTTTGTGATTAAGATAACATATATGTAGAGCATTGTATTGGTTGTGGCACTTGAGAGAAGGAGAAAGAATATCACTATCAAAGCATCATATTATTGTCTAAGATCCATATAACACTGTCACTACAAATATCAAACAAGATACTATCACTAAATCCTAAAGTAAAACACCAGATCACTATCCAAATAATGAGTACCATTATGTCAACACTTGACAGTGAATGAGAGGACTATAAAATAAGAACAATTGCAATAAATCCTAGATCAATCAAGAATTGCAACCAAATATAAAATAAACATTCAAGGTTCAGGGACATAAAACAAAGATATAGACTCCTCCTAAAACCATGCTAAAAAGAACTTATTTAGTGAAGAGAGACAAGAGAAATAATACCTAATCTCTCCCTCAATTGTTCAAATACATCCTTGGCCAAAGGCTTGGTAAATATATCTACTATCTGATCATTTGAAGCAACATAATCCAAAACAACCTCATTTTCCAACACTTTTTCTCTCAAGAAATTGTAGTTGATTGCAATGTGCTTAGTTCTTGAGTACATAACAGGGTTCTGGGAGATATTTATTGCACTAGTGTTATCACAAAAAATGGACATATGTGTAGGCACATCTACCTTGATATCTTTAAGAGTTTGAATCATCCAAAGAACTTTTGTGTAATGCCCCGTCTTAATAACCTAAGAACGATGCAATTGTGTTATAAAGGTGTAATAATTTTTTTAAAAAAAGTAATATTACTAAGTTAATTAGTTGCATACATTCTTAGGTTAAACGACGTTACACTACTTTGAGTATTCCATAAGCGACTTAAGTATTTCGCATTGCACACAATTAAATCATAACATAAAGTAAACATTGCATAATAATAAATTTCCATTCAAGATGTAATAAAGTACAAACAAGTTTTCCATACATTGCATTGATATGATATTACATTACTCATTCATCTGATGAGGTAGTTCAAATAACAAATACATTTACAATTACATTGATCACCTCTTATAAAATTGAGGGATGTTTTCAAATACACGTTACAATATACAATGATGAAAGTATAAAAGAAGTCCATGTGCGAGCTCTCCATCCATGAAGTGCTCAATGCAACAATTCAAACTGGGGACCCAACAAAGTAAGGTGCACATTCCACCCAACCATGTGGTACCCGTAGGTCCACCCCCCGTGCTAGGAGATAGTAACAAGGCTACCTAGACCTAGTCTACTAACCCTAGACACTAGTACATACAAACTATTGGTTACATTGCTTCCAGATTTTAACAATTGATTAAAACTCAAACACAAGGTTTCACTATTATTTTAGGTGGAGTGTCATCACAACGATGCAATGGTTACCCTGGTGTTTCTTCCTAGGTCCCGGCCCCCAATCCTTGGGTTACCCTGGTAACCTCTTACGAAACCCGGCCCCTATTGCATACAGTTGCGGAATCGGATGTCTTTTAAAGGAACAAGACATCGATTAGCCATTCCAGGCCTTATCATCTTATACTCATGACTATAGTAGCTCATGAGTCATAAGTGAGGCATGTACATCTTGTTAAATGTTTTAGATCTATCTACTGTGTTCTTTAGTTTTCATTGACTTACTTAACTAATTGTAAGTTACCCTGACACCACTTTGTGTGTCAGCCCTTACAACTAGCCACTCCCCTAAACATAACATGGGAAACTATGTTTTCAAGACTATGGTTTACAAGGTATACATCTAACCCATATCAATAAAAAGACCAATCACATTTTAACGAACAACCTTCAGTGTTCATAATACAGATGTCAACCTCTAAACAAAACCATATACACAATTTTGATTTACCAAAAGAACTCAACTTAACATTCCCAAATTCCCACTCTCAAAATTGGTCTGGAAGACTTAAAAATAGAAAATTACGTATTTTCCCAATTTACCCAGAAAACACTTTTAAAAAAAAAAAATCAAGAAAATTAAATATCTAAAATTTCGGATATATTAAATCCTCTCAAGCATATAATTTTGCATGCAATGAAGTCAACTTAATAAAATAAAACAATAAATTCACTTATAATTAATCTGAAATTTTCACATGCAAATTATTTAAAAATATTATTTTATACATCAAAATTTATCTTCCTACTTTAAATAAATAAAATTATATAAACATTTAATTTTTATTTATTTTTAATACATATATTTTTTTTAATATAAATATAAATATATATATATATATCTTTATTTATATTTATATATGATTGATCAAATAAAAACAAATTAATAAACTTAATCCATTTTCGTATTAAATTCCAAATAGAAATCAAAATTTTTATATTTATACATACCACAGAAAAGAAACATATTTAAAACTTCTTTTAATAAAGCAAGGTTCGGTCAGTACGCAGCCACTGCGCTGACTTGACAGGTAAAGGACGCAGCCTGCCAGGCTGCGCCCAGCATTTTAATTCGTGGGGAGGGTTTCAACCCTCCCCCCAATATCACTTAAATTTTTTTTTATAAAAAACAAACATTTCTATAAATTCCGTTTTAACGGAAGACAAATCAGTGCAATTCGCCTGTGGATAATTTCCGTACGGTGATTTTCACATTCAATTTTTTTTAATTTAATAAAAGAAAATTTCTTTCACAATTTTAACAGTATATATATTTATACAAATATATATACATTCATGTGTAAATTCTCATAATTCTGGAAAAATAAAAGGAAGAATTTTTTTTTTATAAAACACAGAGAAGTAATAACAGGGAATTTTAAATAATTTTTTTTTTTTAAAACAGGGATTTTATAAAGAAAATAAACACAAAATTCCCATTCCAATGCAAACTTGCCCAGAAATTTAATTTTCTTTTTCAGCAAATGTTTTCCTCATAAACTTTAAACAGTTCCAAAATTTTACAGAGGCTTTTCTAAAATCTACAAATTTTCTCACGGCAAACACAATTTTTTTAACAGAAAATTTCATTTGGAATTAATCAAAACTTTCTTTTCTTTGAAAATTTCTTTTGTATAGATCTTTAAAGAATTTCCTAAGAAGATACAAGAAACAAGAAATCTTTTTCTTTCTCAAACATTCTTTTTAAAGATGCAAACTCAATAAAATTAAAAGAAAAATACCTGTATCTGTCAATTGTCTGTAACTTGAGATTTGCCTGTAGAAGAAAATTGTCTGTAGCATGAAATCTTCTCGAAGCTCTCTCAAAGAAATTCCAATTCCAAGTAATAGTTTTAACAACCAACAAAATCCTTTGGAGGATCTTCCACAAGAAATTAACAACCCCAGAGAGATAACAAATTCCTAAGAATATAAATTTTTCACAGTAAAGAAATTTTGCCAGTCCTCAGAAAATTTCCCCGAGGCAATTGAATAACCCCGTGCAAAATCCCAGATCCACAATAACCTCCGTGAGAAAATCTCAACAACCTTTTGCAGTTATGGCACTCACACACTTGTCGAGAAGTTGTTGAGAAAAATATCTTCTCCTCTTCTCGGCAATTTGCCATTTTAAAAATTTGCATGCAATTTAATTAATTAATTTAAATTTAAATTTAAAAACTCAATTCACATGCATCTTATTTTAATTTATTTTCTAATTTTCTAATTCATTTAAATACAATATAATTTATGCACTTAATCATTTAATTTAATTAGTTTATTTATTTAATTAAAATAGTTAAATCCTTTTAAGACCAACTATTTAACTAAATAAACTAACTAATGTATTAAATAATCAAGTAGGTAAATTTCAATCATATTTAAATATTAATTTAAATAACAAAAATTAAAGCACAATAACTAACGTTTAAAATTAACCAATATTTATCTTTCAAAAACGATTTAACCAACAGAAACACAATACAACCTATGACCCAAATTGAAAACTGACAATGTACTAAAACCAAGGTTAAAGACTGGACCGGGATAAACCTAACTACTATCTCCTGTTCAACATTTTCCGTTGAGTCTTGACACGCTCAGACCTGATTACATAGGTGGAGTCGGTGTCATTTACCTACAAATCCTGCAACCGAGCAAATAACGTGCATACATGAATATATATATAAAACATTAAACAAACACACCGTGCGGAGAAAATCACAGATATCGCAGGGCACTCGCAAGCGAGTGATGCGATTCTATTCTCCACACCAATACACTCACAGAAAACTGACTCAATAAATATCATTAGTCCATCATAAGCATGTGCATATCCATAACAACTAAAAGTAAACATCTACACTAAATCATATCATGTCTGAAAACAATAAACATCACACAAAGTATCATCATGTCATAGAATAATCCACCATCGCTCAAAACCAGCGATCAAAGTATCCAACAAAACAAAAAATGTCTAATAGTATGAAAAAGTATCAACAAAAAGCATAAGCATAAACGGAGGGGTACTACATTTTGTACAACAAGAAGCAACAACAATATATTCTACCTCTATTGTTGACAAGGAAACTGACTCCTATTTCTTGCTATGACATGACACTAACCTTCCACCCAAGAAGAATGCTCCACCACAAGTACTCTTCCTAACATCAATGCACCTTACCCAATTAACGTCAGTATATGCAAGTAAAGTGAAATCATTAGTTTTAGGATACCATAAACCATAGTCTAGTGTGCCTTTGAGATATCTAAAGATCCTTTTCACTGTATTCACATGTGATACTTTAAGAGATGATTGAAACCTTGATACCAAACACATTTGTTGCATGATGTTAGGTCTAGATGTTGTCAAATACAACAAACTCCCGACCATAGAACTATACATAGTTTGATCTGTGTTAGGCGAGTCATCAACCTTACTTGACTTACAACTTGTTATCATGGGAGTGCTGACTGATTTGGATTCATCCATTTGAAACTTCTTAAGCATATATTTTGTATACTTAGTTTGGGATATAAAGATGCCTTTGTCAAGTTGTGAAACCTACAATCCAAGAAAGAAGGACAACTCTCCAAGCATAGACATCTCAAACTCATATTTCATGAGATTAGGGAAATATTTACTTATATCATTATCACTACTACCAAAAATGATATCATCAACATAGATCACAACTAACAATTCCTCACCTTTTGTTTTACAATATAAGTTACTATCTACTCCACCTTTAGTGAATCCTTGATCATGCAAGTACTTTCCCAACTTAGAGTACCATACTCTAGGTGCTTGCTTCAAACCATACAAGGCCTTTTTCAGTCTATAAACATAATGATGTCCTCCTTCACATTGAAACCCTTTAGGCTGCTCCATATAGGCCTCTTCTTCAAGTTTTCCATTAAGAAAGGCTGATTTCTCATCCATTTGGTATACCTTAAAGTTATTGTAAATAGAGAATGCTAAGAACATCTATATGGCTTCTAGCCTTTCCACAGGTGTAAAGGTCTCATCAAATTCAATAACCTCAACTTGAGAGTACCTATTACAAATAAGTCTTGCTTTAATTCTTACAACCTTTCCATTTTCATAGAGTTTGTTCCTAAACACCCATTTTTCATCAATAATGTTCTTGTCTTTAGGCCTAGGAACTACCTCCCATGTCTTGTTCTTCTCTATTTGGCTTAGTTCTTCCTCCATGGCCTTAACCCAACATTCATCTTTGTTGGCCTCATTGTAATCCTTTGGCTCTATTACTGATAACAAACAAAGATTGGCCTGGTCTCTTGATTGTGCAATTTTTCTTCTTGTTTGCACTCTTACATTTTTGTCCCCAATAATATGCTCTTCAAGATGATTTATTTGTTTATATTTTAAAGGAGTCTTTGTAATAGCCTCAATATATATTTTAGATGTTTCTTCTTTCTTTGGAACCTCTTGTTCTTGATCTAATTCAAATTATTCTTCATCATCTTCCACATCATTTTCATATTTTGCATAAGGACACTTGGCAACAAAATATCCTATTTTTCCACAATTAAAGCATTTGAGAGGAAGTTTTCCTCTGTACTTTTCAGGCCCCTTCTTCAACCTTCTAACAAAATGTGACTCTTTTTCATCTAAGTCTTCAGATTTAGAGTCTATTTCTTTGTCTTTCTTGATAGTTTTAAATGTTGCATCTTTGTTTGTGGATACTTCATTGCGTGTTCTCATTTCATAGGCAGTGAGTGTTCCATGTAACTCATCTAGAGTGAACTTTTTCAGGTATTTTTCCTCTTCAACAACAAATACCTTAGAATCATATCTAGGAGGAAATGATCTTAATACCTTTTTGACAATAACTAAATCTTCAACTTTCTCACCAAGACCTTTCATAGCATTGATCGTTTCATCTACTCTAAGAAGATAATATACAATCTTTTCTTCTTCATTCATTTTTAACCCTTCAAACTTTTCTCTAAGGGTTTGCAACTTGGTTTCCTTTATTTTGACATCACCTTGATAAATACTAACAAGCTTGTCCCAAACATATTTTTCACTCTTACAATGCATGACTTTAACAAGGATCTCATTTGTCAAACCACAAAGGATGGTATTCTTGACCTTGGCATTGCACTCATAATCTTTCTTCTCATCAACAGTAGAATGGGTCTATGAAGGCACTGTATAACCTTTTTCTACTAATTCCCATAGATCAAATCCAAAACAAGACAACTAAGACTCCATCCTAAAACTCCAAAAAGAAAAATTAGTGCCATCAAACATCTAGGTGCTTTTGAGGTAGAAGATCCTTCCTAACTAGTCATAGTATTCCACTATCAGGATCAACCCAAGTTGATTAAACTTCTACAGGTAACCTTGCTCTGATACCAATTATAGGAATACTTAAGATCACTAAGAGGGGGGTGAATCAGTGATGCACAAAAACCAAGGAATTAAAGAACTTTTGAGTAGCACAAAATTCAATGGAAACACATAAAGATCACCATGACACAAGATTTATAAGTGGAAAACCCTAGAATGGGAAAAATCTACTATGTGAGTGTTGGTTGGGTTTGAAGAATGAATCCAATCCTCACAAATTATTCACCATTAGGTTTCACTAACCCAATTATCACTAAATACAATATTTCTAGGATCAGCAACTCCTTATGAAAATAGGAGCACCAACTCCAATGATAAATGAAGGAAAAAAGTATAGAGTACTACTCTATTTACAATATATAGTAGACCATTGTTTCAAATTCAAACATTCAATTCTTATCCCTCCTTTCATACATGTATAATAATCTCTTTACAAGAAACCCCTTATCTCATCAAACATAAATAAGACTTAAACTGATGTATATATGAATAAAGTATCCTCAGCCTCTACACACACCTTGACTATAACCTTTTCGAAAGGAAAAATAGATGATCAAAAAGAAATTATGATGAGGGCACAACCCGAGACACATAAAATAATCCACAAAAAAGAGAATAATTTTATTATTTAGAAAATGGAGCTTCTTACATGTAGAGGATCTCAAATCCCCAAGTTCTACAACACATGCAAGTTACAGAAAGCTACAGAATAACCCTTTCGCAATATGCGAGCTTGTCCCCAAAAAGTTACCCAAAATTAGAAACCCGCCCATAAATAGAGCTCCTCATTAGTTTGGAGCCAAAACAACATTCAAATTTGAGTTTAGGTGGTTTGGCACCGAAAATTTACAACATGAAGTTCAAATTTCAAAACAACATTTGCAATTGTATCTTCTAGAAAGTGCGCCAACTTCCCAGGGCCATAACTTTTGATCCGGGACTCTGATTCGCAGACCATTTGAACCTTTGGAAAGGTCTCAAAGTCAATAACACACTCAAAATCCACTACACCAATTTTGGCAAGTTTTGGGGCCATTCCAGGAAATCTAAGTGCCTCAAATCTAACTCGGAAGATTTTTAGGTGCAAATCTGGGAAACTAAAACTGCAATATCTTTCAACCTAGGAACAGAAAATAAAAACCATAAATTGGGAATTTCATTATGACGAAAAGGGTATTGAAAAATGTAAAAACATCTAAAAAACAAAGAAACTTGAAATTTAACTATTTTTGGGTGATGCAAGATTGCCCTTACACCACTGGATGCTCTTGCATCAGACACCCAGGGTAATTTGCGAAGTGACCCTGTCACGTCTCAGATGGTGGAGGAAAACCCAAACAGTCAACCTCTACCTTAGGCAACTAGGATGAATCTTCAATAGGCCTTCCTTTCCATTTCACCAAATATTCTTCATACTGCCTGTTCCTGGTACTCCTTCCCACACGACTATCCAAGATTTCTTCAATCTCCTCCTTTTCTAAAGTAGGTGCTGGAATCCCACACTGTTCCATCGTTGGTACTTCCTCTGTGCCACCTTCATGATACTCTGTCAAATCTGAAATGTTGAACACAGGGGAAATGTTGAATCCATCTGGCAACTCTACCTCATATGCATTCCCTGAATCATGCCTCTTCCAAATTTTACAGGGACCGAACTTCTTCATCGTCAATTTGTTATATGTTCCCACTGGAAACCTTTCTTTCCTCAAGTGGACCATCACTTCATCACCAATCTGAAACTCCTTATACCTCCTCTTCTGATCTGCCTTAGACTTATACTGCATATTCATCTTGTTAATATGTTCTCTTAGCTTCTCATGTATATCCTTGATGTGTTCTGCAAAATCTTCAGCTTCAACACTTATTTTCTTCTCTTGGTCCATCTTCCTCAATTTTGGAGCTGTACTGGGGCTACCTCCATACACAATCTAGAATGGTGATCTACCAGTGCTTGTGTTGACAGAATTGTTGTAAGAAAATTCTGCCTGGGGTAAGATCAAGTCCCATCCCTTGGGGTTTATCTCCTACCAAACATCTCAGTAGGTTACCTAGACTCCTATTAACAACCTCTATCTACCCATCTGTTTGTGGATGTTGTGCAGAACTGAACTTCAACTCTGTCTTCAGCTCTTCCACAAGGTCCTCCAAAAGTACCCCACAAATTTGGTGTCATGATCTGAAACAATACTCTTTGGCAGACCATGTAGCCTCAACACCTCTTTGAAGAACAAGTCAGTAATGTGGACTGCATCATGGGTCTTCTGACATGGAATGAAATGTGCCATCTTCGAAAACCTATCAACCACCACAAAGATTGAATCATTCCATCATTGTCCTTGTCAAACCAATAATAAATTCCATACTTATATCCTCCCACGGCCTCTCTGGTATAGGTAAGGGCTGATATAAGCCTATATTCTGACTCACTCCTTTAGCCATCTGACATACCCTATAGCTTTTTACAAACTTCTTAACATCATGTGACAACTGAGGCCAATAACAATGCTCACTGATAATGCCAATGGTCTTATCCCGACCAAAATGTCCTACCATTCCTCCACTATGCTTCTCCTTTATCAGGTTCTCCCTCATGGAACTCCTCGGGATACACAATTGACTTCCCTTAAATAACATGTCATCCTAGATTATGAAATCCAGCCACCTTGTCCTATCCACTGTAACAAGTTCCTTGCAAGCTTTCCAAGCCTCTGCAAAATCAAGATCTTCAGCATACAGTGTCTTGAGTTCATTGAACCCAACTACTTCAATCTGCATCTTTGTCATTAATGTATGCCTCCTACTTAAGGCATCTACAACCCTATTTGACTTCCCACTCCTATGTTTCAAAACAAAGGTATAACTCTGCAAAAACTCTACCCATTTCATATGCCTCTGATTTAATTTTCCATGACTATTTATGTACTGCAAGGCCTGATGATCAGTATATAGAACAAATTCCTTTGGCAACAAATAATGTCTCCATTTCTTTAATGCTTGAACTATTGCATAAAATTCCTGATCATATACAGAATACTTTCTCTTAGCATCATTTAACTTTTCACTAAAATAGGCAATGGGCTTACCTTCTTGGCTCAACACTGCTCCAATGGCACAACCACTAGCATCACAATCCACCTGAAACACCTTGTTGAAATCTGGGAGGGATAGAACAGGTTGCTTTGTCACCTTCTGCTTCAACAGTTCAAAACTTTTTGCCGCTCTGCTGCTCCACTTGAATTCTATTCTATCCCCTCTCATTGTTTCAGTCAGGGGTCCACAAATACTAATGAAGTTTTTAATGAACTTTCTATAAAAACTAGCCAAACCATGGAAAGATCTCACCTCGGTAGTAGTTCTTGGGGTGAGCCATTCCATAATAGCCTTCACCTTCTCTGGGTCATCTTGAGACTCTTGAATAACAAACCCAAGTACCTTAACTCCCTCTTTACAAAGCGCACTTCTTCATATTAATCAATAGTTTCTCTTCTCTTAACTTCTCAAAGGCTCTCCAAATATGCATCGGATGCTCATCCAATGTCTTACTAAAAATCAAAATATCATCTAAATACACAATAACAAAACTTCCTAGAAATTCTTTTAGTACCTCATTCATGAGCCGCATGAATGTGCTCAGTGCATTGGTTAGCCCAAAGGCATGACTAACCACTCGTATAGGCCCTCTTTGGTCTTGAGAAGCGATCTTCCATTAATCTCCCTCTCAAATCGGATCACGGTGATATCACTATTTAGATCAATATTTGTGAGAATCTGACTCCTCAAATAGTCCATCGGGTCATCCATCCTTGGCAGGGGAATTTGTACTTGATTGTTATCTTGTTTATGGCTCGGGAATCTGTACACATCCTCCACTCCCCATCCTTCTTTGGTGCTGATACGGTAGCAGGCACTACGCATAGACTCAAACTATCTGCATTATCAAACCCTTTCTCACCAACTCTTGAACTTGTTTGTTTAACTCCTCATTTTTTGCTGGAGTCATTCTATGAGCTGCCTTATTTGGCAAACTGGCTCCAGGGATCAAGTCAATCTGATGACTGATCTTCCTTATTGGTGGTAAACCCTCAGGTACATTATCAGAAACAATATCTTGAAACTCATCCAACATCCTAGAAACTTCTTTTGGAACCTTCTCACTATCATCCTTACTCACTCTAGGAATCAATGCATAACACACATGCTCATGCTTCATACCTTCTAAAAAATTTCTTCCATCTACATAATAAATTCTAGCACTACTGCATACCTTTTCTTCGGTCTCCTTCAGGGGTTTCAACTTGTGACGAACCCCATCCTTTGTCAAGGAATAAGTGTTTGCATGGCCATCATGTATAGCTCGCCTATCGAACTGCCATGGCCTCCCCAACAACATGTGACATGCATCCATGGGGATGATATCACAGAGTACCTCATCATGGTAGCTCCCGATCTTGAACTTTACTAGGCGCTGCTCATTGACCAAAACTTTGTGGATGCTACGCTGTGATCCGATACGGATGCGGGTTCCTTTCCTCTTCGACTTCAACTT
>VDFB02000003.1:261994432-262024395 GCA_007258455.2 Sequoia sempervirens | reverse complement strand
TTTGGGGCTTATCCAGGAACTCTAAGTGCATCAAATCTAACTCGAAAGATTTTCAGGTGCAAATTTGGGAAACTAAAACTGCAATATCTTTCAACCTGTGAATAGAAAATAAAAACCAGAATTGGGAATTTCATTATGACAAAAGGGTATCCAAAAATGTAAAAACATCTAAAAAATGAGAAACTTGAAATTTAACTATTTTTGGGTGATGCAAGATTGCCTTTACACCACTGGATGCTCCTGCATCAAATTAACACAACCATATCCCCTATCATGATAATCAAAAACCTTAGACAACACAAGACTTAAATCACATGGAAATTTGCATATTCATAACACTGCTACACAAATTCACATGTTATTACTTTCAATCAACCTCCAGTTACTTGTGATCTGAATCAAATCACTTTAATCTATGTAAATAAAATAGCATTTCGTATATACTGTCACACATAGACTCCACGAAACCCCTTTTATAATATCTTATTCAAGTCTTCTTTTCTATGTATTGACTTGAAAAAAACATGATTTCATTCTTCAATACACTCTCATAGTGTTCAAACCTCATTCAAAAAAATCCTCAATGCACTTGTGGAAACACATATACCATCGATGTCTCAAAACAGTTACAAAATTGTGTGTAATGAAAAATAGGTCAAATACATCCATATGTCCATCAATGTGAAGGCTTCAGGAAGTAATTGTTCTCCAATTTAAAAGAGAACCTTTGATTTTCGAAACCCACCAATTCACCAAAAAAATACTAACCATCGATCTTGCTTTGGTTAGTGAAATATAAATCCTTAACATGTCTAGCTAGCTATACCAAGGAGTAGGGTCTAGTTGTCCAATGGGCTTAAACCCTCAAGGTGTCACTTAAAAGACTTACCATCAAATATAGAAAATCAACAAGTGATTATAACATAAATTTAACACTTCATTAATAACCTTCAAAAGACATAAACCCTAGTATAGGATATAATTAGGGTTTTAGACGTGCTTAGTGTCTTAGGTTATGAGATATAGAAATTCAACAACCTAAACAGTGGCATAGTTGGTTAAGGGCTTTGGGTTCATCCCATATAGGTCCTAAGATCGATTCTCTCCACCAGATGAAATTCGGTATGGGTTGTGTCAAGTGTAATTTGTGCCCCCAAAGGACTAGTCCTACCTCCTCCATCCCCCAAAACCTGGCAAAAAATTAAGACCATGGCAAGGGTATTGGAGCTCGCTGGGTGGAGTCACAAATCCAAGCACTAGATGTGAGGGTTGGAGATACCTCTAGGTTATACAAAAAAAAACCAAAAACCCTAAAATGAAATTACCACCATTTTCTTCTGCCCTTTATAAGACTCTAACACTGATAATAAGAATTGGAAGCAATGCTAATCTTGTTGAAAGATAGTAAACAAAAGACAACCCTAATCCTCATAAGGAAAATGTCAATGATTCTTTAGGTCTACAATCTTTGACCATGTCTCTTCCTTTAACAAACATGCTTGTATGAAAAAACCTTTCAATGAATACCATCTCAAGATACCTCTGAATGAACTTGTGAAAAGAAGACTCCATGAATACACCATGAATGATCAACAATACCTTTGAATGATCAATAATACCACTTTGTAATGAAGCAAAATTGCCATAAAGATGATAACAAAGAACAAACACCACTACAAATTTTTCATAAAAAATGACATTAAAGGAGAGGACAAATACCACTCGAACAACTCCATGATATGAACGAGCACTTTCATTTTTACATCAACACTATGAAAGGAACAAATGAAAGGAAGGAACAATAACACCTTCACTTTTGCATCAACATACACCATAAAAAGGAAACACGTACCTTTGGCATCAATAAAAAATTAAACAAGTACCTTTGACATCAATGACAAATCAATCAATAAATATATGTATGTAAATTTTTCAAACATAATGTATATATAAATTATTCAAGTACTTGTCATGCATCATTGGGGACTCTACCACTCCCACTAATATCAAAAGGATGCAAAGATACCTTAGAGACATTTGTATGTGGTACAGTATCAATGCAAAAATAAGTGCACTATATGTGCCATGAACAAGATCCGTTGGTGTAGTAGTGTCAACGTGATCTAGAACATGTTGAGAACTTGGATAGGTTGTAGGATCAATAGAAACATGCTACACATGGGAGCCTGTAGGATGGTGTGTAATATCTATAGACATCAAAAATATACAGATTGATATCGCACACTCGAATCTGATCTACTAACATTGCCTCATCCTGAATTATCCCTCTATCTAACCATTTAATCAAATAGTCTTATTTGATTAAATTCATCATAATTCCCCTTTTAATTAAATAAATCCCTTTATTTAATTAAATCATCATCTCTATGTAATTAGCTAGGTCATTTCATCTTCCTATCTTTATTTAATTAAATAATCCATATTATTTGATTAAATTTCTAAGGTTCATCTAATTAAATTAAATAAATCAAACATTTATCTAATTTAATCTAGCATCACCCCTTTTGGTTAAATAAATCAAAATATTTATTTAACTAAGTCTTAATCATTTTCATCTCTTTTCGATTTATTTTAGTCCTAAAATCTAAGTCAAAATGGTCAAATCAGCTAAATCTCCCCTTAAATTAATCAAATCCTTATTAATTTAATCCTAATCACTCAAATCCTCTAGATTTTCTAACTTGCACATGAAAATCAATTTAATTGTTTTATAAATCATTTATTTTCATTCAAAAAGGCATCCAAGTTGGAATATTCCTCAAATTTGAAATCTCCCCCCAAAAGGACTTGTCCCTTTCAACAAAGCATTTAAAATCTCTTACATGTCCTTTTCTTGAGCCATGTACATTTGCTTCACCTTTCAACTCATCCTTCAAGCCATATTTTGAATTTGAATCTCCCCCCTCCTTGCACATGGATCAAAATGTGCTCAACCTTCATCCTATCAAATGTTGACAAGTGACACCTTGCCATTGGTTGAATGTTAGTCCCACATTGCTTAATTTTTGGTATTAATCCATCTTAGCATTCTATAAATGAAGAGCTCATCCTTCATTTTATCCATTCACAATTTGAGTAAACTTACTCTACTCAAATACATCTTCAAGCATTTGCAAGATTCATCCATCTATAGCTATGTTATGCAGGTTTTTCACCATGGAGCACATTTGAATCTTCACAGAGTGGATCACAATCTTCATCAAATCATCAAAGCTAGCATTGGAGTTGGGAAAGGTCCAATTTTCACATCAAATTGGCACCAATTCCCTCAAGAGATCAAGAATTTACATTTCTTTCATAGGATTTAATCTCTTTTGTTGATTTCTCATAGTATTGCTTTCATTTTCCTATTTAGAGCATTGATAAATAGATTTCTTGAGGAACTTAGATTATAACTTGCATTTCAATCTTACAATGTGTTTATCTCTTGTGTTTTGCAGGTTTTAAAGGAATCTTGGTTCACAATATCTTGTAAAGTTGACATCCCTTGGCTCGTATGTGTAGTAGGATGTCAACATCTAATAAGGATCCGCACATAATCTAGAGGGATTCCATGCTCCTCACTAATGAACTGGTAAGTTGCTAGTAAATAAGTAATAAAGATTGGACACACATTATGCACAGTCGTGTCACTCATATGTGCCACATCTGATGGTGTTGGTAGATTTACACGAATAAATAGATCATAAGTACTAGATGTAGCCTTAGTGGGAGGAAGGCTATACCATGACCATAATAAGTATCTACCAACATGATTAGATGACATCTGATCAATTTGTGTAGTAATGGTGGCAATACTATCAAAAATTTGAGATCAAGTGGGGCCTACTACCGTATCCCCTACTACTGCTAGTTCCAAGCATTTTGGAAGAACCAAAAAGTTTGTACCAACTAATGCCCTCTTGTTAACGAGAAGTGGAAAATTTGGACATCTATACTTATATTTTTCAAAAAACCCACCTCTGCCTTGTCTAGTATGCTCAAGAATAGATGTGTAGCCACATCTATCTATAAATTCATCCTTGCATATAATTGTTTACAAAAATAATGTGGCAGCTCATCATTATGAGGCCATCTACAATGAGATGCCAACCATCTAGGATATATAAATGGAGCAACAAGCTCATCTATACACCTAGTAACTGTATATACTCTAATTCTATCTTTTCCCTTATAAAAAGGGAACATGTTATGCACATTATCTTGTGAAACTAACTTACTAATAGATCTCCATTTCTCTGTGCTAGTAACACTCCTAGGAAGAGACAAATAAAACTACTCAATGTTAATTCCATCATAAGGATTGTATGATCAAATCACACCAATCATACGTAAAATATCATCTCTACTAGTGACTAATATGTCTCTATTCACCAGATTAGGGGAGTTACTGATGGTTATCTCTAAAAATCTCAATGAATTTTCTAATCTCCTAATGCTCTCCTTATAAAAAAAATTCTAGTCTGAGCATTCTCCTCAGATTGAGGAGAATGGTGAGATCCCTAATCATCAACCATATATTTATAAATAAAGAGATTTGCATATTATTAAAATAAAATATCTAAATTGAAAATCTATCAAGTTTCAAAACTAAAATATTTTTAATTTATATAAATCTAATGAGATAGAAAGTTATCTCTATGAAATAGAACCTTCTACAAAGAACAACATAAGGAATGACAACTCCAAAAGAGACAATGAGAAAACAATGTGAAGGTGCAACATAGAAACTATTGAAGAAGGTTATGACCAAACCATATGATTCTTTAGTGACCCTTGTAAGGGAGAAAATTAAGGTATTTAATGATGGAAAAACATGCATACGCCTTAGTTAAAGTTGTTTAAAAATATAGACCATATTTTATTGGTGCAAATTCATTGCTTGTGTACCATATACAACTCTCAAGGATATTCTAACTTAAAGTTTTGATGCCTTTTGCATAATTATTCTGAAATTTGGCATCAAGCAAAAATTTTACACCCAAACCACCAAATTAATATTAAAATTTCATGATTGGTTTTTATGCCATTTGCATAATATTTCTAGAGCTTGGCACTTGGCATGAGTTGGTTTTGTTCATTTTCTAGCAGTGTTGAGTCAAACTTGTGTGCTTGGGCACTTGTAGAGTGTTGAGAATTTTAAAAGGCTTAAATTATCTCAATCTATAAACACTAAACCAAACCTTGCTATTTCATAACTGGATTATATAATTGGTTGGATATTGTTACAAAATAATCTTGTCTTTCTTTTCCTTAATTGGATTATATAATTGGTTGGATATTGTTACAAGCTTAACATGGGCTATTCCCAATTTTTTGTGCTAATACTATTCTAGTTATATACATAATTTATTTTTTCTTTCTCCTCCTTATGATGTGAAAAGACATATTTTTTTAACAATTCATAGATCATGTTATTGTTGGCATGATGTTACTAGTTGAATTTCATGCAATACTATAGGAACTACAACTAACTTTACATGTGTAGTAAGGGGGGAATAAAGCAATAGGAAAACAAGCAATGAATTAAACTAATAAATTCAAAACAAGATTAGATTCCAACCATACTCATGAAATGAAAAATGAAAGCCATGAACTCAACCAAATAAGCAATTAAGGAACTTAAATGAATACAAAACAAACAAATCTTACCATACCATGTCGAAGTTGTATTTGTATTGACATTTGGATGTCAGATTGATCAATTCAATACAAAGCCTCTAGTGTTGTTGTTGCAAAAGCTTTAATTCATGTTGATAATGGTGAACTAGAATGTGAGGATAAAAATTCTCAAGTGTGCTCAAGAATTAGTTGTGCAGTGCTTCGTTATGTCCACATTGAAGTCAATGGGTAGTTTTGCACCATTTTTTGCGAATGTGAGGAAATATTGGTTTGTATTTATCCCAAGCATATTTTCCATAAGCTTTTGCATCTTAGGATTTTGAGAATGTTCTAAGAGTCTTTCCTCAATAAGTTCTTCATCACTATCCTCTTCTTCTATGGTGTAAGTTTGAGAATCATGAGGTTGGTTTTTTTATTTCCTTCTTGATGTCTATGAAGTTTTTTTTCCTGACTAGGTGGTTGACCTTGGTTTTCCTTAAATGTGCGTTCTCTTTGAGGAGTTGTAAGGTCCACTGGTTTGTAACCCCATGGTTGGGTTTCCTCATTGGTGGTTTTTGTCATATGTGCACTTGAACTACCTTTTTTGGCTTCCATCTTTTTCTTATGTTGAGATCTCGTGGTTGTCATAAACAAGTTCCAAGACATTGGGAATTTTGGTGATCACTAACTATGGAATGAAATGTTGTTTTGTTTTTAGGATTTTTTGTTTTAAATGCATGGCAAATGATGTAAAAAAGAAACCTTTTGGACCAAGGTTTTGATGGATTGCTATGGATTGTGATGCTCAAGAATCAGTTTTGCAGCGCTTCACTATGTAAATTATAGATGATTTGTGAGAAGGATGAGGATTATTTTATAGATTTCCTATTTTGAGATGAACGATCTAGATTTTGTAGTAAAAGATCTTGATCAATGGTTCAAAACTATTGAGAGGAAATAGATTGGAAGGATTAGTGGATTTAGGCTGGAATGATTAGGGGGGTTGAGAAATTAGGTTGAGTAGTTAATGGGATTGAAGAAATAGATTGAGAGGTTAGTGGGATTGAAGAATAGATGAGTTAGTCAACTGTTTAGAGTGATAAATCGGTGATTGTGATTTTCTTAATCATAAAAGGAGGGTGAGGATAATTAATTAATTAATTAGCATTTTGAGTTGAACGTGCAAGTCATATTTGACTTTAACAAATAAAGATGTATTTGTTTTTTGACATTTTTGAATGATGTTGAATAATTAATTTAATTATTCAGGTTTAGAAAGGGGAAAAGGATTTAATTAAATTATTAAGTAATAATAATTAATTGATTTAAGAGAATAGGGTATATTAGCGACATAATTAAATGACTGATGTTATTTAATTAATCAAGAGGAATAAAGTTAGATAAATGATGAATAGTGAATTAATTAAATAATTTAAAAATGATTCAATTAATAGAGGAAAATAGGGTTTTTGATGTAAATGATGTGAAATGCAGTGATATTAATGATAATGATTCTGATGATCAAAAAATGTTATTCAGGATATGTGATATGTGATGGGTCATTTTTACACGTCTACATTTTTCCCCTCTTTGAGACAAAGTATTGGTTGCTTTGTTTCAAAGAATTCAATTTTTTAAGATCATATTTGCAAAAAAAATTATATGCCCCACTATGCCCTAGTGGTCAGCAGAAAGATAGTACAACATTGGGCTGCCCCCTCAAGAGGTTGGATAGAAAAAATATTTTTTTGCTTTGGCTCATGACAATGTTTCATTATGGTTTAGATGAGTAGAGTATGAAAAATTGGGCTATAGGGCCTTTTTTTATGGGTCAAATGTTGGGTGCCCCTAATTTTAACCTAGGAGGGTTTCCAAGGTACAAAATTAGGGTTTGGCGGGGTTTAAATGCTAAATTAGGTTGAAATTACCCCTCATTTGCACTCCTTGATTTGAGAATTTCTTGCCTCTATATTTTTTTTGAGATTTTATTATGCAAACAAAAATTCACAATGCCTCAAGTTCTAAGAGTTCCACACAGGGCGAAGGCAGACAGAGTATATTGACGGCCAACTGCTCTAGGCCGCTCTAGTACATATGTCTAATTTTCACTTTCATCTTTTTTCATACTTGTAATTAATGTTCAAACATTTTTCTAGGCATTAGTGATAATCTAGGAATATTTTCACTTTTGGCCCAATTTTACCACTATTGCAACTTTTTGAAGGCTGCTATTGACAAATTTAGTTGCTATTGCAAATTAATTGCACTATTGCCAAAATATTAGTGGTATCAAAAAAATTTGGCACTTTTGCAAAAATATTGGTGTTATTCCCAAACATTAGCACTATTGTGAAATATTAGCACTATTGCAAAATAATGGTGCTATTTCCAAACATGTGACTATAGAAAAATAGTGGCACTATTTCCTAGAAAAAAAATTCTTTTCTTCAAAACAACTAATTTTCCATGTTAAGTTTTAGTTTGAAGTTTTCAAAAATCTTGACATTGTGCATTGAATGGTTGCAGGTTGTCCTTAAGCCTTTGTCTATGTGAGAGCGATGTCCTCAGTTGATGGATGGGTTGACTAATTTTGATTATATGTAGAGAATCTTTCTTGATGCCATGGGTTTGCGCTATATCACTCACTTGTCATTGCTTAGGGCTCATCGAGCTATGATGACCGCTTTGGTGGAGAGGTGGCATTCTGAAACCTCTTTGTTTCATTTTCCCACTGGAGAGTGCACTATGACCTTGGAGGACATTTGGAGGATTCTCAAGATCCCCATTCATGGTTAGTTGATTGAGTATGACGTTCATAGGAGTACCATAGGAGTACCTTAGCGATGCAAAGAATACTTGGTGTGGAGTACTTGTAGGTCTCAAGATTGATTTGGGATCGCTTTGTGATGGTGTTGATCCTGTGGCTCCCATTTTGGTAGGTATTATCTCTAGACCTCTGATGCCCAATAGGAGGGCTAAGAGGTTCCCTATTGGTTGGGGTATCATTATTGATCAGATGATGGAGGAGGCCACAATGTATGCTTGGGGTGAGTGTGTGATGGCCTACCTTTACAGAGATATGCATGAGCTTGTTTATAGAGCTAGTAGTAGTGTATATGTCAAAGCTAGTTTATTACATTTTTGGGCCTTGGAGAGGATAGTGATTACTCAAATAGAGGATATTCGAGACATGGATGCTCATAATCCCTATGCTTATCAGTATCATCACTATCTTCATTATACTTAGCTTGGTAGAATGTCTTACTAGAGGGAAGTTTTTGATGATGTGATAGGCTTTATATGGTGGCCATACAGGGATTGTGAGGCATGGTCGTATGACCAGGATCAACTGATCTACTGTAGGCAGACCTGTTTCTTGATTGGTCACTTAGATCTCTTACTTGAGAGATATTTATCATAAATGTACTATGATAGTTCTGTTAACTCTCAAAAATGCAAGGTGAATGCCTCAAGAGGCTGCCAATCTCTTGATATGCTTTAGGGTAACAGACAAGGTCAAAAGCTTTCAACCTTCTACTCTTCAGGTGCTGCCGAACCTAGGCGGGTGTACCTTTTTGAATGAAGCAGACTTATCTTATGATTATCCTTTTGAAATGCTTTGTCCACAATGGCAGATCAGAGTGAACAAATGAAATCAAACTTGATCTAAATAGCAAAAGCAATCTTCTAATCTAAATCCTAGAATACTCAAATAACAGATGTAAAGAGATTAAGTGAATTCAAAATGATGAAATGCAGAGACCAGTGCCTTATTGGGTATGCAGAGTCAAATGAAACAGAAGTGGGAAGCTTATTTTGGTAGAAGATCAAATTTTCAGCATATGATCTGTTTATAACTTGTATAAACATGTAAGATTATGACCACTAAGCTCTACTTTAATAATCTAGATGAATCTCCCTGATTACTGTGATCAACCAAAATGATTTAATCTCTTCTTGAGAGAACCAGTTAATTAATCACACAGAAACAACAAATGTGCACTGATAAACTGAAAGTAAACTTGTTACATCAATTTAAACAACCAAAAAGAATCAACCATGGAGACAGCTTAGAAATACTTTCAATAAACTCAATAGACAATTGACATCAGAAATAACCTGCCACACCAGCTGATTTTCATTAGAATCACCATTTGAAAACATGCAACATAGTCTCTGGAATGAGAACTTTATTCTACTGTGTCCATCTATAATCTACTATATCTATCTAAAAATTTGATCTATTTCTATTACAACCGAGGTGCATATTTATACACCAGCATGAGAAAAACATAACGCTTCAAATTCATGTCGGCCACCATAGAAATCGGGCTCAAAATCATGTCGGCCATCAACAGTATTTAGAAATCTTCAAATTTCAGCCCATAGGGCTTAGGTCCCCATTGATCATTCGTGAATAATTGCAAAGATATCTCAGCAGGTATGCCGAAGGCAACAATATCGTCAATCGCTCCTGCATTCACTGTGTTTCGCCATGACCTTCCACAGTCGGAGAGACATCTCACAGACTACATTATGTTTTATCGACATGTACCTCCTTCGTGCTTTCATTCACCAAGACACAAGGGGTCTCTCACCAAAATGAAATTTGTTCTAATTCATTGTCGTTGTAACCAAACGGCATCGAAGAGACACATATAGATCACATTAAGTCTCACCGAAAACCCACATGATATGTTCAGGTTGCCGAGACAAAAGAAAACTGATGCTGAAAGCCAATCATAAGACATTGTAGCCAAGACCCGACGAGCTCGCCGTGACACTATACCGAAGCAACATAAATCATACCGAGAACACATATGTGTTACATTTGTTTCAGTTGCTGAGACATAGGAGAATATCTTACCGAAATGAACCACTGTTTGATTCACTATCGCCATGACTTTATAATATTAGGAAGACCACATGTAGACAATTTTGTGTCACTAAAATTCATTATGCATTCTGAGTCGCTGTGAATTTATGATGTTGGTAAGAGGTCATACAGATTACTTCATGCTACACCGAGAGCCATCCCGCCATCATGCATCGCCGAGACAAGAGCGAACTCTCACCAAGAAGCATCTATTAAACATTGTTGGCAAGACCTGACCCTTTCGCTAAGACCATACATCGATATCATTTTGTCTGACCGAAACAACCCCTTGTTCGCCTAGTCGGTAAGACAAGAAAGACCTCACTGTAACAATACACCGATGCAAAGACTCACACCGATAAGCACCATCATTTACCAGTCGGCAAGACACAAACCATCTCGCCGTAACATTATATCGATGACCCAAGCTCATGCCGCAAACAACCTGTAGATAAAATCTATTCGTTATGACATCAAATGAGTCTTGTTGATAGGCAATACAGACTCATGCAAGCTGAAACATGCAAAATGGATCAGGGAGACATAGACCACGATGTGAATTATGCAAGACCCAATGGATATAATGAGACAAAAATGGACAAAAAATGAGCAGAATGATACGAAAACAAACCCTAGTGCTTAGGATGGAAACTTAGGGTTATGAAAAATATGAGTGGAATATGCACACAGTAGGGCCAAATCTGGAAGTTTATGAGTAAAACCAACATGTGAAAATATCAGATTTTATAGTTCTAACAAGTTCGGTGAGTGCCAAACTTGGCCCAATGATGAGTATATTTCCATTTTCGGATTCACTACACGGGAGGAATCCACTTTGGGGATTGTGAAAATTATGGCATGGTAGTGAAAAAATTTAGAGTGTTAGGATTTTTTCCATGGGGTTGGGTATTTAGTCCCATAGATCCTAGGATGACACATGATTTTGATGGTTGGTGGGCCTGCCATAGGCCTCTGAGATTGACTATGCCTCATGGAGGTCCGATTCTAGGAGTTTGCAGAGGAGGTCATGTTGGGCGTCAAAATGATTGGTAATGCCTTAATATCACTCATGAGCAACTACAACATGTACAAGATTAGCAACATGATGGGCAGCAGCAACAGAGACCATAGTCTCCTTAGGTTCCTCCCCCGTAGGGAATATGAAACCTCATCTAGCTCAGATGACAACAAAGAGGGATGCAGGAGCAGAGTGAGATGTTGAGATTACGAGTCAATAGGTCGTTGAAGCACATGTTTTGATCATGAATCAAGAGAAGGACACATTCAAAGTAGAGCAAGATACTCTCCATTAGGAGAGATATTCATTAAGATAGGAGTTGGCTACCGAGCTATAGCACAAACTTACAATTGAGATATTTGTATCCTATTCTATTCTCCTTGCTCAGTACCAGGCCGAGATGGATTAGTTATTATAGAGATGTACATATTATCAAATTCTCTATGAGGCATTTACTCTCAAAGCTCAAAGACATCCACAATTTGGAGATTCGAGTACCTAGATAGGTGTAGAGTCTGGTGATCAATCTATCAGGCAACCTAAGTAGCCTCTAGTTGTTCCACAACCCTCTCCACATCATAGCCAACATCATCCTAGATCTCCACCGTGGGATGGTCAGCAAGGCTAACTTTATTTAGGATCCTTTATATGTATTGTATCAAAGACTTATGTAGACATTTTTTTGTATATATATTCATCGACCCAACTGAGGCCTCAAAATATGTATTTATTTTGATCTCCTTTGATGTTGTATCACACATGACATTTGATGATGACATTATCCATTTTTTATGATATATGATATACCATGTTTTGATTTGTCTTTATGATGTGTTATAAGATGCTTATGGATGATCATGGATATGTATATTTTTTGATGATGCTTTTGTATTTTTTGGATGCAATATATATATGAGATGCCTAGATGAATGGTTTATAATTATATGCTCATGCTTGTGTTCTTTTTCTATTGTATGCATGTGATATGGATGTATTATTTATATATCTATGAAATAAATGATGATATATGATGGATGATGTTTTATCAATTTATTATGGTTATGATATGTATTGATGAATTTGTGGATGCAGGATGCATGTGGTACCAATGATATTGTGATGCGGGATGGAGCTGCTAGTTAGAAGAAGTGTTTGATGATTTAGAGATGGATAGAAATTTGATGTTGTTAGTTACTAATGAGTTTTTATTTTTATTTCATAGAGGCTTCATATCTTTTAGCAATCCTTTTTGATGTAGCAAATAGAGATGATGCACCAGGGTATGAATAACCAAAGTGGCTTTGTATCCATTGTGTGGAATATCACTCAACAAACAAAGAATATTCTTGCTCATACTTGACATACAGAAACCCTATTTAGAGTGCATGGGTGAGTTGTGTCAAAACATTTTGGACCAGTTACATAGAGAGGTATGAAGTACCTAATATGTATCTGCTACATGAATTGCCTCAAAAAAAATCTATACACAAAAAAAGCAAGTATTTTTCATGGTAGTATCACAAAAATGTCTAACAAATAGAATAAATAGAAATTGATAGTTAATGCCCCCATTCCTTCTTCTCTAAATCCTTATGGACATCATCAAGAGATCCTAGGAATGTGGTATTAAAAAAATAAAAAATATAAGACTATAAAAACATAAAAAAAATGTTGTAGTATCACTTGTTTTGATGTTTCATGATGAAATCCATTGATGATGTCTATTGTAGGAATGTTGTATCCGTTAAGACTCATGTTTTAGGATTGTTGGTAATGATTTTTCAAACATGCATGGTAGTCTATACTTAGGCATTTTTTTAACTTGATAGTGATCCAATTGTTTTGATCTTCACTTTGGAATTTTTATTTTGATGTTTTTTATGCTTGTTGATTTCTTTGTCAAAGGTTGAAGGTGATGATGGTTTATTGTGAATGGAGAGTTTATTGCGGATAAGTGACAATGGAGATAGGACCTTTTGTAATTTTCTAATTATTTGATGTTGGTTTTTTTTTTTTTAGGAGATTTAGCGACTAGTGCCTCGAGGGCTGATCAAAGATTAGCCTTGCCTACATGATGGATGCAAAGACATCATAGTTTGACTTTATTGAGTGATACTATTTTTTGGAGTTTTCTAAAATTTTATGAATGTTTTGGATTTTGATAAGATATTTGAATGCTTTCTTTTTTGTTTAGGGGGACTAACCTAGGGCCTCAGGGGCTCATCTATGATAGCCTTTCCTATGTTATCCACATAAAGGCTCGTAGTTCACTTGTTTGATAGGAGTATGTTTTTGAATTTTTCTGATTTTTCAAATGTTTTTGAATTTTTGACTAGGTTTAAAGATTATGATGGACACCTAAGGGGAATGACCTAGGGCCTCAAGGGCTGATCAAAGATTAGCCTTGCCTACACTATATATGTAAAGACCATGTAGTTCGATTGGTGTTGACTCAAAGCATAAAATGTTTTTGGGATTTTTGATGTATTTGACTTTGTTTGTTTTTTGGATGTTTTTTATTTTGATATTTTTCAATGTGATGGGATGTACAAGGATCCAATTTGCTACTAGTTTTGGGAAGTTTCCCCTAGTTCGAGACAAGGTTATGTTCATTAGGGGAGACAAATTTTGATAGTGTAACAAGGTTCAACACTTGATCAATTATCAAGCCATGGTTGGATACACATTTTATTATGGTATGGATGGAGTGGATGCTTTAGATAGTGTTGATAGATAAAGATGTAGGTATTATTCAAATGTAGTGCCTGTTTACTAGGTTTTCACTATGGTACCTGTCCTAGAAGCACGACAAAGTGGTTTTCTCTTAAAGGACATTTTATTTCTCTTTACTGTTTTTCTTGCTTTCTATTTTTTTTACTTTTTTATCTATTTTTCCTAGGATACTTTGATGTGTTTAAGTATAAAACCTTTTGAGATGGCCTCTATTCAAAGGTTCGGTTAAAGGTTCTCCTTTAGGAATATCCAATTGATAAGCTCTAGAGCCATAGCTTGCTTTGATGATGAAAGGGCCTAACTAGTTTGGTTCAAACTTCCCCTTCTCATCTTGATTCAATTGGATCTTTTGATTCTCTTTTAGTACTAGGTCACCAACTTGAAAGATTTTGTTTTTTATCTTTTTATTGTAGCTTCGTTTGAGCTAATTTTGATAAACCTAGAGATGGTTTAATGTGCTCAAATTCCTTTCATCCAGGAGTTCCAACTCATTCAATCTGGACACCCGGTATTCCTCATTGCTGACCATGCCTTTCAAGGATACTTATAGTGAGGGGATTTCAACTTCAATAGGTAAGATCACTTCAAATACATAGAAAAAGGAAAAAGGTGTGGCACCCATAGGTGTGTGAATGTTGGTTTGGTAATCCCATAAGGTTGGATTTAGTTGCAAATGCCAATCACAACCGGTGTCATTAATAGTCTTTTTAAGTATTTTTAGAATGGTTTTAATGGGCGCTTCAGCTTGACCGTTTCCTTGAGGATAGTAGGGCATTGCTAATTGGTGCTTGTTATAAAACTTTAAACAAAGCTCATGGACATCTTGTTTTTTGAATGGGTTTCTATTGTCCGTTATGATAGTTTGGGGAATTCCATATCGACAGATCAGATAATTCAAGATGAACTTGGATATTTTTTTCCATGTGATGTAAGTTAATAGAATTGCTTCTATGCACTTTTTGAAGTATTCAATTGCAATGATAATGAACTTGTACCCATTGGATGAAGTGGGATATATATCACCTATCAAGTCTAGTCCCCAATGTGAGAAAGGCCATGGTGTTGTTATAGGTCTCAGTTCTTGTCTCAGTGCATGAACAAGGTTACTGTGTTGTTGACATTGGCGGAATCTCTTTGAGAAATGAATGGATTCCTCATGTTCCATTGAGGGCCAATAATACACTATTCTTAGCAATTTTTGTACTAGATTAGGTCCACTAGAGTGAGACCCACAAATATTTTTGTGCACTTCCTGTAAAGTGGTTTATGCTTCTTCCATGTTGAGACATCAAAGTAATATTCCATCTAGACTTTGTCTATATAGGGTATCTCTAGAGATGGTAAATTGGGATGTTCTATGGACAAAGGTTTTCTTTTGGTTTTTCGTTAAGTTAGGAGGTATGATACCATGCTGGATATAGTCAAATGTATCTTGGTACCAAGGTAAGTTGGGACCGACAACATAAAAAAAAAATTGATTCTAGGATATCGAATGTCAATATAAGGAGTTACTCCACAAGGAATTCATATTTAGGAATGTTTTGTGGAATGTCAAGAAGTGAACCTATTATAGCCATAGCATTGACTTCTTTATTGTTGATCTTGGGAACCTATTCAAAGGTGATGACGAAAAAGTAATATTTGCAATTGTTATGGCATAAGTTTGTCATCCTTTGTCTGATATTCATCATTTACTTTCCTAATGACTAGCTGAGAGTCTCAATAGACTTGTAATTCCTTTATCCTTCATTCTATGACCATCTTCAATCTTGTGATTAGTGCTTCATATTTAGAAATGTTATTAGTACATGAAAAAAAAATCCTATAAGCATTAGGTATACTATCTCACTATGGTGTGAGAAATAAGATACTGGCTCTTAAGTTGTGTTGAGTGTGGGACCTGTCAAAGTACAAGGTCCAATGACTTGACTGGTCGGTTAGAAGTATGCTTTCATCTAGAAATTTTGTTGTTAGAGGTTGATGATCTTCCATCGGTGCATCCGCTAATTGATCTACAATGATTTTCCTTTGGTAACTTTTATGTCAATGTACTCAATGTTAAACTCACTAAGTATCATTACCCACTTAGCGATCCTCCTTGTTAGAGCTACTTTTTCCTATAAATACTTTAGGGGGTCTACTTTAGATATCAACTTTACTTGTCTATTTAATATGTATTTTCCCAATTCTATGTTGTTAAGACGACAAGACACACTCTTTCTATGGGTGAATAGTTCAACTCATATCCCACAAATGTTCAACTAATATAATAGACCGCTCTTTCCTTTTTATTGTCATCTAGTTGTGCTAATAGAGCTCCTAACACTATCGGTGTTGTAGATACATATAGGATCATTTCCTTATCTTGAATTGATGACATTAATGCTAGAGGAGTGAGTAAATAATCCTTGACCTGTTGGAACACCTGATCACATCTACCATCCCACTTGAATGTTATATCCTAGTGTAGAAAATGGGTGAATGGATGACACTTTTCTTCCAACTATGCGATGAACCATCTGATGGACTATAGTTTACCTTGTAGATTTCTCAGTTGCTTTATTATTTTTGGAGGAGGCATTTCTAATATAGCTTTGACCTTGGCAGGATCTACCTTGATGCCTCGTCTTCATACTATGTAACCCAGCAGTTTTCTAGAAGTCACACTGAATACACACTTCTTTGGGTTGAGACACAAGTTGTATTGTTCTAGCCTATCAAATACCTTTGCTAGGTTGGCAAAATGATCTTTTCTTTTGATGGATTTTGCTAGTATGTCATCCAAATAATCTTCCATAGTGGTATGTAACATATCATGGAAAATGGTGGGCATTGCTCGTTGATAGGTTGCCCCTGTATTCTTTGGATTAAAAGGGCATGATGTTCTAGCAAAAGGTTTCCCATGTAAAAGTGAAAGGTGTTTTATGTTGTTCCTCGGGGGAGATATTTATTTGATTATACCCAAAGAATACATACATTAGTGACAACATTTCATGCTCCACAGTTAGATCTACAATCATGTCGATGCTGGGTAGAGGGAAATCGTCCTTCAGGAAAGCCTTGTTTAGATCCCAAAATTTTGTGCAGATCCTTATTCCCCCTGTTGGCTTTGATACTAGTAATAGATTAGATAACCATTTAGGATAGTCAATGGATCTGATGAAGCCCACATCCAATAGTTTCTAAAGTTCTACTTTTACCAAAAGTGTTATATGTGGATGCATCTTCCATAGCTTTTGTTTGATGGGTTTTTCTCCTAGGAAAACTGCTAGGTGGCGTACAACCAATGTTGGATCTAGCCTTGGAATTTTTCATATGTCCATGCAAATTTGATTTTCTTTTCATTGATAAATGTTGAGAAGTTTATCTTTTCTTCAGGATCTAGTGATGTTGCATCATATGTGATTTTGGGTGTTTCTACTGTGCCAACATTGATAAGTTTGACATCTTCAACTATGAGTGTTGATTTCTCTTGATATTCTATGGTGGGGAGATTGAATCCTCTATCTTTGAGTGCCTTAGAGATGTTTTCACCTTTAGATGCATCCTTCTTCTTTTTTTCCTGATCCAATAAAGCCATATTGTGGTTTTCTTTAGGGAACCTCCTTTTGATATTTTAATTTTGTAGTTTATTTTTATGAATAGAAGACACAATCTCCCCTCCAAAATATGCTCCTTGATCTAGTTTCATTACAAACCTTGCTTTATGATCTCCTTTGGGTATATCCATTTGAAGTCCCATGAACTCCACAATAGCCTCATCATTCTGGAATGAGTCCAAAACCAATGTATGATGTTGTTGGTTCCAATCTATCAATTGTGGATAATGCAAGGATATTTTGTCATGAGTATCTACAAAGCCTATGGATGTTGTTGCTAGGGTAGGGACATTGGTTTTATCAAACCCCCATATGGTTTCTAGGTTATACTCACTAGAGTCACAAGAATCCCATTTGTATTCATTGGAATCCCTTTCAACATGGTCATCGTCAGATGTAGGTTTAGCAATGATAGGATTTACGTTTTTAGGTTTTCAAACATGTTTTGGATATATAGATAGTCGTCTATACATTCACAATTATTTGATGTCTCATCAATGGTATAAGTAGCTCCTTCCTCATAAGAGGTGCTTTCAGTACTTGGGGTAATCACACTAGATGAACCATAACCTAGTCCAAGATTCTTTGAGAATTTTTCCATGATAATTGGTTCTCTCCTACCTTGTACATGTAAAAAAAGGCCACCTTGTCCAGTGAACCCCATGACTTTGATTATCTGATACCCTTTACTGCTCTGATCAATAGGAAGGGGAGGTAGTGGTGTCTCCCATCCTTCTTTTTTGTAGATCTAGGAAGATAGGTCTTCTTTGCACACTTTCTCATCTTGCATGTCTCCCCACTTAGTGAAAATGGTGGGTTTGACTATCATCATTACAGCTTGAACATGTTCGATCTCTTTTGGTCCTCCATAAGTTTTAGGTGTTAGAGGTAGCATTACAATACAAAAGGATTGGTTGAAATGATACTCCCCGAAGCCTTTGTTAAGCACTTGGATTTTTTGGATTCAATTGATGGAGTTGCAGTAGAGGATGAAGATAGTGATGATGATTCAACGTATGAGAAGAAGTAGAAAGATATATTGTTGTTGGGTATTTGTTGGATCTTTTTGTACTTCCCCAATTTTGCACAATAATGGAAAGGTTCAGGGTTGACATATATGGTAACTTCCTTATTGTCATAAGGAAAATTTAGGCACTGATGGAATGTAGATGGTACTACTTTCAAAGTATGGATTGATGGTCGACCCAAGAGAAAGTTGTATGGAATCTCAAGATCTAGTACTTGACATGTAGTTTCTATTATTATTGGTCCTATCTGAATGGGTAGCCTGATAGTTCCTTCTAAATTTTTCTCCATGTCATCATAAGCTTTGACGGTGATTATATTGCTTTTATTGATGACATCATTAGGGTATCCCAGTTGTTTCATAAATTTTAAGGTACAAATGTTTAGACCTGCACCATTATCTATGAGTACTCTCTTGACTTTGTGTTTGTGGACACATAGTTCTAAATAAAGAGCTTGGTTGTGGAAATATTTTTTTAGAAGTTCTTTCTCAAAAAATACTAAATGATGGGTGGATGTGATATTGCCAACCATGGCTTGAAAATAATTAGCATTAAGGTTGTTTGGGACTGACGTTTTGACAAGTGCTTTCTCCAATATTTCTCTATGTGTTGGTGATAGTTTTAAGAGCTCAAGGATGGAGATTAAGGTGGGAGTTTTCTTGAGTTGTTCCACAATGGTATAATCATTTGATGGCTTACTTGTGTCTTTTACTTGGGTTGGTTGATCCATAATTAGAGCTTACAAAATTAACTTGTAAATTAAATTTAATTACAGTAATTTCCCAATCTAATATAGAATTATGTGATTATGCTTTTTAACCGTTGAAATTACAAAATAAGTAATTAGAAATTCAAATTATAAATTTAAACTAGAGAGAAAATTGAGACAGAAGAGAGAAGAATAAGACAAAGAAATAGAAGGATCACAACACGCAGATTGATAATGAGGTTCGTCCAATGTGGACTACATCTCCAGGTCTGCTTCTCAATGTTGGGACTACTTTATTGATATCGCCAAGAAAAATTATGCTTTGTTACAATACCCAAGCTCCAAGAACCTGCAGTAATCTCTCCACAATCTCTCACTCTTTTACAATTTTTGGTGTACAAAAACACCTTGTAAATTCTCCTCCAAAGAATTATTTCTCCAAAAATGAACTTGAATAATTCTCCCTGTCACAATTCTCTCCAAGAAAATTCTCGTACAAAATTCTCCACTCCATAATTTTCAATCCCTTTACAAAAATCACCCCTTTATATACACATTTATTTGCTAATATGGTTTTAACCATATTATTTTGCAAATATTGCATATCTCCCATATACAAGTAAAAATTCCAACCATTTCCCCCTTTACAATAAAAATCACTAATATCCCGTTAGTATAACAAATTAATCTTTCAAAAATAAATCCCCCTTTGGCTTTTATAATTCTAAGCCATACAATTAAAAAATTGAACCCCTTTAACTATGGGTCGTTATAATTTTGGACTTACAAATAATAAAATCCCTTTTAAATGAATGGCTTATAATTCAAGCCTTTAATCCTTTTGGGATTTATTCCTTTAATAATATTTATGAATTATTTTAATTCTTATTTAAGCCCCTTAAAATATTATAATTTTGGCTTAAAGGGGTTAATTGTAGAAATATGAGTTTACTGGCTTTTTTTCCTCTCCTTGTTTTATGGGCAAGGGAAGAGGATTTTAAGGGATAAAATCCCACCAAATCCTCCTTGAAATCATAAAAATATTTTAATTTTTAAACCATACATATTTTCTTTCAACAATATGGTTTAATCCATATTCCTTTTTCCACCATGTATGTGCCAACTCAGCACTCCTGCCACATCAGCTTGGTGACGTCATCAAAGTCAACCAGAGTCAAAATTTTGACCAACCTTTGACCAGCCGTAACTTTCACATATGAGCTCCATTTTTGAAACCGAATACAGTTCTGGAATCAGTGCGACAAGCACTACAACTTGGCATAATCTGTATTTCATTTTGAGACAATCTATTTTTTTCCTTTTAAAACTCTTGATTCACTTGTAAGATCAAACCTTTGATTGAGCATAACTTCTGCATACGAACTCCTTTTGAGCCCATTAAAGCTGCGTCAGGATCGTGTCAGTGAGCTCTACGCATTGATGTTCTTTGGATGAATTCTAAGATTGTGAAATTTTTAGGTATTTTGGATCCACCTGGATCATTGGTGCTCCTTGGATTGTTAATCTTCCCTTTTGGGTAGTCACATTATATTCAAGATCTCTGCCTAGTATGGTTAACACATGGGTGGTATGATCATCACAAGATATATTTCCTAGAATGGTATCATCATCATAAGAGAAGTTGGCCTTGTAATAATTTTGTTCTTTTCCTTTGGTGTTTCCCCTAGAATGGTCAGGGATTGGATCCTTGTAAATATTTAGGTCTTTATTTTTGGGCTGATGTTCTATGTTGACCTCTCTGTTTTCGATTAAATCTTGCACATTTTTCTTTAGTCTCATGCAATTTGAACCATCAATTTTTGTATATGGTTCTATGTACTTCTCTTACACTCTTAGGATTTTTCACCTAAAAGGAGAGAGATAGAATACAAAAATTGTGGTAGTTCACTCAAAATAAGGTATGTATGATGTAATTATGACTAAATGAAATGATATAAATGTAGCTAATTGATAAAATTGATTGATTATGAATGCAAAACTAATGAAATGTGCAATGTTTGAAAACACATTGTGATATGCAGAAATTAATTGAAAACATAAATAAATGCCAATAGAACTGAATGAGACTGAACAAAGTGCACCTAGAGATGAAATTTTGATGCTATAAGATTCTGGAATATAGAAAAATTCACTGTTGATGACCAATGGGACTCATTTGCCACTGATGGCGAATCAGTCTTGTTGTTGGTAAAATGACTTGAAACTAGTTTTCGGCTGTCAGGAATTGAATTTTGAAATAATCAACTTTTATAGCCTAAAGGTGGGACTCATTCTCCACCGATGGTGAATCAATCCTCCTCCAAAATTCTACAAATTCAGGGGTCAAGTTTGTGGATCCAAATCTGCACTTGTCTTCTTGTCAGGTTGATGAAGTCAAATCTGCAGAAAATGGGTTGAATGTTGTCTCCAAGCTTGAATTAGGGTTTGGTTCACTTGAATCACTTTGATGACTTGTTTACCACTTTCCAACAGCTATTTCTTTGACAAATCTACGTACAATACTTGCAAACACACATGCAAAGAGGGGGGAAATGGTTAAGGGTTAGAGTATAGGGATTTGCCTTGGTCAAATCCTACTTTGGTAATCAAACCCTTGATAAAGAAATGAAATGAAAACAAGAAAGGAATGATGAATAAATAAAATGTGAGTGTCCTAAACTCACCAAAACCTTGTTGTTGAAGTCTAAAGATATGTCAATGGCTACTCCAAGATACTTGATGATTGCTTGATTGAAGGATGAAATAATGCTTGAATGCTTGAATGTATGAGATGGTTAAGTGAATATGATGAATGGTGGTTAAAATGGATAGAAAAACAATTACTTATACACACTTATTCCCTAATTACCTAAAAATACAACATAAAAGGCCGACATAAGGTCTCAATGAATAAAAACCCAAAAGAAAATTTGAATTATTTTGAATTTTGAGCCAAGAGGGACTCATTTTTCACCCATGGCGAATGGGCCCCACTCTAGGCTTACAAGTGGGTGTCAAGAATTAAGTTGCTTTTAATGATATTTTTCAAGTTTGAATTCAAAAATACACTTAATTAAGGCCTATAAGTGCATAAAGGGGCCAAATAAAGCATAAGAAAGGTGTAAATAGTGATGACAAGCCTAGAAAAGCATGAAAGTTTGTTACAAGACTTTACAACACTTTGAAATAGGACTTGATAAGGGATAAAAAGGTGATATTTAGATAAATTATAATACGAAGAGTCTAGAAAAGTGTATAAATGTGTTACAACACTTCACAACACCTTCACAAGACATCATAATTTGAATGTTAAGGACTTAATGTGAATGTTTAAGTTACATTGCAACATTAAATCAAAGCACAAGGTCAAGAATCATAGGAAAAATACCTAAATAACCATGAAAATTTTAATGATTCATTTTTCTATGGTACACAATTATTGGTAGAATGCCCCTTAATTTTGTGAAATTCACATTTGGCATTCTCGTTATACCAAGGGGGTTTGAAGTTGGGTTTCTCATAATTTGTTATGTCATTAATCTTGATGAGGTTCTTTTGGAGTAATTTTTGCATAATGACCTCAAGGGATTCTCCCAATGGAGTAAATTTTCTTCATGGTTGGTCATATTGACTTGGTGGTCTCCTTTCGTTATCTTGTCCTTGATTTTGTTGTTGATTGTTGGATTGATTGTTCTAAGGATAACAGAGTTGGTTGTTCTGTTGATAATTGGGTTGGTTGTTTGTGGGTTATTTGAAGCATAGCCTTTCTATGTTGTTTGAACATGACTTTGTATCATATTGGGACTTTGCACATTGCATACAACCTTAGCATCAACTACTCCATTGGTTATATTTTTTTTTTAGCCCATATCTTGGGTTTGTCATTTGAAGTGGAAGGTTGATCCTTAGGGTTGTAAAGTTTTATTACTTCCCTTGAAATGAGGGATATTTTGATAAGTATTCCATTTTCAATAGTTTCTACAAAATTTCTTGGGCATAACATAGTGAGTGAGTAATTGATATTTTCATGTACATTGGAGATAAAGGTATCTATGTGTTGTTTCTTTGGAACAAGCCATTGACATTTGCTCGCTTTGTGTCTCCATATTTGTAGGTATGAGGTAAATGATTCCCCTTGATTTTGATTGATTTTATAGAGGTCAGTGATTGTTATGTCATGTTCTCTGTTATGTGAGAAATGGTTAACAGACTTATCCAACAATTCATCAAATGTTTTGATACCTAGTGGTAAACGAGAGAACCAATCTATAGCAAGCCCATTGAGACTCCATGGAAAAAGTCTCATCAAGTAGGTATCATTTCATGGTAGTTCCATGCAAGATACTAAAAATTCACATGCATGCTCTATTAGATATCCTTTCCCTCTAGGCGTGTTAAATTTTAGTATTTCAAAGCCTTTGGGGAAATGTACCATGGATAATTTTTGATCAAATGGACCTGGATAAATTTTGATCAAACGGATATGGACAAATGTCTTGTAGAGCATAGCTCTTCCTAGGCTTTCCAATTTGTATATCCAATATCCTTTGATTGAGTGTTTGTAGTTACACATTTATGTCATTGTTTGGTGTGCTTGCTTGAGGATTTTGTGTATTGTAGATTTGTTTTCCATTTGGTTTTAAATAGGATATTGTGTAGTCATAGGACCTTGAGGACCATGTTGTGTATAAGGTATGTTGGGTCCTTTTTGTGCATAAAGTAGGTCAGGTCTGTGTGGTGTACCCTGATATTGACTTTGAGTTGTTCCTTGATACCAATTTTGTGGTCCTCCTTGTTGTTGTGGATTTTCATTTTTGGTTTGTTGAACAACATTGTTTTGAGTTTGGTGTATACCTTGGTAGTTTTTTTGTGGTATCTCTTGTTGTGAATGTTGTGAAAGGTTACCTTGGTATTGCGTTGATGGTACACCTTATTGTAAATGTTTTGGAAGGGTACCTTGGTATTGGGTTGACGGTACACCTTGTTATGGTGGATTGTGTTGAAGGGTACCTTGGTAGTTCGTTGATAGTATACCCTGTTGTTGTGAATGTTGGGGAAGGGTACCTTGGTATTGTGTTGATGGTACACCTTGTTGTGGTTGATTTTGTCAAAGGGTCCTTTTTGTGGATGATTGCATTTAAGGGTACCTTGGTAGTTCATTGATGGCACACCTTGTTGTGGATGACTTTGTTGAAGGGTTCCTTGGTAGTTCATTGATGGTACACCTTATTGTGGATGACTTCATTGAAGGGTACCTTGGTATTGCATTGATGATACACCTTGAACATGTGGTTGATTTTATACAAGGTTACCTTGGTATTGCGTTGATAGTACACCTTGTTGTGGTTGATTTTGAAGGTTACCTTGGTATTGCATTTATGGTACACCTTGTTGATATTATAAGTTGTTGGAAGGGTCAATGTATGAGGTATGTTGTGGCATGTATTTCCCTTGTCATGGGTTTCCACCTTGTTGGTCCATTGGAAAGTTTCCTATGTTTTGCATAGTGTTATGTTGTGGTATTTTTTGGGGTGCATTTCCTTGATACTGTTGTGCCATAAATTCTTTTTCAATTTGGTATGGTGGTCTAAACAATGGGTTATCAATGGGTTGTGTTTGATCATTATTTTGTGAAAAAAATAGTGGTATGTTGGGATTCATGGTTGCTTTTGGAATTTTTCTAGCCATTGTTTGGTCTCCTAGTGGAATAAGATTGGGATCTTTTAGAATGTCCACATTGAAGTCAATGGGTAGTTTTGCATTAGTTTTTGCAAATGCAAGGAAATACTGGTTTGCATTTACCCCAAGCATCTTGTCCATAAGATTTTACATCTTAGGATTTTGGGAATGTTCTAAGAGTCTTTCCTTAGTAATTTATTTGTCACTATCCTCTTCTTCTATGGTGTAAGTTTGAGAATCATGAGGTTGGTTTTGTTTATCATTTCCTTCTAGATGTCTAAGAAGTATTTTGCCTCACTAGGTGGTTGATCTTGGTTTGCTTTAAATGTGGGTTCTCTTTGAGGAGTTTTAAGGTCCACAGGTTTGTAACCCCATGGTTGGGTTTCCTCATTGGTGGTGTTTGTCATATGTGCACTTGAACTACATTTGTTAGCTTCCATATTTTTCTTATGTTGAGATCTCGTGGTTGTCATAAACAAGTTCCAAGACCTTGGGAATTTTGGTGATCACTAACTATGGAATGAAATGTTGTTTTGTTTTTTGGATTTTCTATTTTAAAATGTATGGAAAATGATGTAAAAAAAAAAAATTGGACCAAGGTGTTGATTGATTGCTATGGATTGTGATGCTCAAGAATCGGTTGTACAGTGATTTGCTATGTAAATTCTAGATGATTTGTGAGAAGGATGAGGATTATTTTATAGATTTCCTATTTCGAGATGAACGATCCATTTTTCATAGTAAAAGATCTTGATCAATGTTTCAAAACCATTGAGAGGAAATAGATTGGAAGGATTAGTGAATTTAGGGTCGAATGATTGGGGGGATTGAGAAATAAGGTTGAGTAGTTAGTGAGATTGAAGAAATAGATTGAGAGGTTAGTGGGATTGAAGAATAGATGAGTTATTCAACTGTTTAGAGTGAGAAATCAGTGATCATGATTTGATCAATCATAAAAGGAGGGTGAGGATAATTAATTAATTATTATTTTGAGTTGAATGTACAAGTCATGTTTGACTTTAACAAATAAAGTTATATTTTTTTGTTGACCTTTTTGAATGATGTTGAATAATTAATTTAATTATTCAGGTTTAGAAAGGGGAAAGGGATTTAATTAAATTATTAAGTAATAATTAGTTGATTTAAGAGAATAGGGTATATTAGCGACATAATTAAATATCTGATGTGATTTAATTAATCAAGAGGAATAAAGTTAGATAAATGATGAAATAATGAATTAATTAAATAATTTGAAGATTATTCAATTAATAGAGGAAAATAGGGTTTTTAATGTAAATGATGTGAAATGTAGTGATATTAATGATAATGACACCAATGATGAAAATTTTCATTCAAGATGTGCAATATGTGTCAGGTCACTTTTACATGTCTACAACAGGAACTTATACATGTATTTGAATTTTGAATATCAAGCTAATATGGTATAACTTCCACTAGGGAAAAAAGTTTCAATTACAAACCATGGGTGGTGGGGTTGGTCTATATTTGGGGGTTCTATCCATTTATCAACTACTTATCCTAAGGAAGACCCCACTACCCATTGGGGGGTATGGTCAGTGGGGTTCGGGCCTTAGGTCGATCCCAACCCCACTAACTGTATATTCCTTTGTTGGTATAATCAATGGTAGCTGGTGGTCAAGAACCTGCGGGTGGTGGCCTGGACTAGGAACCCTAGGGAAGCAAGACCAACCCCACCACCCGTGGTACCAACACCACCAAATCCAAGGAATCTGCCACCACCCAAGCTCACACCACCCATAAGTACAAAAGGAATACAGGTCAAGCAGCATTGAAACCATCCCATTCGGGCCTAGTACCAACCTATATTCCTTAAGGAATAACATTTTCTTAGAACAAGGCTTCTACACAAGCCCTATCTATATCTGGTGCATGTGTTGGCCATTAATGAGGAAACCAAGATTTTTATTCCCATTTCTTCGCCAAAATCCATTCATCGGTTCTAGGTTATGAAGCAGCCACAACTACGACAGAAACCATAGTTCTCCACTTTTAGTAGAGAGTGAACCCAAACTCAAAATTCCTAGCTGTTCTCTGCTAACAACCACCTATTACAATCACAACTCCCCCAAGAACATAAATCACCTATATTAAGATTTTTTATAATTATTGTATTATATTAAAAACCAACACTTTGGATTAGAGACCCAACATGAAATAGTTCTAAAAATATATCACTTAGATACCAATCTTAGTGATAAACCTATGTATTATTTTTGGTTGACAAACAAGGGAATTTTGTTCAAAAATAGACCTTTGTCCTCATAATTTAGAAGACCTAGTTGAAATAGCTACATTAGAACTAGGTGTGTGGTATTTGGGTTTGCTTTGTATACCACTTTTAATAAAATGTTCAAGTTGAGCTTTCAAACTAAAAAAAATGAATGTTATTTTCACACCATATAAATCAAATTCAATCATTTGAATGCAACAAAATGTATTAAGTAATATTATGACTTTCTTGTGAGGAATGGAATTTCATACAATTGTAGGCTGACCTATTCTAGTAAGAACAACACAACATGAGATGGAAAATGCTTCACATGAAAAAGTTTTTTATAAATGTGGCTATAATTGTACTAGTCATGGGTCAAGATCAATTAGTGTTCAACAAAGTTCAAGCTAATGGAGGTAAATCATTTCAATGTTACTATGAGTTACATATTAGTTCTTTGTGTTTCCAAACATGGTATGAGAAAAGCATTAAACTCGGATGTTTGCAAAATGTAGAAAACTATTGGATATACAATAAAATCATACTAATTATTTTTCTAGTTGACATTTTTCAACTTCTTGTTAAGAGATTCCTTATGCTTCACTTAGACTAGAGCTAAGTTTGCATTGAATGACATTTCAAAAAGTTTTGATAAATGAGCAATTTTAAGATCTGATCAAAAAATATTTTTGACACTATCAAATCATACAAGTCAGGAGGAATCATCAATAAAAACTTGTAAATTTTGTCAATCAATCACAAGGATAAGATTATTTTCAAGCCCTAGCTAGTTTTAGCAATACCCTCATTTTTCGTTTGTAATAATTTCATTGCAAACTTATTCTTTTGTTGCATTCAAAGAATTTTCGGTCTCTTGGAAAGTGGGTTGTAATTTTATTATAGATTGACTATTCTTTCAATGTAAGAAAATAATTAAATTTGTAGTGAAACTATTACAAACAAAAAATGAAGGTATTGCTTTTTCATGCCCTTATTTAAGGTTTGCTTTGGTAATTTATAAGGGCTTGAAAAAAAATTACCTTATTTAAGGTCTAAGAGGGATTTTTTGGTCTAGTAATTTATAAGGGCCTGAAAAGACAATACCTTATTTAAGGTCTAAGAGGGCCTTTCTAACCTTCTTACTGATTTGCTTGCCAAAATTTTCAAAAAAATGTTGGATTTATGAGATCAGAATACATTTCACATCAAAAAAATTGTGCTTTCAATTCTTGAATACCGATTCATTGAAATAATATTATATTGCAATTAAAAATTAATTTACAATCCATAAAATTACTATACATCATTCTCACTATCAAAATCTTTTCAAAACCCTACAAGCATAGTAATAGAACAACAATAACATTTCATTGCAAAACCATGCAAAATCCAAAATGGGCACACTACTTTGTGCCTATTTGAACACTACAAATGTCATAAAATCTCCATTTCAAGCATAGGAATCATAATTCCATTTCAAGCATAAATAAAATGGAAACCAAGATCAAATTTCATGTAATGCTCATAGAAAAAAAAAAGGAGAAATTGCACGAGAGAGGAAATATGGCAGATGAACTTGGTCTCAGTGTGTTTTATAGCTGCAAGAAACCCTAGCTTGATTGACTCCCTCTTGCCCTCAAAAATTTTGGCCGAATACACAAAAAGTGGGTTGGGCCACTTTTTTTTTAATTTTATATTTCACAGTTTTGGTTGGAAACTATTCAAGCGGAAGGGATTCAACCAAAACCTTTCTAGCTCAATAGAGGCCACCACGTTACTTCCATGTCCATGCTACATAGTTTCAATCAAAACTTTCTCAATTGAACCCTTTCCAACTGGAAACAGTTTTCTCAAAACCATTTAGTTGGCTAAAAGTGTGACACAAATTTGTTATTTTACCCTAATATTCCACCCCTCCTCATGCTCTGAAGCCCACTTTTCTAGAAAATATGTCATTTTTTTTCACTCCCTAGGAATATGGTGAAAGGAGATAAACTCCAAAGAGCTACATAAGCTCAAAACTTGCTTAACCACCATAGCCAGTGGCCAACTAGCTCCCTCCAACCTTAATTCATTTAGCATATCCATGCAACAATCTATGAATAAGATTCACAAATTATTTATCTTCAACCAAGGGAACACCCTCTTTTCACCACATGAAAAATAGCAAGGGCCTCCATAAGATTATTGGTTTTTTCCCTTTATACACAAAACGGAAAACACACCATACCTCCTCCACTATCTCTACCAATGCCACCAATCCTCACACACCTAGCGTTCCCCCTAGAGGAACCATTAGTATTGACCTTCAAGAAGCCACTAAGCAGGGCAGTCCACTAACCCTCCAATTGAACCTTCTTCTTGGTATGATGAGGCCTTCTACCAAAAGGGGAACTCAACTCACCAACCTCTAGCTTCAAGTTATGATATCCACATCACTCGAAG
>VDFB02000003.1:261815563-261994332 GCA_007258455.2 Sequoia sempervirens | reverse complement strand
GTCTTTTCCGATCTTTGAAATGGCCCTTATTAATGCGCATTTGGTCTTGATCAATTGCTTCTTCTTCCTCTTCTACATTTGAACCTTCTTCCTCTCCTTCATCCTCACTTTCCTCCCTCGGGTTTAACCCTCTTCTCAATTGCTCTTGTAACGCATCAATCTGTCTCTGGAGGGCTGCCAGTGCATCTCTTCCACCAACATTTCTACCACCTTGACCACCTCTGGCACCACCATGCCTACCAAGCATCACTCTTGGAGGAATATTTCTTGACCTCGACCCACAGCCATAGTCCTGGTGCAAACTACCTCACGATCGGTGATCTGTCCACATGCTCAAGAAAACCCACTCTGATACCACTTGATGAGGGCATAGCCCGAGACACAGAAAATAATCCACAAACAAGAGAATAATTTTATTATTTAGAAAATGGAGCTTCTTACATGTAGAGGATCTCAAATCCCCAAGTTCTACAACACATGCAAGTTACAGAAAGCTACAGAATAACCCTTTCGCAATATGCGAGGTTGTCCCCAAAAAGTTACCCAAAAACTAGAAACTCACCCATAAATAGAGCTCCTCATTAGTTTGGAGCCAAAACAACAATCAAATTTGAGTTTAGGCAGTTTGGCGCCGAAAATTTACAACATGAAGTTCAAATTTCAAAAGAGCATTTGCAATTGTATCTTCTAGAAAGTGCGCCAACTTCCTGGGGCCATAACTTTTGATCCGGACTCTGATTCGTGAACTGTTGGAAAGGTCTCAAAGTCAATAACGCTCTTGAAATCCGCTATGTTGATTCCGGCAAGTTTTAGGGCCGTTAAAGGGAACTCCACGAAGTACTCAGAATCTAACTTTCGAAGATTTTTAGGTGCAAATCTGGGAAACTAAAACTACAATATCTTTCAACCCGGGGAACAGAAAATAGAAACCCTAAATTGGGAATTTCATTATGATGAAAAGGGTATCCAAAAATGTAAAAACATCTAAAAAATGAGAAACTTGAAATTTAACTATTTTTGGGTGATGCAAGATTGCCTTTACACCACTGGATGCTCCTGCATCAAATTAACACAACCATATCCCCTATCATGATAATCAAAAACCTTAGACAACACAAGACTTAAATCACATGGAAATTTGCATATTCATAACACTGCTACACAAATTCACATGTTATTACTTTCAATCAACCTCCAGTTACTTGTGATCTGAATCAAATCACTTTAATCTATGTAAATAAAATAGCATTTCGTATATACTGTCACACATAGACTCCACGAAACCCCTTTTATAATATCTTATTCAAGTCTTCTTTTCTATGTATTGACTTGAAAAAAACATGATTTCATTCTTCAATACACTCTCATAGTGTTCAAACCTCATTCAAAAAAATCCTCAATGCACTTGTGGAAACACATATACCATCGATGTCTCAAAACAGTTACAAAATTGTGTGTAATGAAAAATAGGTCAAATACATCCATATGTCCATCAATGTGAAGGCTTCAGGAAGTAATTGTTCTCCAATTTAAAAGAGAACCTTTGATTTTCGAAACCCACCAATTCACCAAAAAAATACTAACCATCGATCTTGCTTTGGTTAGTGAAATATAAATCCTTAACATGTCTAGCTAGCTATACCAAGGAGTAGGGTCTAGTTGTCCAATGGGCTTAAACCCTCAAGGTGTCACTTAAAAGACTTACCATCAAATATAGAAAATCAACAAGTGATTATAACATAAATTTAACACTTCATTAATAACCTTCAAAAGACATAAACCCTAGTATAGGATATAATTAGGGTTTTAGACGTGCTTAGTGTCTTAGGTTATGAGATATAGAAATTCAACAACCTAAACAGTGGCATAGTTGGTTAAGGGCTTTGGGTTCATCCCATATAGGTCCTAAGATCGATTCTCTCCACCAGATGAAATTCGGTATGGGTTGTGTCAAGTGTAATTTGTGCCCCCAAAGGACTAGTCCTACCTCCTCCATCCCCCAAAACCTGGCAAAAAATTAAGACCATGGCAAGGGTATTGGAGCTCGCTGGGTGGAGTCACAAATCCAAGCACTAGATGTGAGGGTTGGAGATACCTCTAGGTTATACAAAAAAAAACCAAAAACCCTAAAATGAAATTACCACCATTTTCTTCTGCCCTTTATAAGACTCTAACACTGATAATAAGAATTGGAAGCAATGCTAATCTTGTTGAAAGATAGTAAACAAAAGACAACCCTAATCCTCATAAGGAAAATGTCAATGATTCTTTAGGTCTACAATCTTTGACCATGTCTCTTCCTTTAACAAACATGCTTGTATGAAAAAACCTTTCAATGAATACCATCTCAAGATACCTCTGAATGAACTTGTGAAAAGAAGACTCCATGAATACACCATGAATGATCAACAATACCTTTGAATGATCAATAATACCACTTTGTAATGAAGCAAAATTGCCATAAAGATGATAACAAAGAACAAACACCACTACAAATTTTTCATAAAAAATGACATTAAAGGAGAGGACAAATACCACTCGAACAACTCCATGATATGAACGAGCACTTTCATTTTTACATCAACACTATGAAAGGAACAAATGAAAGGAAGGAACAATAACACCTTCACTTTTGCATCAACATACACCATAAAAAGGAAACACGTACCTTTGGCATCAATAAAAAATTAAACAAGTACCTTTGACATCAATGACAAATCAATCAATAAATATATGTATGTAAATTTTTCAAACATAATGTATATATAAATTATTCAAGTACTTGTCATGCATCATTGGGGACTCTACCACTCCCACTAATATCAAAAGGATGCAAAGATACCTTAGAGACATTTGTATGTGGTACAGTATCAATGCAAAAATAAGTGCACTATATGTGCCATGAACAAGATCCGTTGGTGTAGTAGTGTCAACGTGATCTAGAACATGTTGAGAACTTGGATAGGTTGTAGGATCAATAGAAACATGCTACACATGGGAGCCTGTAGGATGGTGTGTAATATCTATAGACATCAAAAATATACAGATTGATATCGCACACTCGAATCTGATCTACTAACATTGCCTCATCCTGAATTATCCCTCTATCTAACCATTTAATCAAATAGTCTTATTTGATTAAATTCATCATAATTCCCCTTTTAATTAAATAAATCCCTTTATTTAATTAAATCATCATCTCTATGTAATTAGCTAGGTCATTTCATCTTCCTATCTTTATTTAATTAAATAATCCATATTATTTGATTAAATTTCTAAGGTTCATCTAATTAAATTAAATAAATCAAACATTTATCTAATTTAATCTAGCATCACCCCTTTTGGTTAAATAAATCAAAATATTTATTTAACTAAGTCTTAATCATTTTCATCTCTTTTCGATTTATTTTAGTCCTAAAATCTAAGTCAAAATGGTCAAATCAGCTAAATCTCCCCTTAAATTAATCAAATCCTTATTAATTTAATCCTAATCACTCAAATCCTCTAGATTTTCTAACTTGCACATGAAAATCAATTTAATTGTTTTATAAATCATTTATTTTCATTCAAAAAGGCATCCAAGTTGGAATATTCCTCAAATTTGAAATCTCCCCCCAAAAGGACTTGTCCCTTTCAACAAAGCATTTAAAATCTCTTACATGTCCTTTTCTTGAGCCATGTACATTTGCTTCACCTTTCAACTCATCCTTCAAGCCATATTTTGAATTTGAATCTCCCCCCTCCTTGCACATGGATCAAAATGTGCTCAACCTTCATCCTATCAAATGTTGACAAGTGACACCTTGCCATTGGTTGAATGTTAGTCCCACATTGCTTAATTTTTGGTATTAATCCATCTTAGCATTCTATAAATGAAGAGCTCATCCTTCATTTTATCCATTCACAATTTGAGTAAACTTACTCTACTCAAATACATCTTCAAGCATTTGCAAGATTCATCCATCTATAGCTATGTTATGCAGGTTTTTCACCATGGAGCACATTTGAATCTTCACAGAGTGGATCACAATCTTCATCAAATCATCAAAGCTAGCATTGGAGTTGGGAAAGGTCCAATTTTCACATCAAATTGGCACCAATTCCCTCAAGAGATCAAGAATTTACATTTCTTTCATAGGATTTAATCTCTTTTGTTGATTTCTCATAGTATTGCTTTCATTTTCCTATTTAGAGCATTGATAAATAGATTTCTTGAGGAACTTAGATTATAACTTGCATTTCAATCTTACAATGTGTTTATCTCTTGTGTTTTGCAGGTTTTAAAGGAATCTTGGTTCACAATATCTTGTAAAGTTGACATCCCTTGGCTCGTATGTGTAGTAGGATGTCAACATCTAATAAGGATCCGCACATAATCTAGAGGGATTCCATGCTCCTCACTAATGAACTGGTAAGTTGCTAGTAAATAAGTAATAAAGATTGGACACACATTATGCACAGTCGTGTCACTCATATGTGCCACATCTGATGGTGTTGGTAGATTTACACGAATAAATAGATCATAAGTACTAGATGTAGCCTTAGTGGGAGGAAGGCTATACCATGACCATAATAAGTATCTACCAACATGATTAGATGACATCTGATCAATTTGTGTAGTAATGGTGGCAATACTATCAAAAATTTGAGATCAAGTGGGGCCTACTACCGTATCCCCTACTACTGCTAGTTCCAAGCATTTTGGAAGAACCAAAAAGTTTGTACCAACTAATGCCCTCTTGTTAACGAGAAGTGGAAAATTTGGACATCTATACTTATATTTTTCAAAAAACCCACCTCTGCCTTGTCTAGTATGCTCAAGAATAGATGTGTAGCCACATCTATCTATAAATTCATCCTTGCATATAATTGTTTACAAAAATAATGTGGCAGCTCATCATTATGAGGCCATCTACAATGAGATGTTGTAATGCCCCATCTTAATAACCTAAGAATGTTGCAATTGTGTTATAAAGGTGTAATAATTTTTTTTTTAAAAAGTATTAATATTAAGTTAATTAATTGCATACATTCTTAGGTTAAGCGACGTTACACTACTTTGAGTATTCCATAAGCGACTTAAGTATTTCGCATTGCACATATTAAATCATAACATAAAGTAAACATTGCATAATAATAAATTTTCCATTCAAGATATAATAAAGTACAAACATGTTTCCATACATTGCATTGATATGATATTACAATACTCATCCAACTTGATGAGGTAGTTCAATAATAGTTACAAGTACATTTACATTGTTCACCTCTTATACATTTGAGGGATGTTTTCAAATACAAGTTTACAATATACAATGATAAAAGTACAGAAGAAATCCATGTGTGAGCTCTCCATCCATGAAGCTCTCAGTTCTACGATCAATCTGGGGACCCAACGGAGTAAGGTGCACGTTCCACCCAACCATGCGGTACCCGTAGGTCCACCCCCCGTGCTAGGAGATAGTAATAAGGTTACCTAGACCTAATCTACTAACCCTAGACACTAGTACAAACAAACTATTGGTTACATTGCTTCCAGATTTTGACAATTGATTGAAACACAAACTCAAGGTTGACTATTATTTTAGGTGGAGTGTCATCACAACGATGCAAAGGTTACCCTGGTGTTTCTTCCTAGGTTCCGGCCCCCAATCCTTGGGTTACCCTGGTAACCTCTTACGAAACCTGGCCCCTATTGCATACTATTGTGGAATCGAATGTCTTTTGAAGAAACAAGACTTCGATTTGCCATTCCAGGCCTTCTCAACTTATACTCATGACTGTAGTAGCTCAAGAGTCATAAGCGAGGCATGCACATCTTGTTAATGGTTTTTAAATCTAACTATTGTGTCATTTAATTATCACTGACTTAGTTAACTATTTGTAAGTTACCCTGACACCACTTTGTGTGTCGGCCCTCACAAACAGCCACTCCCCTAAACATAACATGGGAATCTAGGAATTTTCCCTTCTAGGGTTTACAAAGTGTACATATATCCAAAATCATTACAAAAGATAAAACATGAACATCAAATCATAAATTATAAAGCAGGTGTCAACCTCTAAACAAATTCATGTACACTTCCTTAATTAATTCAAGAACTCAACTCAAATGATCACTTTTTTCCCCTTTAAATAATTTGGTCTGGAAGACTTGATTATTAGAGACTTTCCCCATTTTGACCCATTACAAGAAAAATTAAACAAATTTAAAGCAATATAAATCTATCATTTGGATATGCTAAATCCATGCGTCAAAAATTTGAGGTAAAAGCTCAATCAATCAACTAATTTTGTAATCAAATTATTTTGTTTTAAAATTTTTCCTTTATATCACAATATATCATATTCTATAGTTTTCTAAATCTTAATCTTCGCATACATTATAAATGAATATAATTAAAAACATATTAATATATGTTTACCAATTTATACAAAAATAATTATACATTTAAGTCAGAACTCATGTTTAAATATATATATAATTAATAATTTCGAAATTTCAAATAAACTAAACTAAATTCTTTATAAAATTAAAACTTATTCATATATTAAAAGAAAACCCGAAATAATACAAAAATTTTAAATGAGTTTATTTTTTTAAAAGAAATGAAACCCTAAATGTTTTGGCCGATGGCCGCCATAGCCATACCCCATTGGGGGCACGGCTGTGCAGGCCGCGCCGACTCTGCCGGCGAGGGCAGGGCCGAACGCTGCCCTCACAGCTGGTTCCCTTTGGGGCCGGCCGTGGGGGTAGCAACCCCACTGCGTCGGCCTTGGCCATTATTTGCCTAAATAAAAACCTTCAAAACTCTGCGTTATGTGATGAATTTCGACGGAATTTCAATTCCGCATATTATTTCGAATTTCAACGGAATTTCAATTCCGTCCCTTATCAAAAGAAAATCCGCATACGGATTTGGAAGATTTATCAATTTATTATCCAAATCTTTCATATGGAATGTATATATATATATACACAGTTTTTTTTAACAGTAATGAAATACAGTAATAATGAAATTTCTTTCTCAGGTTTTCTACAAAGAATCTGGGAAAATTTCAGTGATTAATCAAATACCTTCCACAATTTTTTTAATATTAAAACCACAACTCATTCACAATTGGATAAAATATCAATTTTAACAGAAAATTCATTCCCTTAAGAATTTCTACGGTATAATAGGATTTTTATCAAAATTTCCCAAAAGAAATACAGAAAACAAGAAATCTTTATCTTTCTCAAACCCTTTTTTTTTTATTCAAAGATACAATTTTAAATAATAAATAAGTGAAATACCTGATTTCCAAAGTTCACTGGTGAAGAAATTCTTGTAGCTTCTCTTGCCTATAGGTTCCAACTCCTTCCCGCAAAGCCAAATCCAAAATAACCAACCACCAAGATCCTTTGAAGAATCTTCCACAAAGAAATAACAACCCCAGAGAGATAACAACTTCTAAGAATATAAATTTTGCACAGTAAAGAAATTTTGCTAGTACTCAGAAAATTTCCCCATGAGGAAATTGAATAGCCTCTGTCAATTTTCCCGAGATCCACAATAACCTCCCGTAACAAATTTTCTCAACAACCTCATAAAAGCACTAGCACACTTGTCGAGAAGTGGTTATGAGAAATATCTTCTCCTCTTCTCGGTAATTTTGCCAATTCAAAAATTTGCATGCAATTTAATTAATTTATTTAAATTTAAATCTTAAAAATCAAATTTTCAAATCACATGCAATTTATTTTATTTTGTTTTCAAATTTTCTAATTCTTTTAAATACAATATAATTTACACACTTAATAATTTAACTTAATTAATTAATTTATTTAATTAAAATAGTTAAATCTTTTTAAGACCAACTATTTAACCAAATAAGCTAACTAATATATTAAATTATCAAGTAAGTAAATTTCAATCATATTTAAATATTAATTAAATAACAATAATTAAAGCACAATATTCCAACATTAAAATTAACCAATATTTATTTTTTCAAAACAATTTAACCAACAGAAAATACAATACAACCTATGACTCAAAACTGAAAACTGATAATTTACTAAAACCAAGGTTAAAGACTAGACTAGGATAAACCTAACTACTATCTCCCGTTCAACATTTCCGTTGAGTCTTGACATACTCAGACCTGATTACACAGGTGGAGTCGGTGTCATGTACCTGCAAATCCTGCAACCAAGCAAATTACGTGCATACATGTATATATATATATAAAGCATTAAGCAGACACACCGTTCGGAGAAAATCACAGATATCACAGGGCACTCGCAAGTGAGTGATACGATTCTGTTCTCCACACCAATACACTCACAGCAAACTGATGAAATAAATGTTGTTAGTCCATCATAAGCATGTGCATATCCATAAACAACTGAAAGTAAACATCTACACTAAATCATATCATGTCTGAAACAATAATCATCAAACAAGTAACATCATGTCATAGAATAATCCACCATCGCTCAAAACCAGCGATCAAAGTATCCAACAAAACATCATAGGTCTAACAGTATGAGAAAGTATCAACAGAAAGCATAAGCATAAACGAAGGGGTACTACAGATGCCAACCATCTAGGATATATAAATGGAGCAACAAGCTCATCTATACACCTAGTAACTGTATATACTCTAATTCTATCTTTTCCCTTATAAAAAGGGAACATGTTATGCACATTATCTTGTGAAACTAACTTACTAATAGATCTCCATTTCTCTGTGCTAGTAACACTCCTAGGAAGAGACAAATAAAACTACTCAATGTTAATTCCATCATAAGGATTGTATGATCAAATCACACCAATCATACGTAAAATATCATCTCTACTAGTGACTAATATGTCTCTATTCACCAGATTAGGGGAGTTACTGATGGTTATCTCTAAAAATCTCAATGAATTTTCTAATCTCCTAATGCTCTCCTTATAAAAAAAATTCTAGTCTGAGCATTCTCCTCAGATTGAGGAGAATGGTGAGATCCCTAATCATCAACCATATATTTATAAATAAAGAGATTTGCATATTATTAAAATAAAATATCTAAATTGAAAATCTATCAAGTTTCAAAACTAAAATATTTTTAATTTATATAAATCTAATGAGATAGAAAGTTATCTCTATGAAATAGAACCTTCTACAAAGAACAACATAAGGAATGACAACTCCAAAAGAGACAATGAGAAAACAATGTGAAGGTGCAACATAGAAACTATTGAAGAAGGTTATGACCAAACCATATGATTCTTTAGTGACCCTTGTAAGGGAGAAAATTAAGGTATTTAATGATGGAAAAACATGCATACGCCTTAGTTAAAGTTGTTTAAAAATATAGACCATATTTTATTGGTGCAAATTCATTGCTTGTGTACCATATACAACTCTCAAGGATATTCTAACTTAAAGTTTTGATGCCTTTTGCATAATTATTCTGAAATTTGGCATCAAGCAAAAATTTTACACCCAAACCACCAAATTAATATTAAAATTTCATGATTGGTTTTTATGCCATTTGCATAATATTTCTAGAGCTTGGCACTTGGCATGAGTTGGTTTTGTTCATTTTCTAGCAGTGTTGAGTCAAACTTGTGTGCTTGGGCACTTGTAGAGTGTTGAGAATTTTAAAAGGCTTAAATTATCTCAATCTATAAACACTAAACCAAACCTTGCTATTTCATAACTGGATTATATAATTGGTTGGATATTGTTACAAAATAATCTTGTCTTTCTTTTCCTTAATTGGATTATATAATTGGTTGGATATTGTTACAAGCTTAACATGGGCTATTCCCAATTTTTTGTGCTAATACTATTCTAGTTATATACATAATTTATTTTTTCTTTCTCCTCCTTATGATGTGAAAAGACATATTTTTTTAACAATTCATAGATCATGTTATTGTTGGCATGATGTTACTAGTTGAATTTCATGCAATACTATAGGAACTACAACTAACTTTACATGTGTAGTAAGGGGGGAATAAAGCAATAGGAAAACAAGCAATGAATTAAACTAATAAATTCAAAACAAGATTAGATTCCAACCATACTCATGAAATGAAAAATGAAAGCCATGAACTCAACCAAATAAGCAATTAAGGAACTTAAATGAATACAAAACAAACAAATCTTACCATACCATGTCGAAGTTGTATTTGTATTGACATTTGGATGTCAGATTGATCAATTCAATACAAAGCCTCTAGTGTTGTTGTTGCAAAAGCTTTAATTCATGTTGATAATGGTGAACTAGAATGTGAGGATAAAAATTCTCAAGTGTGCTCAAGAATTAGTTGTGCAGTGCTTCGTTATGTCCACATTGAAGTCAATGGGTAGTTTTGCACCATTTTTTGCGAATGTGAGGAAATATTGGTTTGTATTTATCCCAAGCATATTTTCCATAAGCTTTTGCATCTTAGGATTTTGAGAATGTTCTAAGAGTCTTTCCTCAATAAGTTCTTCATCACTATCCTCTTCTTCTATGGTGTAAGTTTGAGAATCATGAGGTTGGTTTTTTTATTTCCTTCTTGATGTCTATGAAGTTTTTTTTCCTGACTAGGTGGTTGACCTTGGTTTTCCTTAAATGTGCGTTCTCTTTGAGGAGTTGTAAGGTCCACTGGTTTGTAACCCCATGGTTGGGTTTCCTCATTGGTGGTTTTTGTCATATGTGCACTTGAACTACCTTTTTTGGCTTCCATCTTTTTCTTATGTTGAGATCTCGTGGTTGTCATAAACAAGTTCCAAGACATTGGGAATTTTGGTGATCACTAACTATGGAATGAAATGTTGTTTTGTTTTTAGGATTTTTTGTTTTAAATGCATGGCAAATGATGTAAAAAAGAAACCTTTTGGACCAAGGTTTTGATGGATTGCTATGGATTGTGATGCTCAAGAATCAGTTTTGCAGCGCTTCACTATGTAAATTATAGATGATTTGTGAGAAGGATGAGGATTATTTTATAGATTTCCTATTTTGAGATGAACGATCTAGATTTTGTAGTAAAAGATCTTGATCAATGGTTCAAAACTATTGAGAGGAAATAGATTGGAAGGATTAGTGGATTTAGGCTGGAATGATTAGGGGGGTTGAGAAATTAGGTTGAGTAGTTAATGGGATTGAAGAAATAGATTGAGAGGTTAGTGGGATTGAAGAATAGATGAGTTAGTCAACTGTTTAGAGTGATAAATCGGTGATTGTGATTTTCTTAATCATAAAAGGAGGGTGAGGATAATTAATTAATTAATTAGCATTTTGAGTTGAACGTGCAAGTCATATTTGACTTTAACAAATAAAGATGTATTTGTTTTTTGACATTTTTGAATGATGTTGAATAATTAATTTAATTATTCAGGTTTAGAAAGGGGAAAAGGATTTAATTAAATTATTAAGTAATAATAATTAATTGATTTAAGAGAATAGGGTATATTAGCGACATAATTAAATGACTGATGTTATTTAATTAATCAAGAGGAATAAAGTTAGATAAATGATGAATAGTGAATTAATTAAATAATTTAAAAATGATTCAATTAATAGAGGAAAATAGGGTTTTTGATGTAAATGATGTGAAATGCAGTGATATTAATGATAATGATTCTGATGATCAAAAAATGTTATTCAGGATATGTGATATGTGATGGGTCATTTTTACACGTCTACATTTTTCCCCTCTTTGAGACAAAGTATTGGTTGCTTTGTTTCAAAGAATTCAATTTTTTAAGATCATATTTGCAAAAAAAATTATATGCCCCACTATGCCCTAGTGGTCAGCAGAAAGATAGTACAACATTGGGCTGCCCCCTCAAGAGGTTGGATAGAAAAAATATTTTTTTGCTTTGGCTCATGACAATGTTTCATTATGGTTTAGATGAGTAGAGTATGAAAAATTGGGCTATAGGGCCTTTTTTTATGGGTCAAATGTTGGGTGCCCCTAATTTTAACCTAGGAGGGTTTCCAAGGTACAAAATTAGGGTTTGGCGGGGTTTAAATGCTAAATTAGGTTGAAATTACCCCTCATTTGCACTCCTTGATTTGAGAATTTCTTGCCTCTATATTTTTTTTGAGATTTTATTATGCAAACAAAAATTCACAATGCCTCAAGTTCTAAGAGTTCCACACAGGGCGAAGGCAGACAGAGTATATTGACGGCCAACTGCTCTAGGCCGCTCTAGTACATATGTCTAATTTTCACTTTCATCTTTTTTCATACTTGTAATTAATGTTCAAACATTTTTCTAGGCATTAGTGATAATCTAGGAATATTTTCACTTTTGGCCCAATTTTACCACTATTGCAACTTTTTGAAGGCTGCTATTGACAAATTTAGTTGCTATTGCAAATTAATTGCACTATTGCCAAAATATTAGTGGTATCAAAAAAATTTGGCACTTTTGCAAAAATATTGGTGTTATTCCCAAACATTAGCACTATTGTGAAATATTAGCACTATTGCAAAATAATGGTGCTATTTCCAAACATGTGACTATAGAAAAATAGTGGCACTATTTCCTAGAAAAAAAATTCTTTTCTTCAAAACAACTAATTTTCCATGTTAAGTTTTAGTTTGAAGTTTTCAAAAATCTTGACATTGTGCATTGAATGGTTGCAGGTTGTCCTTAAGCCTTTGTCTATGTGAGAGCGATGTCCTCAGTTGATGGATGGGTTGACTAATTTTGATTATATGTAGAGAATCTTTCTTGATGCCATGGGTTTGCGCTATATCACTCACTTGTCATTGCTTAGGGCTCATCGAGCTATGATGACCGCTTTGGTGGAGAGGTGGCATTCTGAAACCTCTTTGTTTCATTTTCCCACTGGAGAGTGCACTATGACCTTGGAGGACATTTGGAGGATTCTCAAGATCCCCATTCATGGTTAGTTGATTGAGTATGACGTTCATAGGAGTACCATAGGAGTACCTTAGCGATGCAAAGAATACTTGGTGTGGAGTACTTGTAGGTCTCAAGATTGATTTGGGATCGCTTTGTGATGGTGTTGATCCTGTGGCTCCCATTTTGGTAGGTATTATCTCTAGACCTCTGATGCCCAATAGGAGGGCTAAGAGGTTCCCTATTGGTTGGGGTATCATTATTGATCAGATGATGGAGGAGGCCACAATGTATGCTTGGGGTGAGTGTGTGATGGCCTACCTTTACAGAGATATGCATGAGCTTGTTTATAGAGCTAGTAGTAGTGTATATGTCAAAGCTAGTTTATTACATTTTTGGGCCTTGGAGAGGATAGTGATTACTCAAATAGAGGATATTCGAGACATGGATGCTCATAATCCCTATGCTTATCAGTATCATCACTATCTTCATTATACTTAGCTTGGTAGAATGTCTTACTAGAGGGAAGTTTTTGATGATGTGATAGGCTTTATATGGTGGCCATACAGGGATTGTGAGGCATGGTCGTATGACCAGGATCAACTGATCTACTGTAGGCAGACCTGTTTCTTGATTGGTCACTTAGATCTCTTACTTGAGAGATATTTATCATAAATGTACTATGATAGTTCTGTTAACTCTCAAAAATGCAAGGTGAATGCCTCAAGAGGCTGCCAATCTCTTGATATGCTTTAGGGTAACAGACAAGGTCAAAAGCTTTCAACCTTCTACTCTTCAGGTGCTGCCGAACCTAGGCGGGTGTACCTTTTTGAATGAAGCAGACTTATCTTATGATTATCCTTTTGAAATGCTTTGTCCACAATGGCAGATCAGAGTGAACAAATGAAATCAAACTTGATCTAAATAGCAAAAGCAATCTTCTAATCTAAATCCTAGAATACTCAAATAACAGATGTAAAGAGATTAAGTGAATTCAAAATGATGAAATGCAGAGACCAGTGCCTTATTGGGTATGCAGAGTCAAATGAAACAGAAGTGGGAAGCTTATTTTGGTAGAAGATCAAATTTTCAGCATATGATCTGTTTATAACTTGTATAAACATGTAAGATTATGACCACTAAGCTCTACTTTAATAATCTAGATGAATCTCCCTGATTACTGTGATCAACCAAAATGATTTAATCTCTTCTTGAGAGAACCAGTTAATTAATCACACAGAAACAACAAATGTGCACTGATAAACTGAAAGTAAACTTGTTACATCAATTTAAACAACCAAAAAGAATCAACCATGGAGACAGCTTAGAAATACTTTCAATAAACTCAATAGACAATTGACATCAGAAATAACCTGCCACACCAGCTGATTTTCATTAGAATCACCATTTGAAAACATGCAACATAGTCTCTGGAATGAGAACTTTATTCTACTGTGTCCATCTATAATCTACTATATCTATCTAAAAATTTGATCTATTTCTATTACAACCGAGGTGCATATTTATACACCAGCATGAGAAAAACATAACGCTTCAAATTCATGTCGGCCACCATAGAAATCGGGCTCAAAATCATGTCGGCCATCAACAGTATTTAGAAATCTTCAAATTTCAGCCCATAGGGCTTAGGTCCCCATTGATCATTCGTGAATAATTGCAAAGATATCTCAGCAGGTATGCCGAAGGCAACAATATCGTCAATCGCTCCTGCATTCACTGTGTTTCGCCATGACCTTCCACAGTCGGAGAGACATCTCACAGACTACATTATGTTTTATCGACATGTACCTCCTTCGTGCTTTCATTCACCAAGACACAAGGGGTCTCTCACCAAAATGAAATTTGTTCTAATTCATTGTCGTTGTAACCAAACGGCATCGAAGAGACACATATAGATCACATTAAGTCTCACCGAAAACCCACATGATATGTTCAGGTTGCCGAGACAAAAGAAAACTGATGCTGAAAGCCAATCATAAGACATTGTAGCCAAGACCCGACGAGCTCGCCGTGACACTATACCGAAGCAACATAAATCATACCGAGAACACATATGTGTTACATTTGTTTCAGTTGCTGAGACATAGGAGAATATCTTACCGAAATGAACCACTGTTTGATTCACTATCGCCATGACTTTATAATATTAGGAAGACCACATGTAGACAATTTTGTGTCACTAAAATTCATTATGCATTCTGAGTCGCTGTGAATTTATGATGTTGGTAAGAGGTCATACAGATTACTTCATGCTACACCGAGAGCCATCCCGCCATCATGCATCGCCGAGACAAGAGCGAACTCTCACCAAGAAGCATCTATTAAACATTGTTGGCAAGACCTGACCCTTTCGCTAAGACCATACATCGATATCATTTTGTCTGACCGAAACAACCCCTTGTTCGCCTAGTCGGTAAGACAAGAAAGACCTCACTGTAACAATACACCGATGCAAAGACTCACACCGATAAGCACCATCATTTACCAGTCGGCAAGACACAAACCATCTCGCCGTAACATTATATCGATGACCCAAGCTCATGCCGCAAACAACCTGTAGATAAAATCTATTCGTTATGACATCAAATGAGTCTTGTTGATAGGCAATACAGACTCATGCAAGCTGAAACATGCAAAATGGATCAGGGAGACATAGACCACGATGTGAATTATGCAAGACCCAATGGATATAATGAGACAAAAATGGACAAAAAATGAGCAGAATGATACGAAAACAAACCCTAGTGCTTAGGATGGAAACTTAGGGTTATGAAAAATATGAGTGGAATATGCACACAGTAGGGCCAAATCTGGAAGTTTATGAGTAAAACCAACATGTGAAAATATCAGATTTTATAGTTCTAACAAGTTCGGTGAGTGCCAAACTTGGCCCAATGATGAGTATATTTCCATTTTCGGATTCACTACACGGGAGGAATCCACTTTGGGGATTGTGAAAATTATGGCATGGTAGTGAAAAAATTTAGAGTGTTAGGATTTTTTCCATGGGGTTGGGTATTTAGTCCCATAGATCCTAGGATGACACATGATTTTGATGGTTGGTGGGCCTGCCATAGGCCTCTGAGATTGACTATGCCTCATGGAGGTCCGATTCTAGGAGTTTGCAGAGGAGGTCATGTTGGGCGTCAAAATGATTGGTAATGCCTTAATATCACTCATGAGCAACTACAACATGTACAAGATTAGCAACATGATGGGCAGCAGCAACAGAGACCATAGTCTCCTTAGGTTCCTCCCCCGTAGGGAATATGAAACCTCATCTAGCTCAGATGACAACAAAGAGGGATGCAGGAGCAGAGTGAGATGTTGAGATTACGAGTCAATAGGTCGTTGAAGCACATGTTTTGATCATGAATCAAGAGAAGGACACATTCAAAGTAGAGCAAGATACTCTCCATTAGGAGAGATATTCATTAAGATAGGAGTTGGCTACCGAGCTATAGCACAAACTTACAATTGAGATATTTGTATCCTATTCTATTCTCCTTGCTCAGTACCAGGCCGAGATGGATTAGTTATTATAGAGATGTACATATTATCAAATTCTCTATGAGGCATTTACTCTCAAAGCTCAAAGACATCCACAATTTGGAGATTCGAGTACCTAGATAGGTGTAGAGTCTGGTGATCAATCTATCAGGCAACCTAAGTAGCCTCTAGTTGTTCCACAACCCTCTCCACATCATAGCCAACATCATCCTAGATCTCCACCGTGGGATGGTCAGCAAGGCTAACTTTATTTAGGATCCTTTATATGTATTGTATCAAAGACTTATGTAGACATTTTTTTGTATATATATTCATCGACCCAACTGAGGCCTCAAAATATGTATTTATTTTGATCTCCTTTGATGTTGTATCACACATGACATTTGATGATGACATTATCCATTTTTTATGATATATGATATACCATGTTTTGATTTGTCTTTATGATGTGTTATAAGATGCTTATGGATGATCATGGATATGTATATTTTTTGATGATGCTTTTGTATTTTTTGGATGCAATATATATATGAGATGCCTAGATGAATGGTTTATAATTATATGCTCATGCTTGTGTTCTTTTTCTATTGTATGCATGTGATATGGATGTATTATTTATATATCTATGAAATAAATGATGATATATGATGGATGATGTTTTATCAATTTATTATGGTTATGATATGTATTGATGAATTTGTGGATGCAGGATGCATGTGGTACCAATGATATTGTGATGCGGGATGGAGCTGCTAGTTAGAAGAAGTGTTTGATGATTTAGAGATGGATAGAAATTTGATGTTGTTAGTTACTAATGAGTTTTTATTTTTATTTCATAGAGGCTTCATATCTTTTAGCAATCCTTTTTGATGTAGCAAATAGAGATGATGCACCAGGGTATGAATAACCAAAGTGGCTTTGTATCCATTGTGTGGAATATCACTCAACAAACAAAGAATATTCTTGCTCATACTTGACATACAGAAACCCTATTTAGAGTGCATGGGTGAGTTGTGTCAAAACATTTTGGACCAGTTACATAGAGAGGTATGAAGTACCTAATATGTATCTGCTACATGAATTGCCTCAAAAAAAATCTATACACAAAAAAAGCAAGTATTTTTCATGGTAGTATCACAAAAATGTCTAACAAATAGAATAAATAGAAATTGATAGTTAATGCCCCCATTCCTTCTTCTCTAAATCCTTATGGACATCATCAAGAGATCCTAGGAATGTGGTATTAAAAAAATAAAAAATATAAGACTATAAAAACATAAAAAAAATGTTGTAGTATCACTTGTTTTGATGTTTCATGATGAAATCCATTGATGATGTCTATTGTAGGAATGTTGTATCCGTTAAGACTCATGTTTTAGGATTGTTGGTAATGATTTTTCAAACATGCATGGTAGTCTATACTTAGGCATTTTTTTAACTTGATAGTGATCCAATTGTTTTGATCTTCACTTTGGAATTTTTATTTTGATGTTTTTTATGCTTGTTGATTTCTTTGTCAAAGGTTGAAGGTGATGATGGTTTATTGTGAATGGAGAGTTTATTGCGGATAAGTGACAATGGAGATAGGACCTTTTGTAATTTTCTAATTATTTGATGTTGGTTTTTTTTTTTTTAGGAGATTTAGCGACTAGTGCCTCGAGGGCTGATCAAAGATTAGCCTTGCCTACATGATGGATGCAAAGACATCATAGTTTGACTTTATTGAGTGATACTATTTTTTGGAGTTTTCTAAAATTTTATGAATGTTTTGGATTTTGATAAGATATTTGAATGCTTTCTTTTTTGTTTAGGGGGACTAACCTAGGGCCTCAGGGGCTCATCTATGATAGCCTTTCCTATGTTATCCACATAAAGGCTCGTAGTTCACTTGTTTGATAGGAGTATGTTTTTGAATTTTTCTGATTTTTCAAATGTTTTTGAATTTTTGACTAGGTTTAAAGATTATGATGGACACCTAAGGGGAATGACCTAGGGCCTCAAGGGCTGATCAAAGATTAGCCTTGCCTACACTATATATGTAAAGACCATGTAGTTCGATTGGTGTTGACTCAAAGCATAAAATGTTTTTGGGATTTTTGATGTATTTGACTTTGTTTGTTTTTTGGATGTTTTTTATTTTGATATTTTTCAATGTGATGGGATGTACAAGGATCCAATTTGCTACTAGTTTTGGGAAGTTTCCCCTAGTTCGAGACAAGGTTATGTTCATTAGGGGAGACAAATTTTGATAGTGTAACAAGGTTCAACACTTGATCAATTATCAAGCCATGGTTGGATACACATTTTATTATGGTATGGATGGAGTGGATGCTTTAGATAGTGTTGATAGATAAAGATGTAGGTATTATTCAAATGTAGTGCCTGTTTACTAGGTTTTCACTATGGTACCTGTCCTAGAAGCACGACAAAGTGGTTTTCTCTTAAAGGACATTTTATTTCTCTTTACTGTTTTTCTTGCTTTCTATTTTTTTTACTTTTTTATCTATTTTTCCTAGGATACTTTGATGTGTTTAAGTATAAAACCTTTTGAGATGGCCTCTATTCAAAGGTTCGGTTAAAGGTTCTCCTTTAGGAATATCCAATTGATAAGCTCTAGAGCCATAGCTTGCTTTGATGATGAAAGGGCCTAACTAGTTTGGTTCAAACTTCCCCTTCTCATCTTGATTCAATTGGATCTTTTGATTCTCTTTTAGTACTAGGTCACCAACTTGAAAGATTTTGTTTTTTATCTTTTTATTGTAGCTTCGTTTGAGCTAATTTTGATAAACCTAGAGATGGTTTAATGTGCTCAAATTCCTTTCATCCAGGAGTTCCAACTCATTCAATCTGGACACCCGGTATTCCTCATTGCTGACCATGCCTTTCAAGGATACTTATAGTGAGGGGATTTCAACTTCAATAGGTAAGATCACTTCAAATACATAGAAAAAGGAAAAAGGTGTGGCACCCATAGGTGTGTGAATGTTGGTTTGGTAATCCCATAAGGTTGGATTTAGTTGCAAATGCCAATCACAACCGGTGTCATTAATAGTCTTTTTAAGTATTTTTAGAATGGTTTTAATGGGCGCTTCAGCTTGACCGTTTCCTTGAGGATAGTAGGGCATTGCTAATTGGTGCTTGTTATAAAACTTTAAACAAAGCTCATGGACATCTTGTTTTTTGAATGGGTTTCTATTGTCCGTTATGATAGTTTGGGGAATTCCATATCGACAGATCAGATAATTCAAGATGAACTTGGATATTTTTTTCCATGTGATGTAAGTTAATAGAATTGCTTCTATGCACTTTTTGAAGTATTCAATTGCAATGATAATGAACTTGTACCCATTGGATGAAGTGGGATATATATCACCTATCAAGTCTAGTCCCCAATGTGAGAAAGGCCATGGTGTTGTTATAGGTCTCAGTTCTTGTCTCAGTGCATGAACAAGGTTACTGTGTTGTTGACATTGGCGGAATCTCTTTGAGAAATGAATGGATTCCTCATGTTCCATTGAGGGCCAATAATACACTATTCTTAGCAATTTTTGTACTAGATTAGGTCCACTAGAGTGAGACCCACAAATATTTTTGTGCACTTCCTGTAAAGTGGTTTATGCTTCTTCCATGTTGAGACATCAAAGTAATATTCCATCTAGACTTTGTCTATATAGGGTATCTCTAGAGATGGTAAATTGGGATGTTCTATGGACAAAGGTTTTCTTTTGGTTTTTCGTTAAGTTAGGAGGTATGATACCATGCTGGATATAGTCAAATGTATCTTGGTACCAAGGTAAGTTGGGACCGACAACATAAAAAAAAAATTGATTCTAGGATATCGAATGTCAATATAAGGAGTTACTCCACAAGGAATTCATATTTAGGAATGTTTTGTGGAATGTCAAGAAGTGAACCTATTATAGCCATAGCATTGACTTCTTTATTGTTGATCTTGGGAACCTATTCAAAGGTGATGACGAAAAAGTAATATTTGCAATTGTTATGGCATAAGTTTGTCATCCTTTGTCTGATATTCATCATTTACTTTCCTAATGACTAGCTGAGAGTCTCAATAGACTTGTAATTCCTTTATCCTTCATTCTATGACCATCTTCAATCTTGTGATTAGTGCTTCATATTTAGAAATGTTATTAGTACATGAAAAAAAAATCCTATAAGCATTAGGTATACTATCTCACTATGGTGTGAGAAATAAGATACTGGCTCTTAAGTTGTGTTGAGTGTGGGACCTGTCAAAGTACAAGGTCCAATGACTTGACTGGTCGGTTAGAAGTATGCTTTCATCTAGAAATTTTGTTGTTAGAGGTTGATGATCTTCCATCGGTGCATCCGCTAATTGATCTACAATGATTTTCCTTTGGTAACTTTTATGTCAATGTACTCAATGTTAAACTCACTAAGTATCATTACCCACTTAGCGATCCTCCTTGTTAGAGCTACTTTTTCCTATAAATACTTTAGGGGGTCTACTTTAGATATCAACTTTACTTGTCTATTTAATATGTATTTTCCCAATTCTATGTTGTTAAGACGACAAGACACACTCTTTCTATGGGTGAATAGTTCAACTCATATCCCACAAATGTTCAACTAATATAATAGACCGCTCTTTCCTTTTTATTGTCATCTAGTTGTGCTAATAGAGCTCCTAACACTATCGGTGTTGTAGATACATATAGGATCATTTCCTTATCTTGAATTGATGACATTAATGCTAGAGGAGTGAGTAAATAATCCTTGACCTGTTGGAACACCTGATCACATCTACCATCCCACTTGAATGTTATATCCTAGTGTAGAAAATGGGTGAATGGATGACACTTTTCTTCCAACTATGCGATGAACCATCTGATGGACTATAGTTTACCTTGTAGATTTCTCAGTTGCTTTATTATTTTTGGAGGAGGCATTTCTAATATAGCTTTGACCTTGGCAGGATCTACCTTGATGCCTCGTCTTCATACTATGTAACCCAGCAGTTTTCTAGAAGTCACACTGAATACACACTTCTTTGGGTTGAGACACAAGTTGTATTGTTCTAGCCTATCAAATACCTTTGCTAGGTTGGCAAAATGATCTTTTCTTTTGATGGATTTTGCTAGTATGTCATCCAAATAATCTTCCATAGTGGTATGTAACATATCATGGAAAATGGTGGGCATTGCTCGTTGATAGGTTGCCCCTGTATTCTTTGGATTAAAAGGGCATGATGTTCTAGCAAAAGGTTTCCCATGTAAAAGTGAAAGGTGTTTTATGTTGTTCCTCGGGGGAGATATTTATTTGATTATACCCAAAGAATACATACATTAGTGACAACATTTCATGCTCCACAGTTAGATCTACAATCATGTCGATGCTGGGTAGAGGGAAATCGTCCTTCAGGAAAGCCTTGTTTAGATCCCAAAATTTTGTGCAGATCCTTATTCCCCCTGTTGGCTTTGATACTAGTAATAGATTAGATAACCATTTAGGATAGTCAATGGATCTGATGAAGCCCACATCCAATAGTTTCTAAAGTTCTACTTTTACCAAAAGTGTTATATGTGGATGCATCTTCCATAGCTTTTGTTTGATGGGTTTTTCTCCTAGGAAAACTGCTAGGTGGCGTACAACCAATGTTGGATCTAGCCTTGGAATTTTTCATATGTCCATGCAAATTTGATTTTCTTTTCATTGATAAATGTTGAGAAGTTTATCTTTTCTTCAGGATCTAGTGATGTTGCATCATATGTGATTTTGGGTGTTTCTACTGTGCCAACATTGATAAGTTTGACATCTTCAACTATGAGTGTTGATTTCTCTTGATATTCTATGGTGGGGAGATTGAATCCTCTATCTTTGAGTGCCTTAGAGATGTTTTCACCTTTAGATGCATCCTTCTTCTTTTTTTCCTGATCCAATAAAGCCATATTGTGGTTTTCTTTAGGGAACCTCCTTTTGATATTTTAATTTTGTAGTTTATTTTTATGAATAGAAGACACAATCTCCCCTCCAAAATATGCTCCTTGATCTAGTTTCATTACAAACCTTGCTTTATGATCTCCTTTGGGTATATCCATTTGAAGTCCCATGAACTCCACAATAGCCTCATCATTCTGGAATGAGTCCAAAACCAATGTATGATGTTGTTGGTTCCAATCTATCAATTGTGGATAATGCAAGGATATTTTGTCATGAGTATCTACAAAGCCTATGGATGTTGTTGCTAGGGTAGGGACATTGGTTTTATCAAACCCCCATATGGTTTCTAGGTTATACTCACTAGAGTCACAAGAATCCCATTTGTATTCATTGGAATCCCTTTCAACATGGTCATCGTCAGATGTAGGTTTAGCAATGATAGGATTTACGTTTTTAGGTTTTCAAACATGTTTTGGATATATAGATAGTCGTCTATACATTCACAATTATTTGATGTCTCATCAATGGTATAAGTAGCTCCTTCCTCATAAGAGGTGCTTTCAGTACTTGGGGTAATCACACTAGATGAACCATAACCTAGTCCAAGATTCTTTGAGAATTTTTCCATGATAATTGGTTCTCTCCTACCTTGTACATGTAAAAAAAGGCCACCTTGTCCAGTGAACCCCATGACTTTGATTATCTGATACCCTTTACTGCTCTGATCAATAGGAAGGGGAGGTAGTGGTGTCTCCCATCCTTCTTTTTTGTAGATCTAGGAAGATAGGTCTTCTTTGCACACTTTCTCATCTTGCATGTCTCCCCACTTAGTGAAAATGGTGGGTTTGACTATCATCATTACAGCTTGAACATGTTCGATCTCTTTTGGTCCTCCATAAGTTTTAGGTGTTAGAGGTAGCATTACAATACAAAAGGATTGGTTGAAATGATACTCCCCGAAGCCTTTGTTAAGCACTTGGATTTTTTGGATTCAATTGATGGAGTTGCAGTAGAGGATGAAGATAGTGATGATGATTCAACGTATGAGAAGAAGTAGAAAGATATATTGTTGTTGGGTATTTGTTGGATCTTTTTGTACTTCCCCAATTTTGCACAATAATGGAAAGGTTCAGGGTTGACATATATGGTAACTTCCTTATTGTCATAAGGAAAATTTAGGCACTGATGGAATGTAGATGGTACTACTTTCAAAGTATGGATTGATGGTCGACCCAAGAGAAAGTTGTATGGAATCTCAAGATCTAGTACTTGACATGTAGTTTCTATTATTATTGGTCCTATCTGAATGGGTAGCCTGATAGTTCCTTCTAAATTTTTCTCCATGTCATCATAAGCTTTGACGGTGATTATATTGCTTTTATTGATGACATCATTAGGGTATCCCAGTTGTTTCATAAATTTTAAGGTACAAATGTTTAGACCTGCACCATTATCTATGAGTACTCTCTTGACTTTGTGTTTGTGGACACATAGTTCTAAATAAAGAGCTTGGTTGTGGAAATATTTTTTTAGAAGTTCTTTCTCAAAAAATACTAAATGATGGGTGGATGTGATATTGCCAACCATGGCTTGAAAATAATTAGCATTAAGGTTGTTTGGGACTGACGTTTTGACAAGTGCTTTCTCCAATATTTCTCTATGTGTTGGTGATAGTTTTAAGAGCTCAAGGATGGAGATTAAGGTGGGAGTTTTCTTGAGTTGTTCCACAATGGTATAATCATTTGATGGCTTACTTGTGTCTTTTACTTGGGTTGGTTGATCCATAATTAGAGCTTACAAAATTAACTTGTAAATTAAATTTAATTACAGTAATTTCCCAATCTAATATAGAATTATGTGATTATGCTTTTTAACCGTTGAAATTACAAAATAAGTAATTAGAAATTCAAATTATAAATTTAAACTAGAGAGAAAATTGAGACAGAAGAGAGAAGAATAAGACAAAGAAATAGAAGGATCACAACACGCAGATTGATAATGAGGTTCGTCCAATGTGGACTACATCTCCAGGTCTGCTTCTCAATGTTGGGACTACTTTATTGATATCGCCAAGAAAAATTATGCTTTGTTACAATACCCAAGCTCCAAGAACCTGCAGTAATCTCTCCACAATCTCTCACTCTTTTACAATTTTTGGTGTACAAAAACACCTTGTAAATTCTCCTCCAAAGAATTATTTCTCCAAAAATGAACTTGAATAATTCTCCCTGTCACAATTCTCTCCAAGAAAATTCTCGTACAAAATTCTCCACTCCATAATTTTCAATCCCTTTACAAAAATCACCCCTTTATATACACATTTATTTGCTAATATGGTTTTAACCATATTATTTTGCAAATATTGCATATCTCCCATATACAAGTAAAAATTCCAACCATTTCCCCCTTTACAATAAAAATCACTAATATCCCGTTAGTATAACAAATTAATCTTTCAAAAATAAATCCCCCTTTGGCTTTTATAATTCTAAGCCATACAATTAAAAAATTGAACCCCTTTAACTATGGGTCGTTATAATTTTGGACTTACAAATAATAAAATCCCTTTTAAATGAATGGCTTATAATTCAAGCCTTTAATCCTTTTGGGATTTATTCCTTTAATAATATTTATGAATTATTTTAATTCTTATTTAAGCCCCTTAAAATATTATAATTTTGGCTTAAAGGGGTTAATTGTAGAAATATGAGTTTACTGGCTTTTTTTCCTCTCCTTGTTTTATGGGCAAGGGAAGAGGATTTTAAGGGATAAAATCCCACCAAATCCTCCTTGAAATCATAAAAATATTTTAATTTTTAAACCATACATATTTTCTTTCAACAATATGGTTTAATCCATATTCCTTTTTCCACCATGTATGTGCCAACTCAGCACTCCTGCCACATCAGCTTGGTGACGTCATCAAAGTCAACCAGAGTCAAAATTTTGACCAACCTTTGACCAGCCGTAACTTTCACATATGAGCTCCATTTTTGAAACCGAATACAGTTCTGGAATCAGTGCGACAAGCACTACAACTTGGCATAATCTGTATTTCATTTTGAGACAATCTATTTTTTTCCTTTTAAAACTCTTGATTCACTTGTAAGATCAAACCTTTGATTGAGCATAACTTCTGCATACGAACTCCTTTTGAGCCCATTAAAGCTGCGTCAGGATCGTGTCAGTGAGCTCTACGCATTGATGTTCTTTGGATGAATTCTAAGATTGTGAAATTTTTAGGTATTTTGGATCCACCTGGATCATTGGTGCTCCTTGGATTGTTAATCTTCCCTTTTGGGTAGTCACATTATATTCAAGATCTCTGCCTAGTATGGTTAACACATGGGTGGTATGATCATCACAAGATATATTTCCTAGAATGGTATCATCATCATAAGAGAAGTTGGCCTTGTAATAATTTTGTTCTTTTCCTTTGGTGTTTCCCCTAGAATGGTCAGGGATTGGATCCTTGTAAATATTTAGGTCTTTATTTTTGGGCTGATGTTCTATGTTGACCTCTCTGTTTTCGATTAAATCTTGCACATTTTTCTTTAGTCTCATGCAATTTGAACCATCAATTTTTGTATATGGTTCTATGTACTTCTCTTACACTCTTAGGATTTTTCACCTAAAAGGAGAGAGATAGAATACAAAAATTGTGGTAGTTCACTCAAAATAAGGTATGTATGATGTAATTATGACTAAATGAAATGATATAAATGTAGCTAATTGATAAAATTGATTGATTATGAATGCAAAACTAATGAAATGTGCAATGTTTGAAAACACATTGTGATATGCAGAAATTAATTGAAAACATAAATAAATGCCAATAGAACTGAATGAGACTGAACAAAGTGCACCTAGAGATGAAATTTTGATGCTATAAGATTCTGGAATATAGAAAAATTCACTGTTGATGACCAATGGGACTCATTTGCCACTGATGGCGAATCAGTCTTGTTGTTGGTAAAATGACTTGAAACTAGTTTTCGGCTGTCAGGAATTGAATTTTGAAATAATCAACTTTTATAGCCTAAAGGTGGGACTCATTCTCCACCGATGGTGAATCAATCCTCCTCCAAAATTCTACAAATTCAGGGGTCAAGTTTGTGGATCCAAATCTGCACTTGTCTTCTTGTCAGGTTGATGAAGTCAAATCTGCAGAAAATGGGTTGAATGTTGTCTCCAAGCTTGAATTAGGGTTTGGTTCACTTGAATCACTTTGATGACTTGTTTACCACTTTCCAACAGCTATTTCTTTGACAAATCTACGTACAATACTTGCAAACACACATGCAAAGAGGGGGGAAATGGTTAAGGGTTAGAGTATAGGGATTTGCCTTGGTCAAATCCTACTTTGGTAATCAAACCCTTGATAAAGAAATGAAATGAAAACAAGAAAGGAATGATGAATAAATAAAATGTGAGTGTCCTAAACTCACCAAAACCTTGTTGTTGAAGTCTAAAGATATGTCAATGGCTACTCCAAGATACTTGATGATTGCTTGATTGAAGGATGAAATAATGCTTGAATGCTTGAATGTATGAGATGGTTAAGTGAATATGATGAATGGTGGTTAAAATGGATAGAAAAACAATTACTTATACACACTTATTCCCTAATTACCTAAAAATACAACATAAAAGGCCGACATAAGGTCTCAATGAATAAAAACCCAAAAGAAAATTTGAATTATTTTGAATTTTGAGCCAAGAGGGACTCATTTTTCACCCATGGCGAATGGGCCCCACTCTAGGCTTACAAGTGGGTGTCAAGAATTAAGTTGCTTTTAATGATATTTTTCAAGTTTGAATTCAAAAATACACTTAATTAAGGCCTATAAGTGCATAAAGGGGCCAAATAAAGCATAAGAAAGGTGTAAATAGTGATGACAAGCCTAGAAAAGCATGAAAGTTTGTTACAAGACTTTACAACACTTTGAAATAGGACTTGATAAGGGATAAAAAGGTGATATTTAGATAAATTATAATACGAAGAGTCTAGAAAAGTGTATAAATGTGTTACAACACTTCACAACACCTTCACAAGACATCATAATTTGAATGTTAAGGACTTAATGTGAATGTTTAAGTTACATTGCAACATTAAATCAAAGCACAAGGTCAAGAATCATAGGAAAAATACCTAAATAACCATGAAAATTTTAATGATTCATTTTTCTATGGTACACAATTATTGGTAGAATGCCCCTTAATTTTGTGAAATTCACATTTGGCATTCTCGTTATACCAAGGGGGTTTGAAGTTGGGTTTCTCATAATTTGTTATGTCATTAATCTTGATGAGGTTCTTTTGGAGTAATTTTTGCATAATGACCTCAAGGGATTCTCCCAATGGAGTAAATTTTCTTCATGGTTGGTCATATTGACTTGGTGGTCTCCTTTCGTTATCTTGTCCTTGATTTTGTTGTTGATTGTTGGATTGATTGTTCTAAGGATAACAGAGTTGGTTGTTCTGTTGATAATTGGGTTGGTTGTTTGTGGGTTATTTGAAGCATAGCCTTTCTATGTTGTTTGAACATGACTTTGTATCATATTGGGACTTTGCACATTGCATACAACCTTAGCATCAACTACTCCATTGGTTATATTTTTTTTTTAGCCCATATCTTGGGTTTGTCATTTGAAGTGGAAGGTTGATCCTTAGGGTTGTAAAGTTTTATTACTTCCCTTGAAATGAGGGATATTTTGATAAGTATTCCATTTTCAATAGTTTCTACAAAATTTCTTGGGCATAACATAGTGAGTGAGTAATTGATATTTTCATGTACATTGGAGATAAAGGTATCTATGTGTTGTTTCTTTGGAACAAGCCATTGACATTTGCTCGCTTTGTGTCTCCATATTTGTAGGTATGAGGTAAATGATTCCCCTTGATTTTGATTGATTTTATAGAGGTCAGTGATTGTTATGTCATGTTCTCTGTTATGTGAGAAATGGTTAACAGACTTATCCAACAATTCATCAAATGTTTTGATACCTAGTGGTAAACGAGAGAACCAATCTATAGCAAGCCCATTGAGACTCCATGGAAAAAGTCTCATCAAGTAGGTATCATTTCATGGTAGTTCCATGCAAGATACTAAAAATTCACATGCATGCTCTATTAGATATCCTTTCCCTCTAGGCGTGTTAAATTTTAGTATTTCAAAGCCTTTGGGGAAATGTACCATGGATAATTTTTGATCAAATGGACCTGGATAAATTTTGATCAAACGGATATGGACAAATGTCTTGTAGAGCATAGCTCTTCCTAGGCTTTCCAATTTGTATATCCAATATCCTTTGATTGAGTGTTTGTAGTTACACATTTATGTCATTGTTTGGTGTGCTTGCTTGAGGATTTTGTGTATTGTAGATTTGTTTTCCATTTGGTTTTAAATAGGATATTGTGTAGTCATAGGACCTTGAGGACCATGTTGTGTATAAGGTATGTTGGGTCCTTTTTGTGCATAAAGTAGGTCAGGTCTGTGTGGTGTACCCTGATATTGACTTTGAGTTGTTCCTTGATACCAATTTTGTGGTCCTCCTTGTTGTTGTGGATTTTCATTTTTGGTTTGTTGAACAACATTGTTTTGAGTTTGGTGTATACCTTGGTAGTTTTTTTGTGGTATCTCTTGTTGTGAATGTTGTGAAAGGTTACCTTGGTATTGCGTTGATGGTACACCTTATTGTAAATGTTTTGGAAGGGTACCTTGGTATTGGGTTGACGGTACACCTTGTTATGGTGGATTGTGTTGAAGGGTACCTTGGTAGTTCGTTGATAGTATACCCTGTTGTTGTGAATGTTGGGGAAGGGTACCTTGGTATTGTGTTGATGGTACACCTTGTTGTGGTTGATTTTGTCAAAGGGTCCTTTTTGTGGATGATTGCATTTAAGGGTACCTTGGTAGTTCATTGATGGCACACCTTGTTGTGGATGACTTTGTTGAAGGGTTCCTTGGTAGTTCATTGATGGTACACCTTATTGTGGATGACTTCATTGAAGGGTACCTTGGTATTGCATTGATGATACACCTTGAACATGTGGTTGATTTTATACAAGGTTACCTTGGTATTGCGTTGATAGTACACCTTGTTGTGGTTGATTTTGAAGGTTACCTTGGTATTGCATTTATGGTACACCTTGTTGATATTATAAGTTGTTGGAAGGGTCAATGTATGAGGTATGTTGTGGCATGTATTTCCCTTGTCATGGGTTTCCACCTTGTTGGTCCATTGGAAAGTTTCCTATGTTTTGCATAGTGTTATGTTGTGGTATTTTTTGGGGTGCATTTCCTTGATACTGTTGTGCCATAAATTCTTTTTCAATTTGGTATGGTGGTCTAAACAATGGGTTATCAATGGGTTGTGTTTGATCATTATTTTGTGAAAAAAATAGTGGTATGTTGGGATTCATGGTTGCTTTTGGAATTTTTCTAGCCATTGTTTGGTCTCCTAGTGGAATAAGATTGGGATCTTTTAGAATGTCCACATTGAAGTCAATGGGTAGTTTTGCATTAGTTTTTGCAAATGCAAGGAAATACTGGTTTGCATTTACCCCAAGCATCTTGTCCATAAGATTTTACATCTTAGGATTTTGGGAATGTTCTAAGAGTCTTTCCTTAGTAATTTATTTGTCACTATCCTCTTCTTCTATGGTGTAAGTTTGAGAATCATGAGGTTGGTTTTGTTTATCATTTCCTTCTAGATGTCTAAGAAGTATTTTGCCTCACTAGGTGGTTGATCTTGGTTTGCTTTAAATGTGGGTTCTCTTTGAGGAGTTTTAAGGTCCACAGGTTTGTAACCCCATGGTTGGGTTTCCTCATTGGTGGTGTTTGTCATATGTGCACTTGAACTACATTTGTTAGCTTCCATATTTTTCTTATGTTGAGATCTCGTGGTTGTCATAAACAAGTTCCAAGACCTTGGGAATTTTGGTGATCACTAACTATGGAATGAAATGTTGTTTTGTTTTTTGGATTTTCTATTTTAAAATGTATGGAAAATGATGTAAAAAAAAAAAATTGGACCAAGGTGTTGATTGATTGCTATGGATTGTGATGCTCAAGAATCGGTTGTACAGTGATTTGCTATGTAAATTCTAGATGATTTGTGAGAAGGATGAGGATTATTTTATAGATTTCCTATTTCGAGATGAACGATCCATTTTTCATAGTAAAAGATCTTGATCAATGTTTCAAAACCATTGAGAGGAAATAGATTGGAAGGATTAGTGAATTTAGGGTCGAATGATTGGGGGGATTGAGAAATAAGGTTGAGTAGTTAGTGAGATTGAAGAAATAGATTGAGAGGTTAGTGGGATTGAAGAATAGATGAGTTATTCAACTGTTTAGAGTGAGAAATCAGTGATCATGATTTGATCAATCATAAAAGGAGGGTGAGGATAATTAATTAATTATTATTTTGAGTTGAATGTACAAGTCATGTTTGACTTTAACAAATAAAGTTATATTTTTTTGTTGACCTTTTTGAATGATGTTGAATAATTAATTTAATTATTCAGGTTTAGAAAGGGGAAAGGGATTTAATTAAATTATTAAGTAATAATTAGTTGATTTAAGAGAATAGGGTATATTAGCGACATAATTAAATATCTGATGTGATTTAATTAATCAAGAGGAATAAAGTTAGATAAATGATGAAATAATGAATTAATTAAATAATTTGAAGATTATTCAATTAATAGAGGAAAATAGGGTTTTTAATGTAAATGATGTGAAATGTAGTGATATTAATGATAATGACACCAATGATGAAAATTTTCATTCAAGATGTGCAATATGTGTCAGGTCACTTTTACATGTCTACAACAGGAACTTATACATGTATTTGAATTTTGAATATCAAGCTAATATGGTATAACTTCCACTAGGGAAAAAAGTTTCAATTACAAACCATGGGTGGTGGGGTTGGTCTATATTTGGGGGTTCTATCCATTTATCAACTACTTATCCTAAGGAAGACCCCACTACCCATTGGGGGGTATGGTCAGTGGGGTTCGGGCCTTAGGTCGATCCCAACCCCACTAACTGTATATTCCTTTGTTGGTATAATCAATGGGGTGGGGGCCTTGGATGGTGGGGTCGGGGCAGCTGTGGGTGGTGGGGTCTTTCTTGACTAGAACCCTAGGGAAGCAAGACCAACCCCACCACCCAGGGTACCAACACCACCAACCAAGGAAACTGCCACCACCCAAGCTCTGCCACCACCCATAAGGCCAAAAAGGAATACAGGTCAATGGCATTGAAACCATCCCATTCGCCCTTAGTACCGACCTATATTCCTTAAGGAATAACATTTTCTTAGAACAAGGATTCTACACAAGCCCTATCTATAGTGCATGCACTAACCATTAATGAGGAAACCAAGCTTTTTATTCCCATTTCCTGGCCAACATCCATTCATTGGTTCTAGGTTATGAAGTAGTCACACCATGATTGGTGAAACCATAGTTCTCCACTGTTAGTAGAGTGAACCCAAAACTCAAAATTCCTAGCCAAGGTTCTCTCTTCCAATGCTATTCTTGTTGCTAAAGAGTGGAAAATCCTAGTCCATTTAGATCAAGTTATGTGGTAGGTCCACTTCCAAGCCCACCCCTACTATCTATAGGGCATTGATGCCATCAGAAACTCAATTTGCCAATTTTGTTACCTTTGACTCACTATCATAGTCATTTATTAATGTGTAAATTTTATCAATCAATCAATTATAAAGATGCTAACAACCACCTATTACAATCACAACTCCCCCAAGAACATAAATCACCTATATTAAGATTTTTTATAATTATTGTATTATATTAAAAACCAACACTTTGGATTAGAGACCCAACATGAAATAGTTCTAAAAATATATCACTTAGATACCAATCTTAGTGATAAACCTATGTATTATTTTTGGTTGACAAACAAGGGAATTTTGTTCAAAAATAGACCTTTGTCCTCATAATTTAGAAGACCTAGTTGAAATAGCTACATTAGAACTAGGTGTGTGGTATTTGGGTTTGCTTTGTATACCACTTTTAATAAAATGTTCAAGTTGAGCTTTCAAACTAAAAAAAATGAATGTTATTTTCACACCATATAAATCAAATTCAATCATTTGAATGCAACAAAATGTATTAAGTAATATTATGACTTTCTTGTGAGGAATGGAATTTCATACAATTGTAGGCTGACCTATTCTAGTAAGAACAACACAACATGAGATGGAAAATGCTTCACATGAAAAAGTTTTTTATAAATGTGGCTATAATTGTACTAGTCATGGGTCAAGATCAATTAGTGTTCAACAAAGTTCAAGCTAATGGAGGTAAATCATTTCAATGTTACTATGAGTTACATATTAGTTCTTTGTGTTTCCAAACATGGTATGAGAAAAGCATTAAACTCGGATGTTTGCAAAATGTAGAAAACTATTGGATATACAATAAAATCATACTAATTATTTTTCTAGTTGACATTTTTCAACTTCTTGTTAAGAGATTCCTTATGCTTCACTTAGACTAGAGCTAAGTTTGCATTGAATGACATTTCAAAAAGTTTTGATAAATGAGCAATTTTAAGATCTGATCAAAAAATATTTTTGACACTATCAAATCATACAAGTCAGGAGGAATCATCAATAAAAACTTGTAAATTTTGTCAATCAATCACAAGGATAAGATTATTTTCAAGCCCTAGCTAGTTTTAGCAATACCCTCATTTTTCGTTTGTAATAATTTCATTGCAAACTTATTCTTTTGTTGCATTCAAAGAATTTTCGGTCTCTTGGAAAGTGGGTTGTAATTTTATTATAGATTGACTATTCTTTCAATGTAAGAAAATAATTAAATTTGTAGTGAAACTATTACAAACAAAAAATGAAGGTATTGCTTTTTCATGCCCTTATTTAAGGTTTGCTTTGGTAATTTATAAGGGCTTGAAAAAAAATTACCTTATTTAAGGTCTAAGAGGGATTTTTTGGTCTAGTAATTTATAAGGGCCTGAAAAGACAATACCTTATTTAAGGTCTAAGAGGGCCTTTCTAACCTTCTTACTGATTTGCTTGCCAAAATTTTCAAAAAAATGTTGGATTTATGAGATCAGAATACATTTCACATCAAAAAAATTGTGCTTTCAATTCTTGAATACCGATTCATTGAAATAATATTATATTGCAATTAAAAATTAATTTACAATCCATAAAATTACTATACATCATTCTCACTATCAAAATCTTTTCAAAACCCTACAAGCATAGTAATAGAACAACAATAACATTTCATTGCAAAACCATGCAAAATCCAAAATGGGCACACTACTTTGTGCCTATTTGAACACTACAAATGTCATAAAATCTCCATTTCAAGCATAGGAATCATAATTCCATTTCAAGCATAAATAAAATGGAAACCAAGATCAAATTTCATGTAATGCTCATAGAAAAAAAAAAGGAGAAATTGCACGAGAGAGGAAATATGGCAGATGAACTTGGTCTCAGTGTGTTTTATAGCTGCAAGAAACCCTAGCTTGATTGACTCCCTCTTGCCCTCAAAAATTTTGGCCGAATACACAAAAAGTGGGTTGGGCCACTTTTTTTTTAATTTTATATTTCACAGTTTTGGTTGGAAACTATTCAAGCGGAAGGGATTCAACCAAAACCTTTCTAGCTCAATAGAGGCCACCACGTTACTTCCATGTCCATGCTACATAGTTTCAATCAAAACTTTCTCAATTGAACCCTTTCCAACTGGAAACAGTTTTCTCAAAACCATTTAGTTGGCTAAAAGTGTGACACAAATTTGTTATTTTACCCTAATATTCCACCCCTCCTCATGCTCTGAAGCCCACTTTTCTAGAAAATATGTCATTTTTTTTCACTCCCTAGGAATATGGTGAAAGGAGATAAACTCCAAAGAGCTACATAAGCTCAAAACTTGCTTAACCACCATAGCCAGTGGCCAACTAGCTCCCTCCAACCTTAATTCATTTAGCATATCCATGCAACAATCTATGAATAAGATTCACAAATTATTTATCTTCAACCAAGGGAACACCCTCTTTTCACCACATGAAAAATAGCAAGGGCCTCCATAAGATTATTGGTTTTTTCCCTTTATACACAAAACGGAAAACACACCATACCTCCTCCACTATCTCTACCAATGCCACCAATCCTCACACACCTAGCGTTCCCCCTAGAGGAACCATTAGTATTGACCTTCAAGAAGCCACTAAGCAGGGCAGTCCACTAACCCTCCAATTGAACCTTCTTCTTGGTATGATGAGGCCTTCTACCAAAAGGGGAACTCAACTCACCAACCTCTAGCTTCAAGTTATGATATCCACATCACTCGAAGTCACAGTCCCAAACAAATCACATTTTGCATAAATGGTCTCCTAGAACCTATTGAGGATATTTTTCCATAATTGAGCTACCACCATTTGCACACCCTAAAATATCCTTCGATTCCTTTCCAACCACAAATTCTAGATAATAAAAGTGGGACCAATAATCTAAGAAACCTTAAGAAAAGAGGTTTGAGTAGGAGGTCTACCCACACTATCCCAGAATTCAACCAAAGAAGTGTCATGAATGCAAGCATGGTTCCAATTGTCCCACTAGAAGAACTAAATCTCCCTAGAAAAAGGGCACTAGAAGAAAAAATGAGGGGAATCTTCCTCACTACTCTTGCAAAGAACACAAATAGAAGGGCCCTGAAAACCTCTCTTTCACAAATTGTCTCAAGTAAGGAAATGATTTTGGACCACCATTCATAAGAATAAATTACATTTAGGCCAAGAAAATTTGTTCCAAACCTACTTCCACCAAGGCACGCCAACCCTCCCATAAACCTATCTATCTAGCTCCAAATAGCCTAAGGCAACATAAAATTTTCCCTTCAGATCAAATCCCCAAGCTAGAATATCTCTCCTAGAAAGGGATTTACATAACCTGTTAGCCAAAATCCTAGCAAGCTATTGATGAGCCTCCTTAGTGCTTCCTGATGACCATTCCTTTAAATCCTTCTAAAGCATCACCTCCATATGACCCAAAGCATGAATTTTTTTTTTAATCCTCCACCTTACTCCAACTAGCAACAAGAAAACTATCACAAAGAGGTTTTAAATGAGGAAGCATAATTAGGATGGGGGGATTCCTATCCCAAAAATCATGCTAAAAGAGGGCATCAGAGCCTCTGTTACAAATCCAAAAAGAGGCCCTTCTTGATGCGTTGTGCCCCTCATTTGAGAGTACCCAAAATTATGGACACCTTCCCCAAAAGGAAACACCAAGGAACCTCAATAGAGCTCACCCTGAAAGATACTTAAGAGTGAGAATTCTTGCCAAATCTTGATCTTGATAGGTGCACTGACGTCATATAACTTAGCAGCTAAAACTAGGGCACCCAAATCTGTAGGCTTGAGCCCAATACCACCCTCCTATTTTATCCTGCACATATGATTCCATTGTGCAAGGCTCCATTTAGAAGAAGAAAAAATACCCGTCCAAATAAATTTATGGGAAAGGGCATCAAACTCCTTAATAAAGCATGAGAGAACAACCTGCATAAATCATCTATAAATAGGAAGGGCTTGGACAACTGACTTCAAAAGAGTCACATGTCCTATTGATGAAAGCCACTGACAAGTCCAATGACTAACCCTCCCATGAAACTTATCCAAAACATCCTACAAAAGATCTTGAAGATGAGACCCCACCGAAATGGGAATCCCAAGATAAGACAGTGGGAGAGAGCCAATCTAAAATTGGAGAATCTAAGCGATCTTGTTTTGAATAAGATAGGGAGTATTGAAGAAGATTGAAGACTTGTCCTCATTGATCTTTTGATCAGAAGCAATCAAGTAGATATCCAAAGTCTTCCTTAAATTCATTGCTTCTTGAATCTTGGCCATACCAATCAAATTGGCATCAACCACAAACTACAAGTGAGAGTGAGGGGCCCTACCACCCCAAATCCAACCTTGGATCAATCCTTGATTAACCTAAGACTTAATAAACCTTCCCAAGCCCTCAACCATAATAATGAATAGGTAAGGAGAAGAGGATCCCCTTGGTGAAGACCCCTGGAAGCACCAAACAACTTCAAAGGTTTACCATTAATAAGCACTAAAAAGGAAGTAGAAGTAACACAACTCATGACCCGATCAATCCACACTTTGTTGAATCCAAAGGCTTGGAGAATGTTAGGTTGTATGTTTGAATAAAGGTGGGAAACTAAAATTATTTTCTCTACATCTATAGTAGTGATGTTCTATATTTAAATAAATATGTGAAGGTAATGGTTTCACTCATATATTTTATATATTATGTTATTTTCCTACATGCCACTTTGGGTCAGGTCCATGTTGGGAGCCACTCCCATAACTCTCTAACACTTAGACCCTAAGTTCATCACACCCTCTAACAATTGTGACACCAAAACCAATGAAAAAATCTATTTTTTTCTAAATTTAGTGATGTTTTTCTACAACATTTATTTTCACATTTCATGAAGTACCACTTCATCCAATTATTCAAAAAAAATCATTTTCATGGAAAACTTTCAAATTTTCACAATATTTTTGCAAGATGAAAACCAAGTTTTTCCCAAATCCACCATTTAAATGTCATCAAATTTTAAAATTTAAAAAATAAAAAAACTAAGAATGCCCTTTGGTGGAAAAAGTGCCCAACATCCTTTTTAAGATATAAAACATGCATTTTACCCAATTCTTGAAAAATTGGGCATTATAAAGCCACATTTTTGAAAAATCTCATCTTTTAATCAAAACAAGAAGCTCAATCAACTAAATTGCAAAATAACATAGGATGGGGGGATTCTACACTCCCCTAATCCTATTCCTACAAACAAAATTGAACGAAATTGCTCAAATGAATTAAAACAATCAAAATACCTCAATTTCCTCCAAAATTTGAAAAGATGAACACGTCAAAAAAAACCAAATATGAGCTCGCACGAATTGGCATGCACACTCCCCTACTGAATTTTGTCCCAACGAATTTGACCTCATCGAATTCCATAACTAAATGCACTCCCAATATCAAAAGAGGGTTTTCTCCCCAATTTATTCTCACAAAATAACATAAAAATGAAATGAAACATCTTTTCTCCCTTTCACCCTTTTCAAAAACCTAATATAAAATTAATAGAATTCATATTTTTCCATTTCTTAATTTAAAACTCCCTCAAATATTCCCACAAATTCAATTCATCAATTAAATTCATTTCCAAACATCATTCAGCATATAATTTAACCATTAAATCCATTTAAGCATAAGAATTGAATTAATGTTATGAAAATTAGAATTTAAATAAATTCACACACACACACACTTTCACTAGGCTTCCACAATAGGGTTACAGTATCTAGAATCATACTGAACTAATCAACATGGGTAAGATATTAGGAAGTCATACTCGAATCATGTATGATATGGAAAAATCCTTTGCTCATGTATCCAGTCAACACACATCAAGTGTACCTATTGATATACATGATAGCCAAAGCACATACAATTCCTGAATGAGGTATACAACATAATCAAAAAATACTCATCCAGATACACATGTGCATAATCATCAAAATAAAACAACATAATCCATCATAATATGATCATAATTTATGTGTATCGAAAGATGCATCCAAAACTGATGCTAGTATAAAATAATGATGCTATGAATAATATTGAATCAAATATACAGGTATAAGCATATGATCAAATTCAAAATATGTACTAAAGATCACAAACATGAGAGGCACTACATCATGTGTTATGTGAAGATCTTTTGTTGTTGATTTGTACCTTATTGGTACTATCTTATGGTGATGTTATTCTTTATATGTTAACTATTATAAGTTCACATAAGGTAGTGATTATAAGCATGTTATGTTGGCTATTTTTTAGCATCATAAAGAAGACGGATCTAATCATGGTAATTCCACATTAAGGAAACTTATTTTTATATTTACATATAAGTTTTAGATTTTCATGTTGTTGAAGTTCAAGCCTTGTATCTCATCTATTGAATTCATATCTGGATAGAGATTGAATTTCCTAAAAATTGGTATTAGAACAAGTGTTTATTTCTCATCACTATTAATCTACATATCCTACCTTTGGGATCCTATTAGATTGTGTTTGGAATGGATTGGTTTGATGATAATCAAACATGCAATTATTTTCAGTGCAAGTTGGTTAAGCGTGTTTATGAATGTAGTGGATAGGTGTAGCTATTTTTGGTTTAGAGATCCACACCCCTTTACATGATTTCAACCAAGAAACTAAAATAAAGCATGTGTAAGGGTTGCCATATGTTTTCCATTTTAGTGAGTGATTTCATCGAGGGTGAGTGTTAAGTGATGTCTCTTGATGATCATCCTCTTCTCAAGGACTTTGATAACATTTTCTCAAGTGAGATTTTGGGCATGTCACCTAATCAGGATATAGGCTTTTGTATAGACCTTGTCCCTAGAGCAAATCCCATATCTCAAGCACCTTATCACATGAATACTCAAGAGCTCAATGATCTTAGCTTGTAGATAAAGGATTGTTGGAGAAGGGACACATTCATCCTAGTGTTTCCCCTTGGGGCACACTACTCATCTTCATGAATAAGGACAAGTTTCTTCATTTGTGTATTGATTATTGATAGTTAAATAAGGTGACAATGAGGAACATATATCCCTTTCCGAGGATTGATTTTTTCTTTACCAAATGAGGGGAGCCTAGTTGTTCTCCAAGATTAACCTAAAGTTATGAAACCATCAAATTTTCATTCATGAGGCTAACATTCATCGAACAATATTCCACATTGTTATGGAAATTATGATTTCATGGTGGTTTTGTTCAAATTGATGAATAATCCTCGTGTTCATGAGTTTGATGAATGGTGTATTCCACACCTAGTTAGATTGGTTTGTCTCAATATTTATAGATGATATTCTAATTTATTTGAGGATTATGGCGGAGCATGAAGTCCATCTGTGCTAGGTTTTTTAGTGTTTGTGTGACCATAAGTTGTATGGAAACTTGGTGAAGTGTGAGTTATTTTAGTCTAAGGTGATGCATTTAGGAAATATCATATTTGGTAAGGGCATAATAGTGGATTCCTCAAATATTTAAGCCATTGTGGTTTAACCAATGCCCTTGAGTTTCTCTAAGGTTTATAGCTTCATGGTCTTGGTGGGTTATTTCCATTGAATTATGAGAGACTTATCTAGAGTGGCTCATCCTATCATTTCTCTTCAAAGGAAAGGGAAGAAGTTTGTTTGGTTAGAGAAGTGAAAGTAAAAAATTTAGGCTCTATAGGAGCTGCTAACTAGTGCACCTATCTTGGTAGTACCAAATCCTATGCTAAATTTTATAGTTTGTATTGATGCATCATTGGATGGGTTGGGGAAGTCTTCATGTAGGAGAGTTGAGTGATTTCTTATTATTCTAGGAAGCTCAAGGATCTTGAGTTGAAATACCCCATCCACAACTTGGAGTTAGTTGTAACCATCCATGTGCTTATTCAATAGAGGAATATTATTTTGGGTCATCGATTTGAGCTCCACACTAACCATCATAGCCTACAATACAACTTTACTCAACTAAACTCAAATTTATGGCAATGTAATTAGATGGAGTTTTTGTGTGAGTATGAATTTGGTGTTTATTACATCAAAGGGAACTAGAATATGATTGTAGATTCCTTGATAAAGAGGCGACATGAGATCTCAATTTTGATCCTAGGCACATATTTGTGAGGTCATATTTTGGTAGAACTTCCTATATATCCATGGTATTAGGAGGTCAGAGCTAAGACAAAGTCCCAAAGATCCCTTTTGGGCAAGTTTTTTGACTATTCCTCAAAGTCAAATAGACTATTATGACATATTGGTTGTATTTATGCCTTAATTTTTGGTGAACTTCATCTATTTCTTTACCAAGGCACATCGTACTCCATACTCAACACATCTCGATGTAAAGAAGATGTACATGCCAACCTTAGACAATTATTTTATTGAGAAGGGATGAGGTGTGATGTTGCCAATTTTATGGATATATGCTTAGAGCATTAGTGGGTGAAGGACAAACATTAGCATCCAACATGTATCATAAAATATCATGCCATTCTTGAGTGGAAATAGGACACAACTTCTCTAGATTTCATTATTGGGTTACCTATTTCCTCTTGTCATCATTGATACCATCATGGTGACAGTGGATAATTTGTCTAAGGTTACTCATTTTTCACCTATGATATATTTGCATGGTACTACCTCTATGGCACATGCATTCATGGAGGATATTGTGTGCTTGCACAAGGTACCTCATAGGATCATTTTATTCTTGACCTAGTGTTCACATCCATGTTGTGAACCTCCTTACAACATGTCGTGGGTTCCCAACTTAATTTGAGTTTCACCTACCTTCTCAATATTTTTGGACTTACAAAGAGAGTGAACCAGGTGCTATAGAACATGCTTTACATGTATGATATGGATTACTTGTCTAGATGGGAGGTCTATTTGTATCTTGTGGATTTTTCCTATAATAATAGGCACCATAATTCTCTTGGAATGTCACCATTTTAGGCCTTGTATGGAAAAATTTGTTGAACCTCGTCAAGTTGGGATAGATCAGATGACTGTGTGATCTTGGGCCCAAAGATTCTTTAGGACACAGTGCAACAAGTTCATATTAGGGAGCACTTGTTGACTACCCAAGATCTTCAAAAGAAGTGTGTTGATACCAAGACATTGGATTGACACTTCTTAGTAGGTGATCATGTGTTCTTGAGAGTGTGACCTCGTAAGACCATTATGAGAAAGGCTCTAAGCTTGCATTTCACTTTGCAAGACCTTTTGAGATCCTTGATAGGATTATTTCTATCGCCTATTTCCTTTTTTGCTAGCCTATTGCACATCCATGATGTGTTCCATGTTTTAGTCCTTATGTGGTATATTCTAGATGTGACCCACGTTCTTGATTGGGGTGCCTTGTAGGTTGAGGAGGGTAGGCAATATTTTTTGAAGCCAGTGCATATTCTATAGTATCAAAGAATAACACTTTGAGGTTAGGAGCTAGAGAAGGTAAGGGTCCAATGGGACCTGATCAATGTGACTTAAAAAACTTGGGAGGATGTGACGCAATTGAGAGTTATATATCCCCATATTTGTGTAAGCTTCTAGGAGCAAGATTATTCCTAGTGGGGGAGGATGTAATTCCTCTCATGTATGCACTCTAATAGACTTGTTGGACTTGGTTTTAGATATCAATACTTGATTATTTTGGTTCAAGATGTTCACGTCTTATAATTTTGTATTGGCACCATGATCTTGGTGCATATTTTGAGACACTATGTTAATAATGTGCTCATGCTTATGTTTGGACTATGCCTTTTCTTATTTTAGTGGTTTTTATATATGTATGTATAGATTTTTTTTTATGCCTTATGATGCTATACCCTGCTTGAGGAGTTATACTGTGTTTCGACTATCATATACATGTTACAAGTATAGTTGATGTGGGTATTAAGTGTACAAGTATACGACATTCCTCCATCTGATTTATAGGTCTCAGTTATCTGCAACAATGGTTATATGGGAGATGTCACACTAGTTTGTACCTTGTATTATACTCAATCATACTCAACCATACTCAATCCAAGTATGATTTATGTTGTGTTTGACCTATCTTGACCTAGATCCAAATCAAGAGTGATTTTAGAATCCATATTTGTTGTGAGTTTCCAATATATTCATAATTTAAATATTTTCCTAAATTGCATGTTTTCCATAAAATATGAGTTGCAATTATTTATGATTTAATCATTATTTAAATTATGGAGTTGAAAGAGGTAGAATGTTTAATTTAATTTTAAATTTATTGAAGGGTGCATTTGGTCTAGATGGTTTAAGGTCAAATATATAATTAAATTTAAAAAATATGTCTCATGTGGGAGTTGAGCATGCATGCCATCCAGTATGCTTTCTTTCTTCCATGTTGTGGATTTTAAATGAACTTAGGCATCTTTATTTGGGATTTAAAATGAACATTGTGTTTAGAAAATGGAATAGTGTGGTGGTAATTTCTTAGTAGTTTGTGAGATCTTTGTGGTTTCATTTTAAGTGTACGTCTTGTCTTAAGACTATTTAGGGCCTCTTGTATGTTTTTGGAGTGGAAGAGAGGTGTAGAAGCTAATTCCCCTTTGTCCCTCTTGTCTTGGATCACATGTTGGAGTCCTGGGGATTCCACCCAATCCTTATGAACCTTCCCCTTCATGTAATGAGGTGTATTGAGATAAGGGGCCTAAGATCTCTAGGAGACCTACATTGTCTCTGATGTTTCAAAGTCCAATTTTCATTGTGGTTGTGTGCACAAAGCTATGACACAAAAATGGCTCTTAAGATGCCACTTTTTTTTTTTCTGAAATCAGCAAAATCTGATGTGCACGAGAAAATGAAGATAGTTATGCTAAAAATCTGAAGATGCAGAAAAAAAAAAGTTGAAGTGCTCTAAGCTAGTTTGTAAGCTACTATTTTTTTTGAAATTAATGAAGATTAAGGGTTTCAAAAAGGGGTTCCAAAAACCGGTCCTATTTTTATAAAAAAAATAGCATAGCGTATTATGCCACCCTTTTTTTAATAACTTTTTCTTAGAATTTCAAATATTTGAATGGTGAGAAATTAGCTAACACCATATAGTTTATCCCCATTCTTTTGGCTAATTTTTTAATGAATATATAATATTTTATGAATTTTTGAAGTGGACAAATCCTGAAAAGATGAAATTTGAGCATGCTTCCCCCTTTTTTTTTGAAAACTAATAAAAAATTGAATATTTTTTCATCATGTGTAGAATGGAGTCTAGTTTAAAAAAATATAATTTGTTTCACGATTCGATGAACGAGTAAAATTGTATCCTAAAACTAGCACATGTTGGTTTTTCAAAAAAAATGGAGGCAATAACAAGAGAAGTTATGGGTGAAAACCTTAACTTATTCAAAACATTAAAAAATGCCTATATTTAGATAGCCAAGAGAGAGCCTAACATCATCATGATGTTTTTATAAATGTGCATTGAAAGACGTGCAAATGTGATGGTGAGCACAAACAAAAATATGTGAAAATTTGATAGATCCTAAGAAATTCACGTCCATAAGCAGCTCATTTTGCAAGCTCCAAATTTGGTGCTCTCTGAATGAGACATCACATTTAGCACTCGCCAAATATGGAAAGCGCCAAATGTGATGTCTCATTTGGAGTGTGCCAAATTTACAAATGAGCAACTTTGACTAAAACCTAAATTCACTTTATGTTTGCTTCACCACTTTCATAACACTTCAAGTTTGCAGGTTATGATCGTTGATGGATAGTTGAAGTTTCACCTTTCACAACCTCTTTGCCTCCTTCCCTCTTAACCAATACATACCCATTCTCTCTCCCTTTCTCTATCCCTCCAACCCTCTATCTCTTGGATCTCTCCCACCCCCTCTCCCTCTCTCAAGTCTCTCCCTTCCACCCTAACTAGACAACTCTCTCTCCTTCACAAGTTTCTCTCTCCCAAGTATCTCCCACTCCCTCTCTCTATCCATCTCAAGTCTCTCTCTCTCAAGTCTCTCTATTAGGTATCTCTCTCAGGTGCCTCATACTCCCTCTCTCTCTCTCTCTCCCTCTCTCTTAGGTATCTCCCTCAAAATATCCCTCACACCCCCTCTCCCTCTCTCAAGTCTCTCCCCTCACCCTAACCTAATAACTCTCTCTCTCCCTCTCAAGTCTCTCTCTCTCTCAGGTCTCACTCCCTTCCACACTACCTAGACTAATCTCTCACTCCAACCCCCTTTCTCACACATTATCTCTCTCAAGTCTCTCCCTCAAAATATATCTCCCACCCCTATCCCTCTATCAGGTCTCTCCCTCCCATCCTATCTAGGAAACCATCTTTCTCTGATAATAGTCTCTCTCTCTCTCAAGTCTCACTCCCTCCCACCCTACCTATAAAATCTCACTCCAAATCCCTCTCTCACACTCCCACTCACTCCATCTCCCTCTCTCAAGTCTTTATATTTCTCTCTCCCTAGATAACTCTCTTTCTCTATTGTAGTAGTCTCTCTCTTAGGTCTCACTCCAACCCCCTCTCTCACACTCCCTCTCTCTCTCTCCCTCTCAAGTGTTTCTCTCTCTATCTCCCTCTCTCAACTATTTATCTTTCTCTCTCCCTCATCTCTATCTCTCTCCCTTAAAATATCCCTCCCAACTCCTCTCCCTCTCTCAAGTCTTCCCCCCACCCTAACTAGATAACTCTCTCTCTCTCTCCCTAAATCAAGTATCTCTCTCTTAGGTATCACTCCCTCCCACCCTACCTAGACTGCTCTCTATCACTTGAATCCCCTCTCTCACACCCCTTCTCTCTTGGGTATCTCCCTCAAAATATCCCTCCCACCCCATGTCCCTCTCTCAAGTATCTCCCTCCCATCCTAACTAGATAACCATCCTTCTCCAATGCAGTAGTCTCTCTCTTTAGGTCTCACTCCCTCCCACCTTACCTAGACAAATCTCTCTCTCTCTCAGCTATCTCAGGTATACTATCTTGGGTTGAGGGTTTAAGGTTTGTGGTTTGAGGGATTAGGGTTAAAATTATCTAGGGTAGAGGGTTTAATTGGTAGGGTAGATGGTAGAGGGTTCGAGGTTGAGGGTTTAAGGTTTGAGGATTGAGGATTGAGGGATTAAGGTTTGGGGTTTGGGGTATTAAGGATTGAGGATTGAGGATTGAGGATTGAGGATTGTGGGATTAAGGTTTTAGGTTTGAGGGATTAGGATTTGAGGTTTGATGTTTGAGGGATTAGGGTTAAGGGTTTAATTGATGGGGTTGAGGGTTAAGGGATGAGGTATTAGGGTTTAAGGTTTCATAGTTATGGATTAGGGTTGAAGGGTTGAGGGTTTAATTTTTTAGGTATCGATGGATTACAACATAAGGTATATAGGGTAGAGGGTTTAATTCATAGGGTAGTGGATAGAGGTTTGAGGGTTGAGGTATTACGGTTTAAGGATTGATAGTTTTAGGTTTTAGGTTTGAAGAATTATGGTTTAAGGTATAGGGTAGAAGGTTTAATTGATAGGGTAGAGGGTTCAGGGTTCAGGGTTTAAGGTTTGAGGATTCAGGGATTAAGGTTGAGAAACTAGTGTTTAGGGTTTAATTGATAGGGTAGAGGGTTGAGGGATGAGGTATTAGGGTTTAATGGTTGAGGGTTTAAGGGTTGATAGTTGAGGGATTATGGTTTAAGGGTTGAGGGTTTAAGGTTTGAGGTACGAGGTATGAGGGATTATGGTATAAGGTATCTAGAGTAGAGGATTTAATTCATAGGGTAGTGGGTATCTAGGGTTGAGGATTGAGGTATTATAGTTTAATTGGGTTAATGGTTTAAGGTTTGAGGGATTAGGGTTTAAGGTATATGGTAGAGGGTAGAGGGTTAAGGGTAGAGGGTTTAAGGTTTGAGGATTTAGGGATTAAGGTTGAGAAACTAAGGTTTAGGGTTTAATTGATAGAGTGGAGGATTTAGGGATGAGGTATTAGGGTTTAAATGATGAGGGTTTAAGGGTTGATAGTTGAAGGATCAAGTTTGAAGGGTTGAGGGTTTAACGTTTGAGGTATGAGGGATTATAGTATAAGTTATCTAGGGTAGACGGTTTAATTCATAGGGTAGTGGGTAGACAGTTGAGGGTTGAGGGTTGAGGTATTACAATTTACTTGGGTTGATGGTTTAAGGTTTGAGGGATAAGGGTTTAAGGTATAGGGTAGAGGGTTTAATTAATAGTGTAGAGGTTAGAGGGTTTAGGGTTGAGGGTATAAGGTTTAAGGATTCAAGAATTAAGGTTTGAGGTTTGAAGGATTAAGGTTTGATGATTGAGGGATTAAGGTTTGAGCTTTGAGGGATTAAGGCTGAGCAATTAGGGTTGAGGGTTTAATTGATAGGGTATAGGGTTGAGGGTTGAGGTATTAGGGTTTAAGGGTTGAGGGTTTAAGATTTGAGGTTTGAAGGATTAGGGTTGAAGGTATAGGGTTGAGGGATTAGGGTTAAGGGTTTAATGTATTATGATTGAAGGATTATGATTAAGTAGGAGCATGCTCACACGTATCAGGGGACAATTGATGATAATGTGCCACTCTTGGTGATGTCTAAAAAAAACTTAATTAAAAAATACTCCTCTCAACCTCTTCATCCTTCTTTTCATCTTCATCCCTCCTAAAATAGTCTTATAGTGTTTTCTACCTCTTAATCCCACTCTTCTTTATCCCCTCTATAGGTCTCCGTTTATGATTGATGCTTACAAAAGGACAAATTTTCTATACAAAACATTTGGATCTCGCCACACTGCAAAGAATTGGAACACAACATTTGACGCTTGCCAAACTGGAGATCAAAAATTGCAAAGAATTGAAATATAACATTTGGTGCACACAAAACTTGATGTCACATTTTGCATCAATTTTGGTGCTCACTAAATTTGGCTTTTCGAAAAATGGAAAAAATCAATTGACCCATGATTTAGGCCCACAGTTTTGTGTATTTGTCTAGTTCTGCACTTTCTCTGACTAAGAAATGCCTTTTTATATAGTTGACTTCTTTTTGTACCAAATTAGGTTTGATCCATCACCTTTTCAACACCAATTTGCATGCTAGAATACATAGAAGGAGACAATTTGAGGTTTCTACATCATTTTTCACTGTCTCAGGTATTATATTCATTTTGGTAAAATTTAAATGTTGATATTGAGTATTTTTGTTTACTTTTGATAATATAAATCATTCCTTGCATGATTTTATTAATCATAATTGTTATACATATAATTCAACATTGAATTAGATGGAAGTTGCATAAAGAAGTTCAATTTTTAGGAGTTTGAAGAAAAAAATGAAAAAAATGACATAATTTATATGAATTCATGTAAATTTATATAGAGGATATCAACTTAACACAAACTTTCTTATGAATTTCATTTTCATTGCTTATAGTAGTGCATTTTCGTCATGACTAGTGGATTTCACAACTTTTCATTTTAGGTAGATGCTTATATTGAGATTTTTTGTTTTGTTTTGATAGTATAGACTAAATGCATTTAATGATTTTATTAATCTTCATTGTTATACAGAGAATTCAACATAGAATTAGATGGAAGTTGCATATAAAAGTTTAATTTGTAGGAATTTGAAGATAAAAAATGAAAATGACATAATAGATGAATTAATCTAAACTTATATAGAGGGTTTGAAAAAATGCCTGAAGGAAATGTGTCAAAGCAATGTGGTCTAATGGAATGCAACGAAAAGAAAGTGCTATTGGAAATTGCTCCCACTTATTAGATATGCAATGTGAATTAATTGCATAATATTTGCACACATAGGTTGACTTTCAAATGTACATTAGATTGTAATTGAAATTATGTCATCTATAAACATCTATCCATCACCATAGGTTGACTTTCAAATGTAAATTAGATTGTAATTGATCAAAATCCATCACCATGAGACCACATTTCACCTTCTTCTCACTCACTGTCTATTTCACCTTTGTATTTAAAACCATAGGTTTCTTATTTCACCTTCATAACATATTAGATGGTTTGTATCTCTTGCATCCATGCTAATATTTTAACCTACAAAAGCTCTTAATTTCGATCCCAAACAAAATTAAGTGAGTATCTTAGGACCATTAACCTTCTAATTTCAACAATTATGTGATATTGTTTGAAGTGAACCAAAGCTTCATCAATGATATATCTCTTATCCTTTGTATGATAATCACAACCCCTCATTCACTAGTGCCTTGTGTAGCCTTCTAAAAGATTGTCATGAATATTTTGTGAGCTAGGTTTGCAATGACCCACACACAGCTAGACCCTAACTAAATTCTTCATATGATAACCATTAGCATGTTGGCCTCTTGCATTCACTAAATGTAATGGTGCATACTAGCACTAAAAAACTTGTCATACATTACCATATAAGAAAATGAGACTCTTCTTTCATTGGTGTTTTAACATACTAAAAATAAATACAAATACATGAAGGTTAAGATTTAAATTAAAAGAATCACAAATACCATTTATGTTGTCATAAAAATTCTCTTTGTTCTTTTTTCTTTTTTATAAATGATAAGAGGAAGGATTTAAATGTTGTCACAAAAATGCCATTTATGTTGTCATAACAATACTCTACGTTCTTTGTTCTTTTCAATAAGAGGAAGGATTTAAATTAAAAGAATGAAAAATAACATAAAACCTACTTCTAAAACACTTGAATCATTTGAAAAGAGACGTGGATGATACTCAATTCCTCTTCCAAGCTCTCTACTATCTTCTTTGAGCATAAAAATCACTATTCAAACTTCAAGTTCACTCTCAAACCTCCAAGAACGCTCTCAAAACTCAAAACTTGTAAGTTCTCTCATTTTCTTCTACACTCTCAAATATCTCAAAACAATCTATACAATAATGATAACTTAAAGTGCCTACCCCTTCCTTAACATACTTCTATGATTAAAAATAGATTCTACTTAGGTTTACAACTTTGCACAAATCAATAGATGATATGTGTCCATTCCCATCTTAGCAATAGAAAAGTGAACAATCACAAGTTGAGGATATTTGTAAGTTTTAACTCAAATGAAAATATAATTCTAAGACAATATCTCATAGCCAAAATATTAATTATAAGCCTCTTAAATGTTGACAAACTTTTCCAAATCTAGTAGATGCACCTATACATAAATGTGAAGGGCACATGGGTTGAAATGCTTTTCAACAATTACATTAATGCTCTCTTATCTTTTAAATGAAATTATGTCAGCCTAGATGATCTTATACGGGTCTATACTAATACATGAATCAAATTTTATATAAATATTAAGAAAATACCACTTATGTTGTCATAAAAATGCTTTAGGAACTCAAATCTAACCATTCATATGCACATATTTGAATAAAAATAATTCCATAGCACTTGGACAACACATTTAGAAATCCCCTTCATCCAAAGGTGTTAATGTTTTCATTTTTATTTTTAATGACAATTCACACTAAAAAAATTGCATTTTTAATGTTTTAATTTGTTTTAATATAAGAATGACACTAAAAAATTGTTTCATTGCAATTGAAATTTTGTCATGTAGATAGATCAACATTTAGTTATTAGTTATGCAACATGAAGTAGTGCTTTGACTCTAAAATATATGCAATGAAATGTAATCAGTGATATGTTCATATGTTTCATAAAATGTTTTGTGTGTTTCATAAAATGCAATGTAAACAACAATATGAATACCTTTCATAAAATGCATGTTACTTAAGTTTGTGTTCTTTGTGTGTTTGTGAACATGCAGCATTCAATGTCATGCTAAGGAAACAAGCAAAGCCTCTAATTCCAGATGAACGTGAGACTAAAAATGCAAGGAGAAGAGAATTAGATAGGAAAGTTTGTGAAGAAATGAAATTGTAGCCCAGACAGGAAGAAATTTCATGCAATCTAAGACAGATGTCAAATTGGCAGCACAAAGGGAACAAATGAAAAAACTTTGTGGAAGGAAAAAAAATGGATCCCGAAGTTGGGGGCACATCATCAACCATAGGTGAAGTTAAATTCACACCATCTACAATATATCATGCTCAAAGTACAATAGAAATCACATCTCTAGTTGAAGACACACCATCAACAACATGTGGTTTTCCAAGTACACCAAAAAACACATCTCTAGTTGAAGACACACCATCAACAACATGTGGTTTTGCAAGTACATTAGCAAACACATCTTTACTTGAAGACACTCCTCATACCACATCTCAATTTGAAGGTACAACATCCTTTACATGTCAATCTCAAGATATGTCATTGATTCCACCTCTGATTGAAGGTACGCCATCTATCCCTAATGTTGTTGAAACTCCTAATGTTGACACAACTTTACCTTTGAGAACTCCTAGATTTTTGCATAGAAAACATAAATTTTTTATTGATATTAATGCTAATGTTTTGAAATCAATTCTTGATAAGATTCCAAAATTTACATGTCAAAGATATGCAAATTGGGTATGGAGTTTATTTTTTGAGAAGCTAAGTGAGGCTGGAAGATGCCAACTATTTGTTGAAATGATGAGGCAACTCAATTTTAGGCCCACCATAAGTATTCTTAGAATAATAACATTAGAAGAATCAAGTGAGAAATCTTAAAGCCAAATGCTTTGTGTTCCCCTTAAAATTTTTGCAAAATCCAATTATTTTCATGTCTTTGGGCTTAGGATTTTTCTTGTTATCATGCCTTAGGGTTTCTGAGTTGCCTAAACCCTTTATAAAAGCATTTAAACCTTAATCCTTTGCAAGTGTTTTATTTTAATGTTGACTTTCTACCATCATTTCTTGGTCACTCAAGTTGCAACTTATGCCTTTTAACTCATTCTATAGACTAGCCCCTAAGTCCTAGTGATCTCGTCATTACTTGTCATTTTATTAAAAAAAGAATTTCCTTTATACTATGCGGGTAATAAACTATCAAATATTTGTTGGGTCCAAGTATCATCCTTAGGTTGTATATCCTCTCCCATCATTTACATAGCAATGGCCCCTTTTTAAGAAATAAAAATTTGTGTGTGTAGATTTCCAAGTATTGAAGTGATCGTTGGATCTGGAGGATCAAATCCTAACCGCTCCCCATGCCCTCGTCTAGTTTTATTTTCTATTAAAATAATCATGCGGGTTGTCAGGCGAGCGTTGTGTGTCATGTTTGACAATGGGCCCTGAAGTTTTTGAAGGCAGCAGGTGATGGGTTAAAGATATCAACGATGGGTAGCAAATGACATGTCCTCATCTAGACCATTTTTTTCCACCCCGTCTTATTCTATTTTGCATTAAGATAATGCAATTGGCTAACGAGCTGAAGACATATGTCCCTTTCTCAAAGGGACCCATCGGGTTTTGAGGGCAGTGAACACCTTGTCTTATGAGATCGATGGTTGAGGGAAGATGACATGAGTCAATCCTGACCACTCCCTACCATCCTGTGGGGGACCTACCTCTGCCTCTCGTCTCTCAACGAGGAAGCGGGAGAGCGTCATGTGGAGAAATTTGAATGAAAAGAGAAACATTAGAAAAGGGGAAAATATTAAGGAAACATTTCAGCGTAAGGGGTATGGACAATAAAGTCTACACTACTGAAGGGAAATATAAGGCATGTTCTTTGACAACAACTATGATCTTTTAATCTTGGTCGTTGGTTGTGTCAAAGGATTATGTGTGCAAGAAAAGGGTCATGTGTTAAGACACACATGTTGAAGGTGTGAGATCTAATCTCAACCCTTCCCCACCTCCCTATTGCTAAAAGTTGCAAGTAAACTAAGACTCACAGGGGAGCGAGGAATCTGGCGTGTGGTCTATGCTTCAGTGATAAGGAGGTGGTGGAGCCCACAGATCACTAAGGAGTGGCTCCACATGGATGGTTTTGATTGGATAAAAGTAATGACTTCTTATAGTCAGTTTTTTTAAACTAAGTTGACTCAATTTGGATCGTTCGTCAATTCTTTTCACTACATGATAAATGGTCAACATTCAAAGTTGAGATCAAGGAAAAGTGAGTCATTTTGGTTCGTGCAAGCAAGCCATAATGGCAGATAGGACGTCGAGCTACCAAATTAATATTTGTAAGGCTATTAAAACTTGTTTTAAAGCACAATTGAGGATTGTTGAAAGCATTCCACGCATCCAGGGAGCTCGTGTTGCGTTTTTCAAGCCTCTTGGATGTTGAAGTTAGGGTTTCATGCTTGTGCTAAACCAGTAAGTTGAATTATTTTCCTACCATTGAAATTGTTTAATACTTGCTCAATTGTGGTCTCCCAATCTTTCTATCATTAGGGTTTTATGGTTTGTACATTTCTTTTAAGTTTTGACATTCATTTTGAACCATTAGAGGGACTTTCCTTGCTATTGTTTATGTCAAACCCTTGCTTGAGTTCTAGGTTTTATTTTTTGAAACCAAAAACCCTTGAGTCATGGCTCCTAAAGTAAAATCATCTTCATCAAAAGGGGAGGCCTCTGGCTCCAAAGTTCCTATCAAACATTTAAGTAAAGTTTGAATTGATTAGCTACCACCCTCTACTAGTGAGAAACCAAAAGGTCAACCATTGTTCTACGACATGCAAGTTGTAGAAGGATTGATTGACAAGCACAGTGGAATTAGGGATACTACATTTCCTTTCATTGAATGGGAATTTTTCAGTGGTTGGTTGGGAATAAAAATTGTGGTGTTCTAGTAGGAAACCCATGGAATCTTGATATAGGAAAATTTATTGTGTCAAATGTCTACATGGATGTTTACATGTTAAAGGTAGTGGTTGCCAACTATGATATAGTCACAAGGACTATGAGGGATTTTGATAGGGTTGATATGGTTAAAGTCACAAGGGAGGAGATTTCCCATGTTTTCTAGCTCACCAAATGGAGTGAGAACATGCCACAAATTGATGAGAAAGTTCTTAGGGAAGAATATGAGAAGACTAAGCATTCATCAAAGCCTACATATTACAAAAATATCTAGCAACTATTGAGGGTCGAAATATTACATTAGTTCCATTCGACAAGGATCCCTACCTGATTAGTTATTTTATGCCCTATTTCCAAAAAAATTTCTATTTCATCTACCAAATTATTGGGTATAACCCGGTCATAGGTATGCCCATGTCATGGATGTATATGGCGACACATATCCAACACCCCCATTATTGCACAACATATGATTATGGAGGGTTCCTTGCAGAGAGAATTCATGAAGGTTTGGTAAAGTTGAAGAAAGGAGAAGTTGGAGTAAAATTCAATTGGTACTCATTTTTTATGCACATTTTTTTGTTCAAGGGTGCAAATTACTTTGGGAAATAGATGACACTAGAGATGACGAAGGGAGACTTGGAATTTCCTGTCCAATGTTGGACCACTGTCCTAGACAAGGATGATAGAAAATTTGACTATGGTCTTTGAGAATCTGTTTTCCTCCAATTTGAGGAGGGATCTAGTTGTGAACATGCCAAGGATTCTCAAAGCCTTGCATGATTTATTGAGACCCAATGATAAGAAACCTGAATTGGGTGTAGACCATAATTGGAGGGACATTATCCCCTATTGCACATATATAGTTTTGAGAGTTTATGGTACGTCTTTCTCACCTCACTTGCTACCTAAGTATGTGCCAAAAAGAATTGGATTTCTTGAATTAATATTGCAGCTTGGAAATGTGGAGAACAAACACTTGAAAAATCAAGGAAAGGGATCTTTCTTCCCTTCACATACATGCTTTTATGACTTTGTGATGATTAAAGGAGGTTGAGACAAAATAAATGACTTACTCAAGCCTTTGGGAATGAAGATGGCATGAATAATAACCCATGATCGAAAAGGATTTATGGCCTGGTTAAAGATGAGGAACAAGAGTTCCAAGTTTACCCATCAATTCAATTTCCCCGAGGATGTGATAGGAAGCATTTTTTTATCTTTTCAAGAAAGAGGATAGGATAGCTAAGTGGATAGCTTTTGAAAAAATGAAAAGGAAAATAAGAGAGAAGGAACCTTAATTCACTACTTTCATGGAAATTCACAATGCAATGCAATGCAAAGGATGGAATACATGTTCCAGAATTTTGAGATGGTGGTTGGTCACCTAGAAGATGAGAGGATAATTCAAGACAAAGGAAAGACTCTTATTGAAGAGGAGAAGGGTGAAGGAGAATCCCTGTTATGGAGGAAAGGCTGACACATCAACCTCCCTAAGAATAGAAAATGATTGTTTTAACTAGGAGAAATAATAAAGCAAAGAAAGAGAATACAACTGCTACCTCTTCTCAATAAGAGAAGAAGATAACCCCTTCACCAACACCACAAATGCCACTATTAGTGATCCAAATTTGTACCCTAATTCCAAGTTGTGAATGAAATTAGCAGGTTTGGATGTAACATGGGACTACTTTCAAGTTGTGGGTGTCCTGTTTGAAAGAAAACCTCTAGATTATGGGTTGGCTTCCCTTTTTTATGCCACCTAACTACTAATTTATGAGGTAAAGGGTAAGAAATGCATGAAATGTGAACATAAACTAAAAATACCTAAGGTGATACACCAAAACTAACCAAGACCTACTAATAGTCTCTCACATTCAAATTAATATCATAAAACTCTGCTTACACAACTCACTTTCACATGCATTTCACATAAATAATTTATAAGAAGGTTTCTAAACAGGAATTTTAGAAGGAAACAGAAGTCTCACAACTAAAAACACTATTGACTAACACAACTTATAACCTCTTAACATGCATTTTCTACTAAACAGATGCCTAAACATGAGACAAGTTTGCAAGGAAAGATGTATTTCACAAGAAAAACTAATCAATCACTAACAACATACCATGAAACATGAAATGCGAAGGTAAAATGCTCTATTTTATTAATTCAAAGTGCTTACTGTATCACAAGTCCATCTGAGTTATAATACTGCTCCATGATGAAAAATAGCTCCAAAAAACAAAGCTATCACTTTGCTAGAAAGAAAGAAATGCCTCCAAAATGCCAAAATGAAGTTACTTAAGCAAAAAGATCACACAACTCTCATGCCTGGCCACTAGAAGGTTCTTGTTGGATGCAGCAATGAGGCCAAAAAAGAACCTTCTAAAGTCACTCCAAAAGGTCCTCCAAACAGTCCAAGGTCAAGCCAAGACCATAGCCATCCAAAAAGTGTGACAAAATAGCCTCCAAAATACCACATGTTCATCCAAAATAGTCAAATTCTCCACTCACACTCTCTTCATGTCTTGTCTCCCATCGCTAACCCACGCAATATGTGTGTTTTGAAAACACAAGACTCCAAAAAAGCATTAAAGATAATAACTTGACTAAGTGATTCATAAAACACCACTTAATCAAGTTATTTTACATTTCAAAGCAAAACACAAGAGGGCCCCACCACCTATTTGAATTACATTACATTTTCATTAAAAGGACATGATAAAAGTGATTTGAAAATCACTTAAATGATATCGTTATACTTTGAAATAAAATGCTATATCAAAATGCTTTCAAAAGCATTAAACAAGGTCAAAAAACCTCCAAGGCACCTAATCATTTTTACTTACCTCATTCTGCACTCCAAGGCCACACACTTGGTCAACATCTTCTGATTTTCAAAGGCAAAAATAAAGGTTCAAAATTGGCCTATATGGTCGACCTCCACACTTCATGGAAGGAATATTCTGAAAGTCTGGCAAGCATCTTGATGACCAAAGGTCAAAGGAATATTCACATGTTTCACATTGAAACACCTAGCAATTTTCTTACAAGGCAATAAAGACTTAAGGCATAAAAATGCCTAAGCCATGAAGTCATGATTCGGCCCCAAAACACATTAATATGTGTTGCATTTTTTTTAAAAATGGGACAAAATCCCATCAGCCACCAAAGAAGGGTCAAACCCTAAACAACAAAAAGATGGAAAAAAATGAAGGAACACTTCATATTTTCACTTTGAGCTTTCTGGAAAATGACACCATGCCACCATGAGGGTTTGAAAAAGGCTCAAAAAATTGAGATTTTTGACTGGTTTTTGACAAAATTTGATGAAATGTTGCATGGAAAAGAAAGTGAATTGATTTTTTGACACAAAAATTACATTTTTTCACCTTTTTGGAGCCATTTGATGTGTTTTGGGATGTGGCTTGTAGAGTAATTTTGACCATTTTGTTTCATTTTTGTTCTTATGTGGTTAATTATACCTTTTAGCCACCATTGAGAAGCTTTAAAAGAAGTTTTTTGTTTAAAGATAAAGCTTTGAATAGCAACAAAATGTGAGCAAAAGCTCTAGGTAAGTTGATCACTCCATTCTCTCAAATTTTTGGGTAAAAATGAATCATTTCGAGCCTCCATTTTGACTAATAAAGCATAAAATGTTCATTTCCTTCTGCATTTTGTATTGAAAGAAGAAAACCCAAAATTTTTCCATTATTTTTAAAGTGATTCTAACCACTGTGTCCACGGCCTGAGAATTGAGTATGGTTTTTTTGAGTTATCATTTCTCCTTTAGAAGTAAAAAGAAAATGAAATGGGTTCTTACAGTTGTTGTTTTCCTTTAAAAACTCAATGATAGCCTTTTGTAGCTCAAACCCCAAGTGGGTTTCTATTCTTTTGAATTTCTAGGCCACAACCATGGACATGTGAACCTGGGCTTTCTAGTTTTGTAAAAAGAATTGTTCTTTTGAACACAGGACACTCCATTCTTCCCTTTAATTTCAGTATTTTAAAAAACATGATAGCCATTTTTAAAAAATTCACTATATTTGAACTCTTCCTCCACCATTTTTTCTAAACCCTAGGTGGGTTTCTTCAAAATGTAGAAACATTGTATTTTGTGCAAAAAACCTCAAGTGGGTTTTGGTGTTTTTGAAAAAAATAACTTAGATCTGGGCCGCGGTTGTTAGGAATGAAATGATTTTAACTTAGTATTTTTTCATCCTTTGTATTTTGCAAATATCACCCAAACCCCAAGTGGGTTTTCTCATTTCAGAAAGAGTTCATATTTCTTTTAGATACAATCATGAAAATGAAACAAAAGGGTTTTGATTTGTCTGTTCTTTTGGAAAACATAAAACCCCTGGTGGGTTTTTTCATAATGCGAAAAGCTTGAAATTTATGTTTCAAACATTTTTTACCTTTAAGGTTTGCCACTCAATTTTTGTCATTTTTTATAAACCCCATATGGGTTTTTGTATTTGAGAAGAAGACAATTTAGGATTTCTTGTTCTTTGATGCCATGCAATGGCAACCAGTATTGGAAAATCACCTAGATTATAACATGAATGAGATTTCCTGAGATATCTATGAGTTAAAACAAAAGCTATCTCTGTCATTGTTCCACAAGAAAATGCTATTTTGTGAACAAAATATAATCTACAAAAATGACTCAATGTCACTGCACAGCATGGGTATAATCCATAGGCTCTATGCATCTTTTCCATTCTGCTAATTAACAGTTACACTTGTAAGTTGTGAAACTTGATTGCTCCCCCCATTTCCATTAATAAATTTATTGTCAACTACACATATCACTTGTGGAGGTAATCCTCGGGTCTGAGCAACTCTAGAAAATGTAGATGAAAGTTGTGGTTGATCATTATGTGACACCGAACAGGGCAGTTGAAAATCTTTACTACCCTTCCTTTCTTCTTCATCTGAGATACAATCTCTAAGTCCATTGCCCCTGTTTTTTACTCTAATAACATACCTTTGCCATTAATATTCTCATTCAACTCTACAGTATTGACTGTCCTCTATCATGTTGTTTCTTATCTATGACTGTCATATGAAACTATTTTCCTTCACATAGGGCTTCTATCAATCTTTTTACATGTTCAAAGAGGTTTGATTGTCCACTGCCATGTCTTCTCAACACCATCCATTAAGAGTGTGATATTTTCCTTCAATTCATGGGATTAGAGTATCTTAAAATTCTAATCCATACTTTGATTGGATTGTGTTTTATGCCTCAAAATCTCAGAGATTAACACTTCATCATGTCATATGATGATGACATTGTCTTTTACCTTTTCAAGGGTTGTTCACCTTAGGTTTCTATAGGACTGTATTATTGTCTTCTTGAGGTGGATTGTCCATTGTCATATGCTCATCATAGTCCCCTAAGGTTGTGCATTGTCACAATGAAGAGCTCAACCTGCTACCCCTTCATGACCATTCTCATGGCTAAAATTCTTGGGACTGTCCATTAAAGTTTATAAGCTCTTTTTGCCCATTATCCTACTATGAACATCACAAAAAGGTAAAAGATAGCAAAGTATTGAACAATGCATAGATCTAATAGTAGATGAATAATGAGTAAAGGACATATCAATGGTATACAGAGCACTCTTCCCAAATGAAGGAGTAAAGTTGTAATTTCTTAACAGGCTTCTTATTAACCACCTTTTTCTTGTGATGATTTCACGTTGATTGTCCTCCTATAATGCCATCTTCATAAAATATGACTGTCTACCCTTGATTCTTGTCTTTCCATTGAGGTCTCTCCTTCATTCACTATATCCACCAAAGGATACCCTTCTTTTCCATACAATTTGTAGCATTGTAAAAGGCAGGTCGAGCAAAACATGTAACAAGATGGGTACCTATATCAAAACTTTGGCATGCATCTCATAAACCTTAATTATCATATGTACATAGAAATATTGAGTCTCTTATAGCAGCTATGAGAAGTGAAGCCAATAGTATCAAGTGACTCATCCTTATTTTCCTTGCATAGGTTTTACAAGCTTCAAGCATAGTAATTTTCACCATTGACTGCCTCTAAACTGTACACTCCAATCTTTGGCTCTCACTTTCATGAGACTACGACCTTCCATAGCAATGCTTTCCGCCCCACATGTTTGCTACCTGATTTTGACAACAGTTGTTTACCTTTTCAATCATGTGCAACAATTAACATTGTCTCCTCACTTTGATCCTAGTGGGAAGACACATGTTGCCTATGTTGGTGATGTGAAAGCTCACCATCCTATGTGATGTGTGGTTTTCCAATAGGGTTAAGGTGAGAGGGACCTGACAATACTTTGGATTGCTCCCTCATTATTTAAGAGATCCATAATTGAACTTGATGCATCTTCTGAATCTGATAATGAAATGTTGATCAACTGGTGTGATTCCATATTAATTTAATGCATTAATAACATGCATATCTTTGATTAAGTTGCTCAATTTCCTATTCCTCTCAAAACATAAGAGGGCAGTATGTTGAGCTCTACCCTCGTGGGAGCCACATTTACCCCACATGTTGTATTTAACTGAGTCAAAACAATAACAAGACTTGTCCTAAATTTGCACATGAAGCAAACAAGTTAGAAAAATAAATGCATATTTTGGATGTGTTTGATGACTTCTCTATTTTCCAGGACATCCAAGGTTTGCATGCTAATTTAATGCATTCAAAGATCATTTTATACATGCATAGGTGAGTGTTCATGTAAGGTTTGAGATATTTCATTACTTAGAGAATTTCTCTAACATCATTGTTATTGCCAGGTGAAAGAGCTAGGAGCATTATGGAGCTAGGAAAGACATAAGTAGCTCGGGGCAGTGGCAGGACAAGATGACACATTCAGAACTAGTCATTCTCAGGCAATGACTAGTCTTTCTCCTTATATGCACATTTGTATTTATTCACTTATTCATGTATATGCTCTTCTTTATTTTCATTGAATAAGTAAAGTTAGTCCCTTGGCTTGTGAGGGACATGTATACTTTCATAATTATCAATAAAGATTACATTTGTAACACGTATGGTTCTCTTTTTGATTTTTTGTAATTGCAACATTGGAATAAAATGTAATATGTTTCTTTGACAATCCTTTCATGCATATTAATGACTTAACAAACTATGGTTTATCTTTTAAATTTTTAAACAAACAACACAAAAAGAATAAACACTAAGTTACCTGATTTCAACTAAAAGCTAAAAATCAAGTAACATTTTTTGTGACATTTGCTATATGTTTTCTTGTAAAACATGAGACCAGCTTCCTAATCCTATCCATTGGGCATGAAGTCACTGAAAAAGCTAACACCACTTGAAAACTGTTGCAAGGTGTGACCCTTGGTGTTCCTTGCAACACTAGAGATTGGGTTTGTGACATGGTCTAACCGCCTCTTGTGGTTCTTAACCAAAGCTTATATTGGGCATTAACAGGCCGATCTTTTGGTGCAATAGCAAGTCCAACAATTGGTATCAGAGCTAGTCATAGGTTCAAACCCCACGCTTGTGCTAGGGTGGATTGTTGCAAGGTGTGACCCTTGGTCTTCCTTGCAGCACTAGCGCTTAGGTTTGTGACATGGTCTAACCACCTCCTGTGGTTCTTAACTGAAGCTTGTATTGGGCATTGACAAGTCGATCTTTTGGTGCAATGACAAGTCAAAAAAAAATAGCATTGCACACTACTATTACTCACTAAACCAGCAAGAGACACTTTGAAAACTTATTCAAAACCCAATAGTGCATAATGAAAACTACATTCTAACTCTTCAAAAAAACACTTAGGGAAAATTGAAAAATATTTAACTAATGTGCATTAGCACTTAGAGGAAACAAAACCTACTCTAATTTGTACAAGGCAGTTTTTAGATCATACCTCAAAATAGAGTTTGAGGTGTATCCCATTGACTGGGATAGGAAGAGCTTCTCCATCCATTGATGATAGTTGAAAATAATTGTGCTCTTTGCACTCAGTAATGACAAATGAGCCACTCCACATGCTATCAAATTTAGTATGCTTTCTAGGCCTTCTCTTTAATTCATCCCATTTGAGAACAACATCTCCCTCTCTTAACACCCTGGGTGTTACTCTTTTTTCAAACACCTTCTTTGTTTGGAGTTGATGCAGCTCCATTGTTTTCATGGCTCTATCTCTGGTTTCATCCAACTCCATGAGTTGTGCATATCTGACAGCCATTGGATCTTCCTCTTCAAACATTTCAAGCTGGTTCATTATGTCAAGAGTTGGAAGCTCAACCAATAAAGGCATCCTTGCCTCTTTACCATATACCACCATATAAGGGGAATTTCCAATGGATTTCTTTGGAGTTATTCTATCTTCCCACAAGGCAGATTTTAACTTGTTGTTCCAAGTTATTTGGTTATCATCCAAAATCCTTTTGATGATTTTGATTAGGTTCATATTGGTTGATTTAGCCAAACCATTACCTTGAAGGTAATAATTTGATGAGGTATTCAGATGAATACCATTCTTTACAGCCCAATCACTTACTCTTAACCTAAAAAACACTAAAACATTATCAGAAATGATTGATTCAGGTACCCCAAATCTGGTTACTAAATCATCATAAAAGTTTAAAACAACACTTTCATTGGCTTCTTTCAAAGCCACTGCTTTAGTCCATCATGTGAAGTAATCGGTTGCAGTAAGTACCCATTTGTGACCTGGACTTGAAGGTGGGTTAATGGCACCTATAAAATCAATGCTTCATCTCATGAAGGGTTGTTCTACTTGAATGGGCTGCAATGGTAAAGTTGGAAGCCTCTCTTTGCCTGCAAAAATGGCACATTTTACACACTTTCTAGCCAAAGCATGGGCATCCTTAAACAAGCTTGGCCAATAATAGCCAGCTCTCACTATTTTCCATGTAGTTGTTCTTGGGGAAAAATGACCCCCAACAGTTCCATCATGGAACTCATGAAGTACTTTATCAACTTGATGTTGATCAATACATCTTAAGAGGACACTATTAAGGTCCTTTATGAAAAGAATGTTACCAATCAATACATAAGGAATGGACTGCAATCTGAAATACCTCTATTTGGATTTATCTAAACTTGGACACTCACCAATTTGAAAAAAGTGAGTCATATCTTGCACCCAGTTTGCATTTGTTGTTGATATGTCAGTTGCAAGTTGATTATCATCAACCAAAACTGCCTTAGTTTCTGCATTTTCTTGATTCTCAACCTTTGTAGCTAGTTGTTCACACAACCCTTTACCTGTTACAAGCTTTTTTACCTTGATATCAACATCATACTCCATGACTTTTGTAATCCATCCAACCCTCTTTTAATTTAGGTCCCTGCTTAATAAGAACTCCTTCACACTAGGGCGAGCAACCATCAAATGCACTGTTAGAAATCAAAGGTTTAAATTTCTTCAAGCTTCTGATGGTAGCAAGGACATGTTTCTCTACAAAAGTATATCTTTGTTCATACTCCTCTAAACGTTGACTAAAAAAGACAATTGGTTGTTCTAGGCCAACATCATTTTGTTGTACCTGTAGACATCAAAAATATACTGATTAACATCGTGCATCTGATCCTAACTCACTAACATTATTTCTTCCTAAATCATCCCTCAATCTAACCATTTAATCAAATTCCCCTATTTGATTAAATTCATCAATATTCGTCTCTTAACTAAATAAAACATTTTGTCTAATTAAGTCACTTTCTCTTGTTAATTAAATCAATTCATCTGATCTAATTACCCCTATTTAATTAAATAATCAATTTATTTGATTAAATCTCTAAAGTCTATCCATTAAATTAAATAAATTAAAACCTTATTTGATTTAATCTAACACCATCCCCTTTAATTAAATAAATCAAAATCTTTATTTAATTAGCTCTTATCATATTCTCTCTTATCGTTTAAATACGTCCATAAATCTAAGTCAAATCACATTCATCATCTAATCCTGTTAAATTAATTAAACCCTTGATTAATTTATCATCTCATGTCACATCCTCTAGATAATGCAAGTTGCATGAAAGTAGATTTAATTCATTTTATTAAATTTTATTTTTCCCATACGCCTTTTATCTTTTGGAATATTCTCTCAATTTGAATTTAAAAATTCCGTCAACATATGCAACAAGGCATTTAAGATCTCTTACATGTCCTTTGCCTTGAAGCCAAGAGTAGCATTTATTGCATTCCCTTCCCTCTTACATGTCATTTCAATAAATTTGAATTTCAAATGTTAATTTATTGGCACAAACCCCCAAATCTTGCACAACCATCATCATAGCTTGACAAGTGGCACCATATCATTGGATGAAAGTTAGTCCCACATTGCTCAAATTTGGGCTTTCATCCATATTGAAATCCTATAAATGAAGAGCTCCTCTCCTCATTTTATCTATCCACAATTTGAGTAAAGTTACCATGCTCAAATATCTATCAAGTTTCACACCATTGATCTCTTAGCTAGGTTCTTTTGCAGATTTGGCTTGGAGTCTTCATCATTCACCATCAAAAGTGGATCAAAGTTCATCACCAAGTCTACATCTATCAACATTGCATCATAGGAATTGGGAAAGGTCCAAATTTCCACATCAAATTGGCACCAATTCCCCCATGGGATCAAGAGTTTGCTATTCAAATTAGGATTTCCTCTTTAGTTTATCATTTTATTGTGTTTTTGCATATTTTCATTCCTAGTTTGAATTGTAAATGGATTCTATGGGGAATCCTTGTTTATGCTTGTAATATCTAACTTAGGGTGTTTAATCTCTTTGTTTTGCAGGTACAATAGATTTTTGGTTCACATTTTGGTGCTAGAAGGAGGGTTGCATCCTTAAATTCTAACATTTTCTCAAATCTTCTGCGTTTTCTTGACACAGGAAATTCTGACGCGGGCCCCTCAACGTCGCTATTTTCAGCGCCACGAGCTCATTAGCATCGCTATTTTAGTGCCATGGGCTCGCCAGCGTCGATATATAGCACCACGTGCGCATAAACCCCACCGTTGGACTCATCCCGCTAAAAATTTCAAATTTAAAATTGCGCCGCTCGACTCGCCGATCTACACCAGTTTTCAAAAAATTTAGAAACTCTGACGCTTTCAAAAACTGTGACACTAGGAGAAAAGAGCGACGCAATCGTGCTCTTTGTCCCGACACAGAGCGTCGTTAACTAGTAAAGTGGCGCTAAAATAGCACCACTGGAAGGAAAAAACAGCGACGCCTTTGCGAGTTGCGACGCTGGAAGACAGTAAAAGGGAGAAAATTAATTTTTAGCATGTGTCTTAATTTATGATTGCTTTTTCCTCTATTTTCTGCTTTTTAATTTATGTGTTTTTCTAGGTTTTAACTATTTTTCTCCTTTGTGGGTCAGAAAACGAAAGCTAAGGAAGAAGGAGCATGGTGATGATATCTTATCTAATCAAAGTGTTTTTAAACACTTAAGTGTTTGTTTAACACTTCCTTAGGAATTTGTCATCTTTTTCTTTCTTTAGAACACTAGCTTCCATTTGGGTTTAAAAAAGATTCTTTTTGTTTATTTCTTGCAAAAAGGACTAAAAAGAATCTTAGGATCTACAACTCACTAGATTTCGTTTATGGATTAAACAATTGAACAAATGTCTTTTCATTTGTGATTTGGTGCTTTAAAATGAACTCACATATTACTTTGAGGGTTTAAAAAGAACAAGTGTAGTTTTTTTGTGAGGGCTTACTTAGACTAAAGCCATTGGAAAAGGATGTATGCGCTTCTCTCGCGCTTTATAGCGATCTTGAGAATCAAAAGGTCTTTTCCATGACTTTGGGTTAAGACAAAGCAATCACCTCCACACTTCAATTTGGGCTTAAAATTGAACAAACTATTGTGCGAGTGTGAGTGGGGGAATTTTCACGTACATTCTCTCTCTTTGTTGCTATCAAAGATTGATTGAGTTATGGATTTTGTTCTTCATTCGCTTTTGTTTATCTTAGAGGGCCTGCCTTGTGGGAAAAAGTAATCACCCAAGGGAACGACTCAACCGGTAACACTCTAAATCCAAGAGTATTTCTAGTTGGGCTATAAATGTGGATATTGGAAGAAACACCAATATCACGTGGTTGACTCTGACAAGATGGATCCGAAAGGGGACTCTTGCCACATTGGGTCAACTCCTACGAACATAAAGTCCTTACTAGAACCCATGTGCTAGAATTTTCCAAAATCCTTTTATCTATTTGTTGGTGCAAGAACGGTCGTTCTGAAGCCACCCCACACTTTTACGGTCTTCTAGTAGAAATGGAAAGCATGCCATGGGATTTTCATGGGTGTTGATGCTTGGCTGCCTCATATAAGTGGGTGTCGTGGAGGGGAGCCAGTGGGGTCAAGCATCTAACCATTCACTAGAGATAAGCGTAGCTAGACTTGTCCAAGTGGGAATCCAACAAATATTGTTTTTCACATCCATAGGATTGTACTTATTCTTGGGTTACAAAATACATTGCTTGATCGAAAACATCATGGAAACAAACACTAAACATTATCCAAGTTTCAAACCCTTTTGAGGACAAATACAATTGACTCAATCCACATGTTATTGCTTTCCCTTGGGAGTCACATCCTTAGAGGTTTGTAAGCATTGGATTATATCTCAATTTGTCTTCTTAAGTAAACAATAGGAAACCCTTGCCTTGAGTTCATTAAATTTCCACATAACATATATTGTGGGGTTTGGAGAAACTAAGGCATTGGACATCTTAGTTTGAAAACCTAATTGAAGAGAGTGTTTTTGGTAAAATAAAGACATTAAGCAAAACTAAGCAAAATGAACTTTCATATGTGTTGAAGACCCCAAGATCCCAAAAGCAAAAAAATCATTGATTGAAAATATGAATGTTCAAATGAAATCATGTCTTGGTTACAAAGGTCTTTAGGAAGCATTTTCATGCTCTTCAATACCTAGATCTAAGCAAACAAAGTGTATCTTTTAGGTTCATCTTAGGATCAAAACATATCAAAATCATCTTTCATCCACCCTCCAAAACATCAAAATAGAAATCCATCTCATCATCACCTTTTGGAAAACCTTGAAATCATCCTTGATACTAGGCTTTGTGGCAAAATCAAAATCATCAATATCATTGAGACAAAATCCTCGAAATCATTAGCAAAAGAACCTTTGGCTAAGTATGTGTAAATGCATCCTTTTGCATATACTTAGTCAAAATTATCATCTTGTCTAGCTTGGTGTATGTAGATGAATCCTTCTTCATATGCTTAGTGAAACAATCATCTTGTTTGAGTAAGTGTGGGTAGATGCATCCTTCTCCTCACACATACTCAAATTATCCTCCTTTGAACAAAGCTATCCCTTAGATCGTCATCCAATATCTTAGGGTCTTTTTGTTCAAAAATCCAAATCCAAATACAAATAAAAAATCAAGGACAAAATCTCAAAATCTCAAAATCAAACTAAAAAATCAAGAATCCACAAGTCCTAAAAGCCTAGTGTCTCATTCAAGATTTATCAAAAGCCAAAACATCCATATTATCCATCCCTAAAACAACATCATCATTATCATATCATTACATTTGATCCTTAAGGAATCCTAAAATGCTTCACTTTGAAACATAAGATAAAGATTGATCCAAAGAATCAAGAGATTCATCTCCCATATTGTTAAAGATTGATCCTTGTTTTATGGTTCAAACGAGATCTCAATACAAGAAGAGTATGGAAGCCAACAAAGAAACTCCCACTTCAAGTGACCTTAGCCAAACAAATGCAAAAATTAATCCCACCGAATCAAGCAATCCATTGATCCCCTCATCATCCCAAAATCCACAAGAGGAAAATCAAGGGGAGGACCTCACCTTTGGAATGTCTCGCGAGGAAATGATAAAAATGCTCCAAAATCTGGACAACCATAGAATCATCAACATCATCATGATACTTAACCCTTCGTTGTACATGCTTGAATTAGCAAAACAAGGGGCTAATCTGCCTTTGGATTTTTATGTGAGCACTATAGTGGACACATCATTTCCTCCAATCTCATCCACCATACCCATCTCATCTACACCTCCATCCCAAAACATCACACAAAACATCCCACAAATCACAACATCGTTTGCTCCAACATAACCAAATGTCAATAAGGGAAACACATTTCTCAACACTCTTCAATCACATCCCCTTGTTAACAATCAAAATTTGGACGCAAGCACCACCATGGAACAAAACACAATCAACAACCCATTACACAAAAAAGTTCCTCTCACGTTACATTATGACCCATCATCGACATCTTTCCATGGTGCTCCACAAACACCTCTTCTCACAAATTCACAAGAAGAGGGAGATAGGTTCGAACTAGGGGTTTTATTCGACACCACAACATTTTCACAACAACTCACACCTCTCACATTTCCACCTCTTCCGCCATTGACATTATCATCCACACCACTCCTTGGTTTAGGGCTTCCCCCTCTACCAAGTATCAATCAAACCTATATCCCAACCACCAATCAAAGCATCGCACCAAACACACAAAATTTTTCATTAATATCACAAAAAATGACAAACACACAAGCAATGGAAACATCATCAAACATCCCCCTAACATCACAAAGCATGGTCTCTCAAGGACCAACCACATCAATACCATTATCCAACACCCAAAACATCAACACATCATCATCCACTACCATTCCAAATCCACCACCACCACCCCCACCACCACCAACGTTCACCACACCAAACCAATTCGATGCAACATTACAAGTCGCTTTCCAAAGAGGATACCAACAAGTGCAGAAACAAAAAGTCGTGCAATAAGCTGCTCAAGTTGTGCAAGCTGCCAAAGCTGCACAAGCCACACAACAAGCACAACAAGCCCAAGCTTTATTGCAACATAAACAACAACAAGCCGCCCAAGCTGCACAAATATTGCAAGCACAAAGAGTTGCTCAAGCACAAATTTTATTACAGCAACAAGCTACACAAGCACAAGCTCAAGCACAACAAGCGCAAGCTCAAGTACAACTTTTTGCACAAGCAGCACAAATGCAAGCATATCAGCAAGCACTAAAGCAATACCAAGAGTAGCAAGAAGTAGCAGAATTGGCAGCCCAACAACAAGTGTTGTGGGAACAATAACAAGCAAAACAACATGCATTGTTAGAACAACAACAAGCGCAGTAGCAAGCACAACAACAAGTGTTGTTGGAGCAACAGCAAGTGCTGCAACAAGCAAAAATCCTAGCGCAACAACAACAAGATCAACAACAAGCATTGTTCATCTAGAAGCAAGTAGAAGCCTACTTCGCCCGCCACAACATACCGATACCATCAAACAATGCACCAACCAATCCATCCATCCAAACCATGATTGCAACACCTCAAAACACATTCATCCCACCCTTTTATCTGCAAAGTGATGTAACGACACAACTCAGGTTGTTATCACAACAAGTGCTCGACCTTCAGTCGGGGCGAACAACCAAAACATCAAGCAACTTGTGTCCCTATCCATTTGATAGGAGCTTAGAAATGAAACCATTCCCTAAGGGATTTGAGATCAAAAAATTTGACAAATATCGAGGGATGGGAAACCCTGAAGATCACATCAGGGAATTTTAGGTTCATTGCATGGAGGTCGCATACGATGATACTTATCTGATGTGGCTATTTCCTAGAAGCTTGGCAGGCCCCACTATAGAATGGTTCTCTCGCTTACCTGTAGGCATTAGAACATTCCAAGAAATTACATACGCATTCATTAAGAACTACAGAGGTAACATTGCAATGGATGTTAGTCTCGAAGAAATATCGGCTCTAAAACAAGGAAAGAATGAATCTTTCGCTTCATTCCTCCAACGATGGTGATCCAAGGCCAATCGGAGGAAGTGGACCATGCCAGAAGAACAAAAAGTCTACACAATCATCGACAACCTTGAAAGCCGCCTATCATTTCATCTTAAGGTTCAGGGAATCACCACATATGAGCAATTAATCTCCAAGGTGCTTAGCATCGAAAGAGCCCTTGTGACCCAATCCGCAGAATCAAAGTCATATCACAAACAACAAAACAATCGCCCATCATCAAATTACAATGATAAACCTCAAACGTGGGAAAAAAATAAGAACATCACTAATGATGGTGTCGTTGACGCCAAGGTGGTCATCAGTGGTCCATGCCAAAATACACCCGCATTGCAAATCCAAAATCAACGCCAAACACTCAGCACACAACATATCAACCCAACAACAACCCAACCATCAATAACCTCAATGACAAAGAGGACCACCCCAGCGCAAAACATATCCTAAATGAAAATACACTATGTTGGGGGAACCACTTGAGGAAATCATGAAAAGGTTGATCGACAAAAAGCTCATCAAAGCACCAACATTCGAGAATTACCAAGAACCCGATGTCAAACCCCCTTGCTACAACGAAATCAACTTTGCGAATTCCACAAAATCAAAGGTCACACCATGAACAACCGCATGAGACTCAAAAATATTATCCAAGACCTCATTGACAAAAGAATCATAAACGTCGAACAACCTATAGGAAATCAGGACCTAAAAATCTACACGAATCCGATGTTGAATCATGGCAACAAAGGGAATAAAAATGACAAAGGGAAGGGTAGTGTAAATCATGTGTACGAAACATTCGTTGCCTCCCTAAATGAAGACTGCATGGTCATCACCATCAAGGGTGCCCAGGCCAAAGATTTTGGAGTCACCACAAGAGGCGGTAAAGTCACCATTGTAGGATCATCCCAACCTCATAGAGTCCCTTCATCAAGAGCTATTTTGTATAGCTACAATTTTTTAGACCAACTCAAGAGAACACTAGCACACATCTCCATAATGGAGTTGTTAAAAATATCATCAGCATATAAAAAGATCCTTGAGGAAGCATTAGCCTCATCCACTGTCCCCGCAGATCTTGATGCGAACCAATTCCAAGCTATGGTCAGGAATATCATAACACCTAATCTCCTTACATTCTCCGACCAAGATTTCCCTGCCCAACCATCTCACAACCACACACTTCATTTGGAAGCCATTGTAAACAAAAGCAAAATCAAAAGGGTCTTGGTGGATGGAGGTGTAGGTTTGAACATCTGCTCTCTCAGCCTAATCAAACAACTGAAAGTATCAGAGGATACCATTTACAAAGGTAAAGGCATCACAATTAGAGCATATGATGACCAAGAAAGAGTGTCTCAGGGCACGATTAAACTCCCTATTCAAATAGGGCCAACACTCATGGAAACCACATGTTAGGTCTTGGACCTTGAATTGCCATACAACATCCTCCTGGGATGCCCATGGATCCATGCAATGAAAGTTGTAGCATCAACCTTTCACCAATGTGTAAAATTTACACATAATGGACAAGAGGTTACCATTCATGGAGATCCTGAACCATTTTCATATTGCAAAAATCTTGAGGCCAAGTATTACAAAATTCCCCAAGTGCCAAAGAATGATGAGGTCCCATCCACATCATACATCGACCCCGCCACCCTCGCATCAACTTCTGCGATAGAGATACCCGCCATTCCCACCATATCTGACATCAAGTTCATCATCCAGGAGGATGGTTGTGGAAGTTATAGGCTCCCTAATAATGCTTTTGTGATAGGAGAGTTACCACAATCTCCTAGATCACGGGGATGCCCACAAAAAAATCAAGCTTCCACATCACAAACGTATCCTGAGGATTATCCCAAATTCACAAGATGGGGAGACCTTGGTCATGAGGTTATTGAAGTAGATCCATCTCACATGTTGTATCGAGATGAAAGACCGACACCTGAATTACCAATGGGTGAAAGAAGAAGGGGCCTACAAATGATTTTTGCAATGGGCTATGAAAGAAACTAGAGATTGGGACAAAATGACAACGGCCTCATAATACCTATCATGCCGAAGACACAACCCATAACAAATCTTGGTCTTGGATGTACCCCTTCGAGAATAACCATATGTGGCTAAAGTCCTCCGATTAGAGCCGCTAATGTTTCTCCTCAGCTAGTACTAGTACAAGTACACTCACCAATAGTCACAGGTAGCGACACACATAATTTTATAACTGAGCCCTATATTAGTAGCGATGACAAAGATACCTTATCCAATCTACCTAGGCTATTTGAAGATACCACCCTGTGTATGATTAGTACCATATCCTTTGAACCAGATAGTCAAAATCATGAGATTCATTTAGTCTACCCCCAACTAATCGACCATGACCAACGAGGACCACCAATTCTTGACACATTTGAAAAAGATGAGGTGCTCTTAGAATTCATGGGATTGAGGGATAACATTCCAGATGGGGATCATAAGGTAGGACTTATAATGGAATTAGACACACATGCTTATTACGGGGAAACGATTGAATCCTTTAGTCGCAAAAAGTGAAAAACTAAGAATCATATCCAAGTCCTTGAGTGAAAACCACATTGTGGCACTCTCTAACAACAAAATAGTAAAAAAAAGGATGTATCCAATGGTGAAAACCTCTTTGAGGTTCCCGAGGATGAAGGATTCAATCTTCCCTTAAGAGCCATTCATTAAGAGAAGCCAGCTATCTTGGCCAAAAAGTGCAATCTGGTCAACATAAGAACAGAGGAGACTCCGCACATAACATTCTATGCGGAATCACTATTAACAAAAGAACAAGAAATCCTAGCAGCATTTCTAAAGGAAAGACAAATAAATTTTGCATGGAGTTATGCTGATATGCCAGGGCTAGATCTAGAGACAGTGGTCCACCATTTGGCAATGTATCCGAAGGCAAAACCAGTCAAACAAAAGCTTCAGAAAATGCATCCTCAAATCACTCTATTGGTCAAAATGGAACTCAAAAAGTTGTTGGATGCAGGATTAATCCAACCAATCGATTATCCAAAATGGGTGTCAAATTTGGTACCTGTTTCCAAACCTGACAGAGCCATCAAAATTTGTACGAACTTCAAAGATTTAAACAAGGCATGTCTAAAAGATGATTTCCCGCTTCCCAACATCGATATGATAGTAGATATGATGGTAGGGCATGAGATGCTATCACTTATGGATGGATTTTCAGGATATAACCAGATCATGATAGAAAAAGAAGATCAACACAAGACGACTTTCACTTTTCCATGGGGGACATATTGCTGGAACATGATGTCATTCGGCCTGAAGAATGCAGGAGCAACCTATCAAAGGGACATGACATTAATATTCCATGACATGATTCACAAAACAATCAAAGACTATGTTGATGATATTCTAGCTAAGTCAAGAAAAAGACAAGATCATATAGCAACCCTAAGTGCTATCTTTGACAGACTGGAAGAATACAAAGTTAGATTAAACCCTACGAAGTGTGTCTTCGGTGTGCAATCAGGTAAACTGCTAGGATACATAGTCTCCATGAGGGGTATTGAGGTAGATCTGGCAAAAGTGAAAGCGATCCTCGAGATGGAAGCACCAAAGACACTAAGACAACTGAGAGGTCTCCAAGGCCGACTTCAATCCATCCGACGATTTATAGCACAACTAGCAGACAAGCAGAACCCATACTCTCACCTACTCCACAAGGGGGTAGCGTACAAATGGGATGCAAAATGTGAAGAAGCATTCAACAAGATTAAGGAATATCTACTGACATCACAAGTCTTAATGCCACCTATCCCAAAGAATCCATTGATTTTATATGTGTCAGCAACAGCAGCAGCTCTTGGAGCTCTCTTAGCCCAGCACGATGAAAATGGAATAGAGAGGGCTATCTACTACATTAGCAGGACAATGGTTGGGCATGAGTTAAACTATTCATTCATCAAGAAAGCATGCCTCGCAGTAGTGTTTGCGTCCCAAAAATTTAGACACTACATGTTGGCACACAAGATAAAGCTCATCGCCAAAATTGATCCCCTCAAGTATCTACTATAAAAGGAAATGCTAACAAGCAGAATGGAAAAATGGGTAATGATACTATCAGAGTATGACATCGAGTATGTGGAAAGAAAAGAAATCAAGGGATAGGTCATCGTAGATCAACTAGCAGAAGCACCTATTTATTCTGAGAATCCTCTTGTCTCATAATTTCTAGATGAATCCATTTTTAACCTCAACATAGCTAATCATTGGAAACTGTACTTCGATGGTTCATAAACACAACATGGATCAGGAGCCGGTGTCTTCTTCATCACCCCACAAGGAGACTGCATACCGAATTCACACAAATTGGCATTTCCTTGCACTAACAGCATAGCAGAATACGAAGCATTGACTATAGGCCTTAGGATAGTGGTACAATGGAACATCACAACCTTCTAGGTGTATGGAGACTCTCAGTTGATCATAAATTAGATCAATAATGAATATCAGACTAAGGATGACAAGCTAACTCCATACAAAAAATTGGTGGAGACTCTTAAGGAATCCTTCATTGACATAACATTTGAGCAAATTCCAAGAACCAACAACAGAGCAGCAGACGCCATGGCTACAATTGGGTCTCTAGTAGACATCCCTCATAATGTACCAAAATATGAATTTATGATCGAGCAGCTTCTCGTTCCCACATTCAAGGTACCAAAATCAGAATATGTGTGTCAAATCATTGGTCCTAGCGATCCTTGGTATCACAACATCTACACATATCTTCGCATAGGAGTCTTACTCGCTGACCTACCATCGAGCCTAAACGAACCTTTATTAAAAAGGCATCTAGATTTGTCATCCTAGGAGATACCTTATACCGTAGAAGATAGAGGGTACCTAACTGCGATGTCTAAATGTTGAGGAGGCATTAACTGCTCTAACTGAAGTTCATAATGGCATATGTGGCTCACACTCGAGTGGAATGACCATCGCCAAGAAACTGCTGAGGATGGGGTATTATTGGCCCACAATGGAAAGAGAAGCGCATGATCATGCTAATAGGTGTTTACAATGTCAACAGCATGGGGACCTCATCCATGCTCTAGCTCAAGAGCTTCACCCGATCGTCACACCATGGCCCTTTTCACAGTGGGGACTCAATCTCATTGGAAAAATCACACCCACCTCATCCAATGGCCACAAGTTCATCCTCATTGAAATTGAGTACTTCACTAAGTGGGTGGAAGCCATACCCATGACCTATATCAATGCGAAGCAAATCTCAAAATTCATCCTGAACTATCTCATCTGTCGTTACAGTGTTCCACAAGCCATTATGTCAGATAATGGGACACCATTCAAAAATTAGGAAGTTCGTGACATATGCAATAAATTCAAAATCCAACATCGCTTTTCCACCCCGTACTATCCCCAAGGCAATGGCCAAGTAGAAGCTACAAACAAAACCATTTTGAAAATCCTTAAGAAAACAATTAATGACACAGGTCATGACTAGCATCTGCAGCTTAATCCCGCCCTCTGGGCCTATTGAACCAGCATCCACACACCTACGGGCACCACTCCTTTTTTCCTTGGTCTACGGATCAGAAGTCGTACTCCCAATTAAGATTGAGCTCCCATCGCTTAGAATATCATTGCAAAATCTCATCACTGATAAGGACTATCAGGTATCAAGACTAAACGAGCTGGAGCTATTGGATGAGAGACGCATAGACACTTTGAATTATCTACAAGTCTACCAAAATAGACTCAAACGGAGCTACAACAAGAAAATCAGAAGCAGAAATTTCCAAGTTAGAGAACTAGTCTTAAAAGAAAATCAGAAGAATGTCCTGAATCCCAAAAGCAAAGGCAAGTTCGAACCCAATTGGTTAGGGCCTTTCATCGTCACAGCAAGTTATAAATCAGGGCATATCAGCTATCAACACCCAAAGGGGAATCTCTGTAGGAGCCCATGAATAGCTCCCATCTCAAAAAGTTTTATGCCTAAATCTTTCAAGGTATAGAACCAAAAAATCCAAAGGAAAAATTAGAAAATGTCCTTAAAAATGGTTACTTCAGTGAAAAAGCAGTGTCTTGGTGACAACAAAAAAATCAAAAAAGCAAAAATCCAAAAAAATTAGAAAAAATCAAAATAGTCAAGAGAAAAATCGTCCTTTAGTGAAAACCACTTCATGGCACTTTGGGCAAGTACCTTGGTGAAAACCTAGAAAATAGGCCTTGTGTAAATAAGCACTTTCCCTCCACCAGGACCTTTATGGCTTGATTTGCATCATCCCTCCATTTTGCTCCCATCATCCATCGCATCCAAGTCTCCAACCATCACACATCCACTCACATCTACACAATAGCTTGGTCTTGTGTTCGTATCATGATCCTTCCTAGTACTACTCAGCCCATCCTCAAGGTTAGTTTGTCCTACCTTTATCGGAGTAGTCTATTGCATCACGTTGGGGGCACGTTCTCATCGGATTGGATTCGTGTATGATCTTAAAGTCCTTAAAATCAGAAAATCCAAAAACATCTAGAAAATCAGAAAATCCAAAAACATCAGAAAATCAAAAAATCAAAAAACATTCAAAATCATCAAAAATCCCAAAAACAAGTCAAAAAGTTAAAAAGCAAAGTCATCTTGTCGAACTATGTCGTCTCTGAGTTTGAACGTAGGCAAGGTTGATCTTTGATCATCCCCCGAGACTTTTAGGTCAGTCCTATAGGAGTCCATCATAATAAACTGACATTTCATCATGTATATCTTCATCTGTAAATTGGTCAAGTCATCAGTCGAACTACATAGTCTCTGCATGTATAACATAGGCAAAGCTAGTCTATTAATCAACCCCCGGGACCCCTAGGATAGGTCTTTAGGTTAGTATCTTGGTCAAAATCTCATAAAATCCCAAAAACATTAGAAAACCAAAAATCAAAACATTTGTAAAACCTTGAAAAATACCAAAAACAGCCTCAAAACATTTCAAAACATCAAAAACATCCAAATATTTGAAAAAAATCCATCTGCCTCATCTTGCTTACACTCACAATAAAATGATCATCATCAACAACCTTTGGTAAAACAATTGGAAACAAGTCTGTCAGGTTTAAAAGTAGAACTCAAAAGTGTCAAGTCTTAAGTCTAGGCCAATGAGTAAACAAATTGGTCACCTCATCATATCAATAACTCATCATCTAAATCTGTCCCATATCAATTATCCTTTATAAACAAAATGACGTGCTGCCATCCACTAACATGTCCTAGGATGAATCCTTCCTACAATGGGCATTATCTTTTGGCAATAAGTTTTGGTTATCATCTTAGAAAACACATCCTTTTCCGTTAGCGGTATTGAAGAGCATTAGTCTATTTATTTACGTGGTCTTTTCTTTCGACTTATTTTATTTTGCACTCATTCCAAGGACATCTCGATGATATCCCAAAATAGCAGATTTAGAGAAATAGGAATGGGGAAAGGATCATTATCTTTTGTCTGTTGTGCTTGTTGGACGCTCTTGTAATATATCCTTGGCGAATACTTGCTTTGTTGAGAATGTATGGAAGAGGTCTAGGGCAACTTGTTGACTATTACAAGGATAGGTTTACCTATCCGTATTTTGGCCCGAGATGCCTGAAACTTCTGAAATACATCCTAGCAAGGTTTTCGTATGTCAGGTGTGAACAAGAATACTCCTATCTACTTGTCGAGTCAAAGTCCATCACACTAGGTACAATGCCATCCTGGTTTTCTATACCTTATGCATCGTACCATGTGTGTTATCAAACATAAGAAAATTTGGCCCTTTGAAAATCCCAATTCCTCAGCAAGTCATCATCATCATCATCATCTGCATTTGTGTCATCACGCATCTTGTTGAAATGATTTCTTCTTTTTCTTACTAATCACGCTAACCAGGTACTATGACAGTTGATCATCATCATCATCACCATCGATCCTGCATCCACAAATCATTAGCATATTACATAAGCACATCATATAGGCATCATTAGCACATGGCATTACATATAGGAAACACCACATTCTCATCATCATATAAACAGGTGCATCCATATCATCGCATTTCACACATTACATTGCATCTCATGACATTACATTGATCATTGCATAAGCATTCATTTACATTTCATAAATGATCACATAGCATGAACATTATAATCATAAACAATAGGAATATAAGCATTCAATTCATTAGGAATACATATCATATTGCAGTATTACTGCATCACATACATTATCATTGCATACCAAATCATTTCACATATTGCATTGGCATAAAATAAATCATCACATAAATAAAATCATTGCATATCATAGGTCATAATCAAATACATAGACGCCATTTTGAAATAAATGCATCCATAACATATAAAAGAAGAATCATGCATGCATAAATAAAGGAGTACACATAGCATCGCATCAAAATCAGCTCATATATATATCATATCATTAGTGTCACTGTCATAGTACAAAGAATAATAGTCGGATCACTGTACAGGTATGTCAATCAGTACAAAAATGCCCATCGGGGCTACCAAAAATGTGTATCATCTAAATCACGGTCGATCTCCGTGAATGTTGCCCTCACCCCTGTCACTGTGACCCTTTGGTGGTCTCTGGTTGGCTTGCTCTGAGTAGTCAGGGACCCAGTCTACTCTAGGTATGTGGTCATGGTAGGCCTGGCGGTAGTACTCTATCTCTCGAATGGCCTCCTTGTAGGATCGGACCGGCACTGTACCCTGCGAGGATGAGGCGGTTGTCATACTCTCAATCTACTGCCTGCAGCCTAGCTCTGTCACTGCCTGTAGGTCTGCAGCCTGTCGTTGTTGTACAGCCTGGTCTCTCTCCACTCTAAGCTACTCTCTCTCAGCCCGTGCCTAGTCCCTCTCAGCCGTCACTGCCTGTACCTATTCCTGTAGTTGCAAAATCAAGGCATCCCATGCGTCTGCCTGCCCTGTTGGCTGTGCTTATGGCTGTACAGGAACCTAACCCTCACCCTCGGCACGTGGTGGTGGGACTAGTGGATCCTGCTGCTAGTCCTGCATAGGGGCATCCTCGTGATCTGGTGGAACTGGGGGCATAAATGGTGGGTCCTTTCGAATCGCAACCCTAGGACCTCGTCCTCGTCCTCTCCCTTGCCTCTGACCCTGCCTCTGGGTCCTCACCTGGAACAGTCAATCGAAGAGGAGGCCTGAACCAGTCTCTGTAGGCCTTTGTCATGCCCGGATCTTCCAATCCCTAATCATAAGCCCACGGTCAGGCTACCAAGTGTCGAAAGCTATCAACCACCTCCGTTGGAGGAATATCAGGGCCCCATGCCACCTGTGTCATGTTGTGCACGAAAATGGCCACATAGTCGTCATTTGGCCAATCCTGCAGCTCCCCAAACTGATGCAATACATGCCCGGGCAAGTATCTCTCTATCATGGTATGCTCTTGGCCCTGCATGTACCTATCTTTCCGGCAGTAGGGGAGCTGGTCTGCATCGTCAACCCATCCAGGCTAACCGAGGTATGGTCTCCATGTGAATACAAGCATCTCGTCTATAACCCACCTCTAGTAGGGGATCCTATGCTCTCTGATGTGTGTGAAGGACACACCACCTCTGTACCGTGCCACAAGGGCATCCTCTACCCCCATCGGAACTGGAACCACTCATGGACGTAGCACAGAAATGTGCTCCCATGCCCAGACATGTAGAAGTGTCACCCCATCTCCTAGTGCTCTGCCATCCACGTATGCATACTCATGGAGATCCCTGTAAAGTGAAGCCAGAAGGACGGGTCCCCACGCGAATCGAACTAGCCTGTCCCGAACCATCCTCTCCTAGTAGTATCCCCATCCAAGACTAAAATATCGTCCTCGTCGGTCTGGGGCAACCAAACCTGAAATAATCATTGCAACTGCCCAGCAGAAGGGAGGTGCTATGACTCTGTACCTCTCCAACTCAATCTGCCCCTCGCAATAAATGATATCTCATAGAGCGAGGACTCGGGTGCAGCAATCACGTCCCTCCTCCAGGTCGTGGATCACCCGGTGGTCATGAATGGGAAAACATAGTATCTGCCAGACGTCCTCTAGTGTGACGGTCGACTCACCAGTGGGAAGATGAAACGACGATGTCTCACTGTGCCATCTCTCTGCTAGCACTGATAGCATCCCAAGGTGTGTACGCACGAGTGCTACATACACAATGTGCCATAGTCCTGCGGTCCCCAGTCAACCCTAATCCCTGTCGCTCAAGTCCCGTAGGATGCTCGCCAGCTCCCGTGACCGGTGCTCCTGAGAATAAAGCTCCCTAGGTCCATCCTACATCATGCAAAGTCAGCATGTTAAAATTTTGAAAAAAATCCTAACCTAACACTCCAAACTTGCATCCAGCGGCACATTTTGTGAAGGCGTCGCAGTTTGAGTTTTCTCAAACTCTAACGTTGGACTCAAAAATTTTCCAAAAAGAGTCGTCGCGGTGCAATTTAACCCTCAGCGTCGCAATTTTCTTGAAAAGGGCGTCGCCACAGCGCACTTTTCCAAAACTGACCCGCAAGTTCGAGTCGAGCCTGATCTCAGTGGTGGAGTTTTTAAATTCCATATTGCACTGCTGCGGCACAAAGAAGGAAAAAGCGGTGCACTTCAAACACCGAGCGGTGCTATAATAGCGCCGCTGGAGGCGAGCTCATCTTAAAACAAGTAATAAATGCACTAAAATGAAAAAACGAAGCTTCAATTAGGGTCACATACCGGGGCACCGATGCCAGGTGGCCATTGGTAGGTCCGAACTAGGTCAAAAATGTGTAGAGGAAGCTGTCGTTGCACTATATCATTAGGAGCTCAGAGCTCAAATCTCGAGGTTCGCTAATGGAGGTGTGTGAAAATGAATTGAAAGTGACCCCTCGGGCTCCTTTTTAGCCTAAAAATTAGGGTTTTTTAGCCCTAATTGGCTATCCTGCAAGGGTTTTGGACCCCCGAACCTATTTTTGTCCGTTCAAGGCTTGTTTTTCATCGTTTATTACATTTAGACACGTTTTTAGCCTCCCATACCCCTTGTCACCTTTATTCGCGACATCACCTAAAAAAATGGAAATTTTCGTCTGATCTCTCGAGGGGGCATTATAATGGCATGTTTTCCCTTGCCATGCAGCAGTGGGGAAAGTTTTTAAATTATCAAAAAAAATTGGCTTTGTACGAGACTGTTTATTCTTTGAACCAACGCAACGAGTGCATTGCTTCAAAGAGGGGAAAAATGTAGACATCGAAAACATTCCTCTCTTATCTGATTTAAATAAATCCATAAATCTAAGTCAAATAAGTCACATCATCTAATCTCCTGTTAAATTAATTAAACCCTTGATTAATTTAACCTCATCTCATGTCACATCCTCTAGATAATGCAAGTTGCACATGAAAATAGATTTAATTCATTTATTAAATCCATATTTTCCCTCACATGGCATCTTTTGGAATATTCTCTCAATTTGAATTCAAAAATTCCAAGTCAACATGTACATCCAACAAGGCATTTAAGATCTCTTACATGTCCTTTGCCTTGAGCCAAGTGGCATTTATTGCATTTTCCCTTCCCTCTTACATGTCATTTCAATAAATTTGAATTTCAAATATTGGCATTTATTGGCACAAACCCCAAATCTTGCACAACCATCATCCATTCATAGCTTGACAAGTGGCACCATATCATTGGATGAAATGTAGTCCCACATTGCTCAAATTTGGGCTTTCATCCATATTGAAATCCTATAAATGAAGAACTCCTCTCCTCATTTTATCTATCCACAATTTGAGTAAAGTTACCATGCTCAAATATCTATCAAGTTTCACACCATTGATCTCTTAGCTAGGTTCTTTTGCAGATTTGGCTTGGATTCTTCATCATTCATTATCAAAAGTGGATCAAAGTTCATCATCAAGTCTACATCTATCAACATTGCATCATAGGAATTGGGAAAGGTCCAAATTTCCACATCAAATTGGCACCAATTCCCCCATGGGATCAAGAGTTTGCTATTTAGATTAGGATTTCATCTTTAGTTTATCATTTTATTGTGTTTTTGCATATTTTCATTCCTAGTTTGAATTGTAAATGGATTCTATGGGGAATCCTTGTTTATGCTTGCAATATCTAACTTAGGGTGTTTAATCTCTTTGTTTTGCAGGTATAATAGATTTGGGGTTCACAGTACCAACATTGCAAAAATGATATCAATGCTACCAAAATCATATAAAATGAAATCTTTTGAGAATTTTGGGTTTACCAAATTAGGAGTTGTTGATAAGGCCTCCTTTATGACTTCAAAATTGTGCTTGGGCTCTTTGGTCCAGCTGAAACTGGCATTCTTTTTCAACATGGCAGTTAGTGGTTTCAAAAGATTTTCAATATCAAGAATAAATCTTCTAACAAAATTAATTCTACCAAGAAAAAATTGCAGCCCCTTTTTTATGGTTCGGTAAAGGAAAATAAAAAATGGCACTTACTCTTTCTGGATCAATCGTGATCCCCTATTTTGACACAATATGTCCTAAAAGCTTTCGTTGATGAACAACAATGATACATTTTTTGGGGTTGAGGGATATACCATACTCCTTAAACCTCTCAAATACTTGTTTTAGATGTGCAAGGTGTTCATTAGCCTTCTTTGAAAATACTGTTACATCATCAAGGTAAATGAGTACAAGTTTGTGAATCAAACCTTTAAATGCCATGTCCATTTCCCTCTAAAATGTGGCACCAACATTGGATAGGCAAAATGGCATCCTTTTATAAGCCATGCTACCCCATTTTGTGGTGAAGGAAGTCTTGTACTAATCTTCCTCCTTGATTAAGACTTGATTGTAACATGAATAACTGTTAAGTAATGATAATCTTTCGGAACTAGCTACAATTTACAGAATCTACTCCATTGAGGGCAATAGATAATGATCCTTTAATGAGGCTCTATTGAGGTCTCTAAAATCAACACATAGCCTAATCTCACCATTTTTCTTTCTAACCAAGACAATGTTATAGACCCGTGAGGTATGTTTGATTGGAAAAATGATGTCTCCCTCAATCAGTTTGGTCAACTCTTTGACCATAATAGGCTCAAGCTTGGGGTTTAAAGGACTTTGTTTCTACCTAATAGGTTTTGAGTTTGGCTCAAGCTCTATGGTATGTTGGGAAATTTGGGGATCAAAACCCTTTAAATTAGAATATTCCCATGCAAATACATCTTGAAACTCTTGACAAAGAGCAATGAAAGCTTTCCTATCTACATGTAAATAGATTTTACCAACTTTAAGGAGCTTACCTTTGAAAATTTCAAGATCCTCATAATGTTCTTCTTTGACCTACATGTTGGTCTTACTCTTTTTCAGCTGGTCATCCATGCTGAAAATGGATTCCAAGGTGAGTAGACCCTTGGGTAGTTTGTTCGAGTTTAATTGGATGATCTGATCATCATATTGTTGCTTGATCTTCTCTTGGTTGGCTGCTACAAACTCATTTTCTTGCAGCATAAAGCTCAACACCTATTCATCACTCTCAAATACTTTCCAATGAATGTTATTATCTGGAATAGAAGGTCTGATAACTATTTTAACATATGGTTGCAACTTTTCTTTCTTAATTTCATTTGGAATATCAACTTGAGCACCTATTGCATCCAATCTATCAGAATGCCTATTTTGATCCCTAGGAATATAAACTAGATTGAAAACGTCACTCTTTTATCATATCCCACACCCTGTGTTTGTAGAATTTTAAGACATCATTCTTAGTAACATGCAGAACTCTCACCTAATTGATGATTAATTCACTATCACCATAAACTTGCAAGAAGCCAATCCCTCTTTTTCGTGCCCATTCCAAGCCTTGAATTAGAGCTTCATATTCAACGGTATTGTTAGTACAAGATAAAGCAAATCTAAATTAGGGTACTATTTGTCACCTTGTGGGGACACAAGCATTGCACCCCCACCAACACTGTTCTTGCTTCGAGAACCATCAAAGAATATCTTCCACACTTCACCTTGTTGTTCTAACTATTATCCCACCTCTTTTTTGAGGTTTTGAATCATTGAATTAGGTTCATGCAACACATAGAAACCCAAACCAGTCTCTTCAATGTTATCATTTGGGTTGTCAATGATATTTTATGCTGCCCACTCATTTAAAAGCGTATTTGGTATGCTTTCTGCTTGTAGTTCTTGAGTAGAAACAAGTTCATTATCATCAAAAATAGCACAATTAACGTTAATAGCACTTGGGACATATGGTTCAATGTGATCTTTAGCAATAACTTAGATTTGATGACTACTTTAGTTCCATATCTCATTTTGAATACCATGTGGGACCAATTTGATGACAAATAACATCCTATCTTGGCAGTGAAGTCTCTTGACAAACATAAAGCAAAATTTGGTGGTAAGTCAATGACTGAAATGTCTTGGGAAATGGAGAAATTGGGGCAAGCATGTAGGGTAAGGATTACACCTTTGATAACACCTACAGTGTTAATGGCTGTCCCATCAAGTTGGAAAACTTCTTTCTCAAGAGGCTGATATTTTAGTCCTAACTTATCAGCAATCTGTTTGGGAATGACAGAACTACTTGCCCCTGAATCTACCATGCAATTGTGAACTAACTTATCTCCTATTATCAAGGACACATAAAATGGGGGTGGTTTGACATCCTTACTTGGTTTTTTACTACTGTCTTGAGTTGCATTTATTAAGACAGCCTTGACTTGACCTACTGGCACACCATTTGAAACACTAAAATCAGCTGAGATAGATTGCAACAAGTCCTTTTGACCAAGAATAGATAAAGAATCCTACATTGACATATTCACGTTCATCTTTTTCATGGATCCAATAATGTTGAAGGGTGTGGAAGCATTTACCTTTTGATGGCTCCTTGCAATAGCAAGGTCTATCTGCAAGTGGGCTAGTTAGGGTTGATTCCCAAGTTGTCCACCACTGATTCCTTGTGAATTTCTTTGCAAAATATGTGTTACTTGAGGATTGGAAGGTCCAACAACTTCCTTGGATTTATTTGTTGCTTGTCCAATCCTGAAATCTCTCTTTTTGGCTCGGGTGTTGGTGGCTATTGGAGAGCTATCAATATTTACTCCACAAAACTTCTCTCCTTGCCAATTCAAGAGAGTCGTGTCACTTGCAGGGAGCTCCTACTATTGGGATGATTCACCATTAGACACATCTTGCACACCCAAAACATTTTGAACCATCAATTATTGATTGATGACACCATTTAAACATGTAGTTTCATTATGGGCCTAGTTGCAAGGATAGCACCACTCATATTTTGTTGCAAGGTTGTTTTGAACAGGTACCATATCCCTGGCTGCACTAATTGGAACTAGATTGTATGGCTAAAAAGGCCTCAAATTTAGATTTTTTCATGCACCTTGGAAGTTTCCTTGATATGGCTGACCTTGACCTTGATTTTGAGGCTGCCAAGGCTTGAAACCTTGAAACTACTACTTTTTGAGGGTCACAAGTTTGTTTCCAAAAGTTTAAAGTAGGTTCTCAATCTTTTGTTGGCTGCTTTTTATCTCTTGTAACTCTTGAGATGGTCCTTGGACAATAATTTTTGGGCTAATAGTAGTTGTTAAAGGGGCTATTTGAGGTGTTGTAAAAGCTGTAGGAGGCTGAATATCAGGGGAAAAGGCATAGGAGGCCTAGGGGAAATTCTTCAAGCTTGTATGAGGTTTTTTTCTGCTCTTATAGCTATATCATAAGCTATTGGTAAGGTGTTTCCACCCATAGATTGTATTAAAATAATAATTTTACTATTTAAGGCTCTCAAAAAATAAAGGAATGCATACTCAGCTAGAGGCCTCGTGGGATCCAGAATTATGTCCCACATTCTTTGAAAAAAAAAATTGAAGTCTGTCATATGTTCATGAGGATCCCATTTAATGTGGGTTAGTTGCTCCACTAATGACAAGTTGTCATACTTGTCTTCAAACTACTTGCATAGTACCTCTCCTAATTCATTCCACATTTTGATGGAATTAACTATTAAACTCATGAACCATTGGAGTGCTTTACCTCTGAACGATGCTGCCAGCAACATCAAAGCAACATTTTCTTGAGTTATGTGATGTACAGAACACAAATTTGAAATATCTTTAATGTGTTCAACTAGTGTGGTCTGATCTCCACTTGAAAAATATGGCACACTTTTAAGAACAGCCATTGGAACGTCATCATCTTGAGCCAATTGAAGTAGGTTACCTCCATTAAATGTAACAAAAACTTGATTTCTTGGAAACACCATATTTGGCACCAATTTTTGCTACCTTATAGGGTTGGAAACTCTCACTACAATTGGAGTTCAAACTGTCTTTCTTGATGAAACAACTTTCTTTGTTCACCTACCTCTCCTTCAAGGTGGTGAAAGTTGTAGATAATCAAACGAGACAAAATTTTCCCTTGTCTGAATCTTTTTCATATGCTACTACAGCATTGGTTTATTGTCAATTTCCACATTCAGCATCGTCAAATATGCTTGTGTGACCTCCTAAAGGCTGAAAATTTGTTGGCTACATATTAAAACTAGCAAACAAATGTATTTTTGTAATATGAAATGACTAGAAGGGTCCCACCGGGTGTGCCAAACCTGTTAGTGATCCAAATTTGTACCCTAATGCCAAGTTGTGAATGAACTTAGCAGGTTTGGATGTAACATGGGATTGCTTTTAGGTTGTGGGTGTCCTATTCAAAAGTAGACCTCCAGATTATGGGTTGGCTTCCCTTTTTTATGCCACCAAACTACTGATTTTTGAGGTAAAGGGTAAGAAATGCATGAAATGTGAACATAAACTAAAAATACCTAAGTAAAAATACCTAAGGTGATACACTAAAACTAACTAGGACCTACTAACAGTCTCTCACATTCAAATTAATATCATAAAACTCTACTTACACAACTCACTTTCACATGCATTTCACATAAATAATTTATAAGAAGGTTTCTAAACAAGACTTTTAGAAGGAAACACAAGTCTCACAACTAACAACACTATTGACTAACAAAAATTATAACCTGTTAACATGCATTTTCCACTAAACAAATGCCTAAACATGAGACAAGTTTGCAAGGAAAGATAAATTTCACAAGACAAACTAATCAATCACTAACAACATACCATGAAACATGAAATGAGAAGGTAAAATGCTCTATTGTATTAATTCAAAGTGCTTACTGTATCTCAAGTCCATCTGAGTTACAATACTGCTCCATGATGAAAAATAGCACAAAAAACAAAGCTATCACTCTGCTGGAAAGAAAGAAATGCCTCCAAAATTCCAAAATGAAGTTACTTAAGCAAAAAGATCACACAACTCTCATGCTTGGCCATCTAGAAGGTTTTGGTCAGATGCAACAATGAAGCCAAAAAAAACCTTCTAAAGTCACTTCAAAAGGTCCTCTAAATAGTCCAAGGTCAAGCCAAGACCATAGCCATCCAAAAAGTGTGACAAAATAGCCTCCAAAATACATGTTTCTCCAAAATAGTCAAATTCTCCACTCAAACACTCTCTTCATGTCTGCAAGTCATCATTTTGTCTCCTAGCCCTCACCCATGCAATATGTGTGTTTTGAAAACACAAGACTCCAAAAAATAATTAAAGATAATAACTTGTCTAAGTGATTCATAATACACCACTTAATCAAGTTATTTTACATTTCAAAGCAAAATGCAAGAGGGGCCCACCACCTCTTTGAATTGCATTACATTTGCATTAAAAAGACATAATAAAAGTGAATTAAAAATCACTTAAATGATATCTTTATACTTTGAAATAAAATGGAACATAAAATGCTATATCAAAATACTTTCAAAAGCATTAAACAAGGTCAAAAAACCTCCAAGGCACTTGACCATTTTTACTTACCTCATTCTGCACTCCAAGGCCACACACTTGGTCAACATCTTCTAATTTTCAAAGGCAAAATAAAGGTTCAAAATTGGCCTATATGGTCGACCTCCACACTTCATGGAAGGAATATTCTAAAAGTCTTGCAAGCATCTTGATGACCAAAGCTCAAAGGCATATTCACATGTTTCACATTAAAACACCTAGCAATTTTCTTACAAGGCAATAAAAACTTAAGGCATAAAAATTCCTAAGTCATGAAGTCATGATTCGACCCCATAACACATTAATATGTGTTGCATTTTTTAAAAAAATGGGACAAAATCCCATCGCCCACCAAAGAAGGGTCAAACCCTAAACAACAAAAAGATGGAAAAAAATGAAGAAACACTTCTTATTTTCACTTTGAGCTTTCTGGAAAATGACACCATTCCACCATGAGGGTTTGAAGAAGGCATAGAATATGGAGATTTTTGATTGGTTTTTGACAAACTCTAATGAAACGTTGCATGGAAAAGTAGGTGAATTGATTTTTTGACACAAAAACTGCATTTTTTCACCTTTTTGGAGCCATTTGATGTGTTTTGGGCCGCGGCCTATAGAGTAATTTTGACCATTTTGCTTCATTCTTGTTCTTATTTGGTTAATTATACCTTTCAACTGCCATTAAGAAGCTTTAAAAGAAGTTTTTTGTTCAAATATAAAGCTTTGAATAGCAACAAAATGTGAGCAAAAGCTCCATGTAAGTCAATCACTCCATTCTCTCATATTTTTGGGTAAAAATGAATCATTTTGAGCCTCCATTCTGACTAATAAAGTAAAAAATGTTCATTTCCTTATGTATTTTGCATTGAAAGAAGAAAACCCAAATTTTTTCCATTATTTTTTAAGAGATTCTAACCATTGAGGTCACGGCCTGAGAATGGAATATGGTTTTTCTGAGTTATCATTTCTCCTGTAGAAGTAAAAAGAAAATGAAATGGGTTCTTAAAGTTGTTTTCCTTTAAAAACTCAATGATAGACTTTTGTAGCTGGAACCCCAAGTGAGTTTCGGTTCTTTTGAATTTCCAAGTCGCAGCCATGGACATGTGAACTTGGGCTTTTTGGTTTTGTAAAAGGAATTGTTCTTTTGAAAATAGGACACTCCATTCTTCACTTAGATTTAAGTATTTTGAAATCCATGATAGCCGTTTTTAAAAAAAGACATTGTATTTGAACTCTTCCTCCATTTTTTGTAAACCCCAGGTGGGTTTCTTCAAAATGTAGAAAGATTGTATTTTCTGCAAAAAACCCCAAGTGGGTTTTGGTGTTTTTGAAGAAAATAACTTAGATCTGGGCCACAGTTGTTAGGAATGAAATGATTTTAACTTGGTATTTTTCTGTCCTTTGTATTTTGAAAATTTCACACAAACCCCAAGTGGGTTTTCTCATTTTATAAAGAACAAATTTCTTTTATCTACGGCCATGAAAATGAAATAAAAAGGGTTTTGATTTGTGTCTTCTTTCTAAAAACATAAAACCCCTGGTGGTTTTTTCATAATGCAAAAACTTTGCAATTTTTGTTTCAAATATTCATTACCTTTAAGGTCTGCCACTCTATTTTTGTCATTTTTGATAAACCCCAGATGGGTTTTCTATAATTGAGAAGAAGACAATTCCAGATTTCTTGTTTTTTGATGCCATGCAATGGCAACCAGTATTGGAAAATCACCTAGATTGTAACCTGAATCAGATTTCCTAAGAGAGCTATGAGTTAAAACAAGAGCTATCTCTCTCACTGTTCCACAAGAAAATGTTGTTTTGTGAACAAAATACAATTTGCAAAAATGACTCAATGCCATTGCAAAACATGGGTATAATCCATAGGCTCTATGCATCTTTTCCATTTTTCCCATTAACAGTTACACTTGTAAGTTGTGAAACTTGATTGCTCCCCCCATTTCCATCAATAAAGTTATTGTCAACTACACATATCACTTGTGGAGGTAATCCTCAGGTCTAAGCAACTCTAGAAAATGTAGATGAAAGTTTTGGTTGATCATTATGTGACACTGAACAGGGCAGTTGAAAAGATTTACTACCCTTCCTTTCTTCTTCATCCAAGATGCAATATCTAAGTCCACTGCCCCTATTTGTGACTGTGATAATAGACCTATGCCATTAATATTCTCATTCAGCTCTACAGTATTGACTCTCCTCTGTCGTGTTGTTTCCTATCTATGACTATCATATGAAACTATTTTCTTTGACATAGGGCTTCTATCAATCTTTTTACATGTTCAAAGAGGTTTGACTGTCCATTGCCATGTCTTATCAACACCATCCATTGACAGTGTGATATCTACCTTCAATTCATGTGATTAGACTATCTTAAAATGCTAATCCATACTTTGATTAGATTGTGTTTTGTGCCTCAAAAGCTCAAAGATTAACACTTCATCATGTCATATGGTAATGACATTGTCTTTTACCTTTTCAAGGGTTGTTCACCTTAGGTTTCTATAGGACTGTATTATTTTCTTCTTGAGGTGGACTGTCCACTGTCATATGCTTGTCATAGTCCCCTAAGGTTGTGCATTGCCACCACGAAGAGCTCAACCTGCTGCCCCTTCATGACCATTCTCATGACTAAAATTCTTGGGACTGTCCATTAGAGTTTATAAGCTCTTTCTGCCCATTATCCTACTATGAACATCACAAAGAGGTAAAAGATAGCAAGGTATTGAACAATGCATAGATCTTTTAGCAGATGTGTAATGAATAAAGGACATATCAATGGTATATAGAACACTATTCCCAACTAAATGAGTAAAGTTGCAATTTCTTAATAGGCTTCTTATTAAACACCTTTGTCTTGTGATGATTTCACATTGATTGTCCTCCTATGATGGCATCTTCATAAAATATGACTGTCTACCCTTGATTCTTGTCTTCCCACTGAGATCTCTCCTTTATTCACTATATCCACCAAAGGATACCCTTTTTCTCCATACAGTTTGTAGCATTGTAAAAGGTAGGTCGAGCAAAACATGTAACAAGATGGCTGCCTATATCGAAAATCTGTCATGCATCTCATAAACCTTAACTTTCATATGTACATAGAAATATTGAGTCTCTTATAACAGTTATGAGAAGTGAATCCAACAGTATCAAGTGACTCATCCTTATTTTCCTTGCACAAGTTTTACAAGCTTCAAGCATAGTAATTTTCACCATTGACTACCCCTAAACTATACACTCCAATCTCTGACTCTCACTTTCATGAGACAATGACCTTCCATAAAAATGCTTGCTGCCCCACATGTTTGCTACTTAATTTCGACAACAATTGTTTACCTTTTCAATCATGTGTAGCAATTAACACTGTCTCCTCACTTTGATCCTAGTGGCAGACACATGTCGCCTATGTTGGTGATGTGAAAGCTCACCATCCTATGTGATGTTTGGTTATCCAATAGGGTTAAGGTGAGAGGGACTTGACAATACTTTGGATTGCTCCCTCATTATTTAAGAGATGCATAATTGAACTTGATGCATCTTTTGAATATGATAATGAAAGTTGATCAACTAGTGTGATTCCATATTGATTTAATGCATTAATAACATGTATATCTTTGATCAAGTTGCTCAATTTCCTATTCCTCTCAAAACATCAGAGGGAAAAGTGTTGAGCTCTACCCTCGTGGGAGCCACATTGACCTCAACATGCACATTGGTGAGACTATCGCTATTGCCAGAAGATCACGTCGAACTTATCAAGTCATACTAAAAACCATTGTATTCCTATCGACATCCATCTATCGGCAAGAGTCACTTCATCGACATGATCAGCGAGACCTCTCACCAACCTTCAGTTGAACTCATCTACCAACGCTATCACCAAGACATTCAACTATAGCCAAGAGGTTTCACCGAGGTCTTCAAGTCACATAGACGTGAATGTTCTCATCGGCAAGACTATCATATTTCGCCAAGACCTCACACCGAGCTTCATGTTATACTAAACTCTGAACAACAGGCACCAAGAGTTACACCGAAGTCGGGATTCCATTAGCAAGACCAACACCCATCGCTAAGGCTTCACCTCGTAAGTTCCAAGTTACCCCGAGTCAATCATGTCGGCCAGACATCCACATTCGCCAAGACTTCATGCTAATGGGAACAAGTCATACCGATCTCTTCATCGGCCAGACAGACCGAAGGTCATGTTGATATCAACAAGACTTCCTATCTTCACTGAGACATCTTCTCGAGAGTTCAAGTCACCCTGAAACTACTTATTGATGAGACTTCTCCCAGTCGCCATGAATTCCTACCAAATCCTTTTGTTATCCTGAAGACTCCACATGTATACTGTCAGCGAGACAATCCACATTCAGTAAGACTACATACCGAAACACATCTGTTACACTGAAGTCTCACAACCATCGGCGAGAGAGTCAACCTTCAGCAAGACTTCTTACTAAGGCTTCCATGCTATTTTGAAACCCTATTCGCCAAGAGTCACCTCGATATCTGATAGACACCAAACCCGTCGACTAGAGATCTCCACTTGGTAGAAGGTTACAATGAATGCCACAAGTCACAGTGACAACACCAGTCAGCAAGACAAAGGCAAGGTCTCAGTGACATGAGTTTTCACAAGGTTACCAAACTGCTAGTCACCTAGACAATAGGAATGTCACAGCGACCATGCTTTCTTAGAGGTTTCAGCCTATGAGATTGAGGAAACAATTCCAACAATCTCCCACTTGACGAAGATCACACAGGCACCTCCAAAGTAGCCAGAAACTAAGATCACACTAGCTCAACTAGTTCAAACCCTCCAACACTCAAGAAACCCGATCAACATGATTCCACAGATAACAGTCGACCTGACAATCTACAACAAAGTCCAGGCATCCAACTGCAACTCACTGTCAAACAAAGCCATCGAAATGAAACCAATCACAGCCCTCTAGGAAACCACATAGACCTCAAACATGCTCTCATGCTCCACCAAGAACTCTACACCAACATCCAAGATGTCCACCATTCAGGAAATAAACCATGTCTTCTTCCAACATGCCATCTGTGGAAGAAAGATTCAAGACAAGGTGTATAAGCACCATTCCAATGAACATAAGAAAAAGATCCCAGTGATATCATTAACAAGATACTGCTACCACTTCACTATGCTCAGACACCATACATAAGCAATATCAACTTCAAAACCTCAAACAGAACACAACCATTAAGTCTTATCCAGAAACAAGATAATAAACATCAGTTAGAACAACAATTAGATTGACTGCTTCCATCCAACTGATAAACCCACGTGACTGAAAATAGCACCCACAGCTCGTGCTATACCATCCAATCTCACATACCTCAATAGGTATCAAACATTAGTAAACTCATGCTGCTCCAAAACCAACTCATTAACAGCAAATACAAGCTCCAATTGTCAACCAGTCGAAGAAGACAAAACACAACAGGAACTCCCACTGTCTGAGTAATCCAAATTTGAAAGATCAAAGGCATCACAAGTCTACCAATAATAGCACATAGAAAATGTAACCATGTAGTACCAAGGAAATATCCACAATGATATGCACAACCTGCAACAAATTGTTACAAGAAACATTTCCCTCACCACAAGTCTTCACAGTTCTTCCAAGAGCTCCACACGCAACAAAGGAAAAAGAATTAAGAACCTCCATGTCATCACCCATGAACATGAGTGAAAACACATGACCACAAACAAGTGATCACTATAGCTCCAACCAAACCTCAAACCAATGTAATGTGAAACCAAAACATCCAGGAGATAAACCAAGACCAAAGAGAGAAACTTTGCACACAATATTCATGTAGAACATCCTCCTATATACACTTCTAATAGCCAGCTATGCCAAGAATGATCTCCTTCACATCCCAAAAGAAAAGCCCAAAAAACATCCAACTATTCAATCACCAAGATCAAACCAACTTCTAATAGCATGTAATCAACATGGATGTAAGCCTTCTCAAAGAAGATCAAGCTACTTAATTTCCCATTTCAGGAAATCAACCCATACATCATCTCCTACCAATTCTCATCAGTAAATAACATAACACAAAAGCTCAAAGAGATAAACAAGTTGTACAACTTCCACCATGAATCTTCAAGAACCATTAAACAACAATTCAAGATCCATATCATGAAAGTGAACTTAAAACACATCTGAAAGATACAATGGGCCAAATACCTCTCAGATAAACTACCGAGCAGACCAAGAATGGGAACGAGAATACTCCTTTAAGATATGTAGGCCATCATGACTAATCCGAGAGAAATCTCCTCATAGGTCTCTTATTGAACTCACGTTCAACCAAGGTGTAGGCTTCTCGAACTTTTTGCTAAAAATTTCATCAAGAGTAACCATCAACAACACTTCTCTTATAAGAGAAAAACAACCTCACCGTATTCTTCATGTATCCAAGATTACTAGCAACCGATCATCTCATGCTAAGCTTCAACTGCATTACTGCACTATCACGAAGTATCAAGCAAATAATCAAAGCACCCAATACAGAAAGAATTACCAGACCACTGTCAAAGCTCCAATCATCTGAATCAGGAACTTATCTTGACACCATGATCTACACATCCCCATAGAAGATACCATGCTCCAAGTGACTTCACCATTGTCTCAAGTACAATGCACAATGCCAAAACTCCAGTACACAAACAAGAGTATACCCTGACATAAAGCAAATAAACTCAAAACCAACATCACCTATCAAGCACCACCAACACCTTAGCCAAAGATTCCAAGCATCCTCCATGGTTCCAAGATGTTGCACATCTTCAAATAATGTCCATACAAATGTGAAGGAACCCTTCTGTAGCAACAAGATCTAAAAGCTCCCCCTTGAAACATCTGTAACACTAAAGAAGACCATTCACCACCATGTGATGAACACACAGTCACTGCTGAAGCTCCCACTGAAACGTGACATCCGAGCTCTCCAAGCATCATGACCACCTGCTTTAGGTTCCCATAAGCGACTATTTAGATACTCAACAATATCCATCCTCTCATCTCAAATTAATCACACCAATACACAAGAGACCATAGAAAAGGCCAGCTAACAACTCTACACATGCAAAGAATCAACCTCATGGATAAAGACAGTCCACATCCAAGTTATCTCACTGCAACCAATGGGTAGCTAATCCATCAACCACATAACTCGTAGATCACAATCATCGAACATGAAAACCCATCATCACATTGAAAACTACAACACTGAGAATTCAAAGAGAATATCCACATAGACAACATGACTCAAACACCAGATTATGCCAAATCTAATTTTCCAATCATGTCCACAACGAGCACCATAATCAAGGAACCCACAAGCATTACCACAAGAATGTTGAGTGACTAAATACTTACCAACACTCCCATGCAAAGAAGGAGTCATACCTCCTCAAAACCATGCACCAAGCATGCATGCAGAACTGCAACTATCTCATCTAGTAACACCCCAAAAAATCCAGTGCCTGGAAAATAGCTTCACAGCAATTCCACAATACCACAAGTTTTGCTTGACCATGTAAAACCTTCATGTATTCAAGGTTAATAGCAAACAGTGCCTTCCAACACCAAGAAACACTATAGCATAAGCACTCTCTTCCATGGCTAAGAAACAAACTAGGCTTCTCCATATCACCAAGGAGCCTCTCACACAGACACCCAATATGAAAGCTTTACTGCTACACAGCCACAGAGTAAAGAAATCCACTTCATATTCCAAGATTAAACCTCTACCAGCCAGGAGACACAGATCACAACATGACCAACTCCCTTTTCCATCTTGACCATCCTTCAAGCTGCATGATGTCTCAGAATACCACAAGGCTTCCACTCATCAAAGGATCAATACATCAGTCCATTCCTCCAGATTTCTTCTAGCCCATCAAGCTAAGAAATCTTCACAGGAGAAATATCCAGAAACAACAACTAGAAGAAGGCTCTGATACCACTTGTAATGAAATTAATGGAGCCCATCTCAGAAAACTCCAAACAGTAGTGCCTTTGGTAACTTTCATTTTGATTAGATTACTTCAAAGACACATACAACTATGTCCTAAAGTGGAAACAGACACAGTTAATTCCCACATTAATCCTTCTGAGAGAATCACATGTAAATTCAACAGTAAGCAATGACAGATTCTAGAAATAGAATCAACACAAATGAAATATAATACAGTAAAGAGAACACAAAGATTTTACATGGGGAAAACCCTTTCGGGTAAAAAAACCCCACTCTCCAAAGTTCGAGCCATTGTATTATTCAGCAACAGGAAGTTACAATACAATTTCAGGCTCATATCCTTTTCAGAGATTACATCTTGTTCATTCTAGAATCTATCTGGTAGTAAACTCTCCTCTTTACCTTTCCTCATCAACTCTCAAAACAAACAATCTTCGTATTGTTGCAATACCCTCACACAGTATACAATATAGATCAACACGAAAGATTAACCATGGCATTCTATTCTTTATCAAGAGAAAATTTGGCAGCATAACCCTACCTCTCACTTCCTCTGTTTCAGCCTCAAGGCCATGGCCATCCAGCCAGCCTCACGTCCTTCTCAGTAACCCTCTCTTTGTTAGTTTGTTACCAACTATCAAATCACAACAAATAGTTCATATTCTGCTTCCTTTGATTTTTCCACATCGTACCACGTCAAACAGTCTTCACTCGGTCAAGGGCATTCAACCTGTGTTGTCATGTCAGTGAGACACTAACCATGTCTCCCCAATGCCAACACAGCCAGCAATCAATATTGCCAAGAGTCGTCTCCATTGGCAAGAGGTTCCACCAAGCTTACAAGTCGCATCGACCTCAGCATGCACATCGGTGAGACTATCGCTATCGCTAGAAGATCACATCAAAGTCATCAAGTCATACTAAAAACCATTGTATTCCTATCGACATCCATCTATCGACAAGAGTCACTTCATCGGCATGATCGGCGAGACCTCTCACCGACCTTCAGTTGAACTCATCTGCCAACGCTATCGCTAAGACATTCAACTGTTGCCAAGAGGTTTCACAGAGGTCTTCAAGTCACATAGACGTGAATTTTCTCATCGACAAGACTATCGTCTTTCGCCGAGACCTCACACCGAGCTTCATGTTATACCGAACTCTGAACAACAGGCACCAAGAGTTACACTGAATTCAGGATTCCATTGGCAAGACCAACACCCATCACTAAAACTTCACCCTGCAAGTTCCAAGTTACCCCGAGTCAATCCTGTCAGCCAGACATCCACGTTCACCAAGACTTCATGCTGATAGGAACAAATCATACTGATCTCTTCATCAGCCAGACAAACTGAAGGTCATGTCGATATTAGCAAGACTTCCTATCGTCGCCAAGACATCTTCCCGAGAGTTCAAGTCACCCTGAAACTGCTTATCGGTGAGACTTCTCCCAGTTGCCATGACTTCCTACCGAATCCTTTTGTTATCCTGAAGACTCCACATGTATACTGTCAGTGAGACAATCCACATTCAGTAAGACTACATACCAAAACACATGTGTTACACCGAAGTCTCACAACCATCGGCGAGAAAGTCAGCCTTCAGCAAGACTTCTTACCGAGGCTTCCATGCTATTCTGAAACCCTGTTCGCCAAGAGTCACCCCGATATCCGATAGACACCAAACCCGTCGGCTAGAGATCTCCACTTGGTAGAAGGTTACAGCAAATGCCACAAGTCACAGGGACAACACCAGTCAGCAAGACTGAGGCAAGGTCTCATCGACATGAGTTTTCACAAGGTTACCAAACTGCCAGTCAGCCAAACAATAGGAATGTCATAGCGACCATGTTTTCTTAGAGGTTTCAGCCTGTGAGATTGAGGCAACAATTCCAACAATATTTAGAACCAGTCATTCACAGGCAATGTCTAGTCTTTCTCCTTATATGCACATTTGTATTTATTCACTTATTCATGTATATGCTCTTCTTTATTTTCATTGAATAAGTAAAGTTTGTCCCTTGGCTTGTGAGGGACATGTACACTTTCATGATTATCAATAAATATTAGATTTGTAACACATATGGTTTTCTTTCTCATTTGTTGTAATTGCAACATTGGAATAAAATTTAATCTATTTCTTTGACAATATTTTCATGCATATTGATGACTTAGCAGACTATGGTTTATCTTTTAAGTGTTTAAATGAACAACACATAAAGAATAAACAATAAGTTACATGATTTCATCTGAAAGCTAAAAATTAGGTAACAACCACTTCCATCTCCCCCAAGGTCAACTAGACCTGAGATTGGTTAAATTGACTCCCCACCTAGGGATTCATCACCACCAAGGCCACCACCTACGAAGAAACAAAAGATGGAATCCAAGGGTTTAGTGGATTCTAAAGATGATTCTGATGATGAGATCTAGGTATCAAAAGAGGAGATGCAACAAGAAATTCCCTCTCCACCAAGAGGGGTAGTACCACAACAATTGGGTTTAAGGATGAGCAAAGCTAAGAGGCATGCATAAGGTTCCTTGATGATGATTTCTTTGTGAAGTCTAAGGCTTTCAAGGAGTTTTCTTATAGAGCTAAGAAGGAGGAGCTTTTCAGTAATATTGCATTGAAAAGAAGTCTCCACCTAGAGATACTTGATGTGACCATTCACTTGCATAGGTCCTAAAAGAAATGAGAGATAAATTTCAAGGAATGAATGCAGCTGAAGGTAGAGAGCTAGTAAGGAAGAGTGGTGTCTTGTTATTACTAAAATGGGACCTAGCCTCTGTAATTTCTTTTGATATAATAAAAAGATGTGACAGACCCTTGTACAATTCTGAGGAGTAAGCTACCATGGAACTACAAGGATCTACATTCAGTGAGAAATGGGATACACTAGCCATATGGGCATTAGCCCCAAGCACAAAGAAGCCTAACATTGCAGAGCCTACTATAGATTATAGGGGAGGATTGATAATAAAGAGAGTGTCTAGCACTTCAGTGATTGAGGCCACCACCATGTCAGTGAATGTGGCACAGTTTACAAGAGCTATAGTGGAGCCAGTGACTACAAAAAAGGAGCAATTCATAAAGTAGTACAATGACTTGTGGGTTGATTATGGAAAGAATCAACAACAAAAAATGCAGTTATAAACATAATTAGCATTGTTAAAAGAGAAATTACAAAATTTTCAATCAAGGGAACCAATGCAGAATAATGCAACTTTTCCCACTCCTTCATATGATCCTACTACTACTCCACCCCCAACAATTTCTTCATGGAAAATTGTGCTTTACAACATGGGAACTGTGCCCATCTCAATTGTGGAGCCTAGATACATCTGAAGCACCCTAGGCAGAGGAAAGTGTCAGCAAAGAAGAGATACTTTAACAACTAAGGGAATACAAGGAAAAATGTGACAATCATGGTAGGGAAATATTTGTCAGCATTATGAAGATTGTCACTACAGTTTTGGAACATTTAAATAAGGGGGTAAATAGCAGATTGAATAACATTCATGCTAGCTATTATGCCATGAAGTTTTCTATAAACAATATTGATACTGATAAGGAGATTGCTATTCCCCTAATGGAAACATGGATTCCTAGGTTGCAGGAGTTGAGGATGATGGTTCTGGGAGCCAAGCATGATACTAACAAACTTGAAAAACTTAATCCTACCATCCAAATGGTGAATGGAATCCACAAAATTTAGGGGGAATATAGACCCTTTAGAGGCAAGGATAAGGGAATTGATAAAAAAAAATCATTTAACACATCATGGTCTCCTTCCATATATTTTAAAGGATGATGGTAACATCAAAACCTTAAAGGAATGGAGAAAAGAAATGAATGAAGTAATTTCACAGCAATCTACTTTGATTTGTGAAGTGCATGATATGAGCAAGTTGGAGAAAAACATGGACATGTTGGCCCATGCAAAAATTATCATGGTAGAGTTTGAAAAAGAAGCAAATCAGGTTGTTACCAAGTATTCACCTTACAAGTATAAGGCTGATGAGGTCATGGAATTTAATTGGCCCACTGAAGATGAATTCTAGAGCTGGTAGAACAAGTATTTGGATGTATTGGATGATTGAGTTGTAGTTGTGAGGTGGGGAGTGCAGTTTTGGTTTTTGAATCTACAACCATGGTGAATAACAGATGAGAGAAGCAAAACACATAGCCTAGAACTAGTACAAATTATGATTTTGCTAAAGTATGGGTAATATATTATCTTCTCTCCAATTTGAAATTGATGACAGGATTGAAAACGTGGATGTGTTCCTTATCTTTTTGTTTTATTATTTTTATGCTTTCTTTCACCTTCACTTGGTGCACATGGACACATTTTTGGAGCACGTGGATATTGTTAAATCAGCTCAAAGATGCCTTTTGGAAGGAAGGACCAATTTCCAACAACAAATGAAAATAACTTTTGTCTCATGTACATTTCCCTCCATTTGAGGATGCAAATATAATTGCAAATGGAATGTGTTTTGTAATGGATCAATTGAATAGTGGCATGTGTACTCTTTGCTTGAAGCTTTTGCTCCTTCATTTATCTAAGAAGGAATTCAAGGCTAGAAGTATAGGGTTTGTTGTTTTGTAATTGATCACAAAGAAAACTATAAAGAGAACACTGAGCATATTTGAGTTTTGTCTTAGGTTCAAGTATGCTAAATGCATATGTAATTTTGATAGCAATACTGGCAAATATAATACAGAATGGCACAAATTCAAATCTCTCCTATGTACTTGCTTCATGAATTATGAATAATATAATCAAGGATTGTCTTATTTGTCTCCATTGATTTCTAGTGGATGTGTAGTTTTTTTCTTTCTTGTTAATTCAAAGAATTGATGTAAATACTTGAGTGAAGCTACAGGTTTATGTCAATTAAGTGCTAGGATATTAGTAAGAAGTGGTGGTTGAGAATATAATGTTGAAATGCTGTAATACAGTATTTTCAAAGCTTAAATGATGTTATGTGTTAAATTGTTGTTAGGTTGCATAGGATTTATGATTGACTTTATTCCCATGATAAGGCACTGCTCTAAGTGAATATTCATAATACATCTTGTTGGTCAATTCTACAACAAATCACCTTTATAAACAAACTTCACAATGGATTACAATTGTTATTATTTTGTGTTGATTTTCACTATTCTCATGCTCTGAATGTAGAAAGTTGTTAAGAAGCAGCCAAATTTTGTGATACATTCTGTTTGTTGAGCTATTATATGAGAGTTATTTGTTATTTGCAATGTATTTGAATATTGGGTGTAGAGGTCTTTAAAATAAATTGTGTGATCACCCTTCCAGGTTTTACAAAGCCCAAAGAGTAGGAAAGCATTGTTGCTTTCACTCGTTTGTCAGCCAATCCCTTTGGGTTGCTTAGGATTGGAATTGAAATTCCATAGGAAATTTTGAAGATTAGATTGGTTCTTAGGAAACAACCAACATAATCCATTATAAATAATCTTATGAGTGCATACGATTGTGTGGGTTCTATCTCATGCACGAAAGATAGAACTATGCCACATGATGTGTGATGACAACATTGTTAAGCAGTCAAACCAAGAATAAGATGAACCTTACAAAGATGAGTGAATCTTTTAAAATAAGTAGATCATCTCTAATGAGAGCCAAAATAGGGAGTGAAAGAGTGAAGGATCCAAATAGCAATGAGTTATGGGAATTCTCGGGTAGACTACCATGGAAAGACCAAAAAATTGCTCAAGACTTGAGATCTCTAATACAATTTTTTTGGAAGGATAACACAAGGGTCTCTCCCAATAAAAGAGATGTTGTAAGAAGGAGAATTGGTAGTCAAATCTGTGAGCCACATCCAAAGCATTTTTTGGATACCATTCAAACCCAATTTTTTGCTAATTTTGTATAGAGGTTTCCTCAAGTTAAAATATGTCAAAGGTTTTTTGAAATTCTAAAGGCTTTTTATGTCAAAATAAATCACACACGCACTACTTATTGTTGTAGAGTACATATTGAGTTTTCTAACCATTATGATGTAAATCAACGTATATGTGTAGATATGCATACTAACAATGTTTTGCAAGAATGTACCATAAGGCCTCCACCTAAATATTCAAGGGATTTCTTATCTAAAATTTTATGTGAAAGAGTGGATGGTCAATTTTTTTACAAGAAATCATGCTTGGATGGCACATGTGATCATTGTGGTGAAATGCAACATTTTCCAATTTTTCAACACATGGCTAGTACACATGCAATTAGAAACGAAATTGTGGAATTTGGAAAATTCAAGACAGTGGCCTATAGTCTAAAAGATGGGAAAGAGATAAAGAGGTGTGAATTGGTCAGTGACAAGATTCCAGTGTATCAATTTATGGGCATTTTTTGTGAGCGTGTGGTCTATGAGTATGCAAGGCATACACATAGAGCGTGATGGTTGGACTCATAGTTCAAGTTATGCAAGGACATGTTTCCACTTCATAGCATCGTTTCAATTGTCAACTTCGCAGAGAACTACACACTATAGCTATAGAATGAGGTGTAATCACAAAACTACAACTCTACATAGGTTGCTATATTTGTGCATATAGCATTCATTCATGAAAATGATAGTACAAAGGATAATAGGAAGGTATAGATGGAGTATCACTTTTACATCAATGATGATCACACACATTCCACAGAGTTTGTGCAAGGTTGCTTTCAAATGTTCTATGTTGATTTGGCTAGTAGGGGCATATCATTCAGTCAACATATCATATGGTCATATAACTATACATCGCAATTCAAGAACTCCTAAATGTTTTATGGTTGAGTAGGATGCATAGGATTAGTGGTGTTCAGCATATGTGGAATTTCTCAGAGGTTGGGAATGGAAAGGGGGAGCATGATGGAGCATGTCCATGTATCAAAAGATCCTTAGCATGAGAAGATTTAAAGTACAAAGATAGTGGAAAGTTCACAAATGCAAAATCAGTTGTCCAGTGGTGCAATCATGCAATGGGCCCAGGTAATGAAGGTAATTCTTTAGTTCGTAGATTTTTTTGGTTGGTAGATGATACTGACATTACAAAATATGAGGATTATTGTACTCTAATAGGATTGAGTGAGCTACACTCTTTTAGAAGCTCAAATGAAGCTACATGGACTATCCATACATATAAGATGGCATACTTTTGTTCAACATGTACACTTCAAGCATGGGATGATTGCAAATCAAAAAAGTGTGTTGACGAATAGTCTATACGAAGTATAACCCCACTTGACACGTATAAACTCTCGACAAATCTACAAATCAGAGAGATGAAATCATACGTTGAATTTTATCATGTATTAGATAGATTAGAACTAGGTAGTATATCTTCTTGCATCTAGTTAATACAAAATTTATACTTTTATCTTACTTTGTTGTTTTATGGCGATGTTCATTAAATACATCTAACTGGATGAACATATCAATCCAAGGCATGTTTATACAATAATTGCATATGAATACAATGAAGAGGGAAAAAATGATTACCTGTCATATCAAGGCCAAAAAGAAATTGGAGGCCCCAGTTATAGTGGAAAAAACATAGAATATCCTACAGGTTTGGTGGTTGTTACTAGAACATGACTTAGAAGGTACCCAGTTGAGAATGCTCTAGCTTGGTTGTTTAAGGACTTTGACACGCATCAAAATATTCTTCACTACTCTAACCTCGTCATCACAACCAACGTTCATTTGATCAAATATAAGGGTAGACTTGCGAACAAGAACTTGTGGAAAGTGTGCGAACAAGACCATGAGGCAATACTTGACACAATAAAGAGTAGAGAAAACCCGGATGGTTCCTTGGATTGATTTGTAAGTATGCACATTGAATTTGTAAAGTCATGTTATTGATCACTATTTTGTTTCAAGTGTAAGTTTTATTGTAGAATGGTTTTCAATATGTTGGAATAGGTCAAGCACAAGCCATCAAATTTTAATGCATCTAGATCAAAGATTTTATTTTCCTTTTTTCATTAAACATTTTAATTGAGGTATATGCAAGGACTTGGGTTGTACTTATGACAAATTATTAATTAGACGTTTTCTTTGGTGAAGAGATATGCAAGATTAGTGAAGGAGAAAAAAGAGAAAGGATTCATTAAAGATCATCAACTTAAGAAAATAACTTGATATTGGTTGTTGGTGCAAGTGTTTAGTGGTATGAGAAACTTGGTATGTTAGAAAATATAAGTTGTATTTTTTGGTTTTGAATCTTGTCTCTCTTTTCCATTTCCTATATTTATCGGATTCTTATATGCTACATCTTTTATGTTTATTATGTTTATATATTCATGACATTTATAGCTAGGATCATCGAGACATGAGAAAGTAGAAAAAGATGGGTCATATCACCATTGTAGGACCTTCAATCAATCTACTTAGAGCATGCATGAAGGTGATAATAGATATAGTCAGAAGGTGTATGTCTCACATTATTTGACTTACTGGTCTTTTAATGATTTTAATGTGACTTCATGTTTGAAATTGTTAGGATTTTATGGTTTTTTTGTGGACCAAATTCCATTGAGAGTACATAGGCACACTGAGGCTACTACCCATGTGCTTCCAAGGGATCACGGGATGCACATGCTTTCAAGCATTTTGAATGTAGATAACTGGGCTACTTGAGGTGGATTAGAGAAAATAAACTAGATAGTATCTCCATTTGTTTCTTCTTGTACAAGAAATTTCATGATCCAAGCTGGAAATGGGAGGATTAATTCCCTGCATGTATTGCTACAAGTATTGAGAAATGGGAGGATTTTCAACATGTCTTTCCTTCACTACTGTAATATTTGTTACTATATTAATGTATTTTTTGAAATACAAAAATTATGAGAAATTATTACATGTAAATGTGTGTATTCCTTAATATGCCTCAATTGATTTTTTTCTTCCCTTCCAATGAGGTATATTTATCATATATGCAACTCTTCTTCTTGTCCTTTTAAAATATATTTAAGCTTGTGCGCAATTCAAATCAACTATATGTGTGTCATGGTGTTACTTCCTTTTGGTATTCTTATCTAAAGCATAATGGTTTATGGTTTACATTTAAATTTAGTTGTATTGTATCTTTTTTATTCATGTATTATCAATTTATAAAATTAGAAACATGGATCCATCTAGATGGTAAGAAGAATGATAATGAAATTTTTTTATGAAAATAATTTATATTGACACTTATTCATGAATATCTATTCATGAAATATCATGCATTATGTTCACATTGTCAAAGGACTATGATCATCATTGTTGCATTTTTTTTTCCTGTCATCATTTGTTGCTCATAATACTTCAATTGTTGCACATTTCATAACTCTTTTTGTTGAAAAAATATACCCCTCTCATATGGTTTCCTTCATTGAAGTCATATCCACTTTGACTGTTATTGTAAAGTGAATGGGTCGTTGTCTTATACTATCCCTTGGATTGTCATCATGACTATCTTTTCATCTCTGCATAGTCATCTAAATTTTTGTCCTTTGCTTATTACATCACAAAATTCATGTGAAACCACTACCTTTTCATGCATATGATATTCCTTTCTTGTTTTTGGCTTCCATGGTTTAAATAAGGTCTTATAAGGACCGTGAGAACATATGAGGGCCTTTTTGTTGCTTCGTTCTTAATTCTTGGTGAAGAAGTTGCAATAAAGTGGCATAGTTGTCAAATTTCATGACATAATCTTTAGGTTTGTATGGAAAAGACACATAAACTCATGTGTAATTGTTTTCTTGTAAGTATTGGAATGCAAAAATCAATGAAGATATGCTCCAAGAACTTGAGGAGCATCGATTTCAAGAAGACACTATGTTTTTTACAAGTTTTGTGATATTTTTAAAGGAAAAACAACAAAAGAATGGTCTTGTACGACACTAGCCTCTGAATAGGAGTGCAAGAGTATGGTTGAATAGAGTTTTGTTTCCTTCATTGAATGCAATTGGTTTGATTTGATTTCATGGTGTTTTTCTCTAGATATGAATATTTTACTCCTAACCTTACTAACATAGACCTAGGGTTTTCCATGAGCTTCCAATGCCCATAACTTTCATTTCCAATGGTGAAAAATTCCATTTTGGTGTGTTTGTTAAAGTGAAGCTAAAATAAAAAACTTAAGTGATGGAAAAGTGGTAGAGTCATTAAAAGTGTGTGATTTTGCAATTAGAATCAAAAGGTCAATAGAAAGGAGTTCTAAATAAATGTTTCCAAGACACTTCATTTTAAGCAAGGAGATTTATAGATTTTCCAAGGATTTACACGTGTGATAATAAATAGCTTTTCAGTAATTTTTAGCTTATTTAGGTGAGGCACTAGGTTGGTCACATAATTTCAGCATGTACTTACACTTCATTGGCTAATCAAAATTAGTCATATAGTATTCCTTTGTGGTAGTTTTCAACTACTGTTAATAAACATTAAAAAGTAAATATTACATTTTACATGTCAAGGGTTTTTAGATTGAAGTTATGATAGTCATTAGTCATGTTATGGTGAAGCTTAAAAATTTGTTGTCTAAGGCTATGGAATTGCGTTGGGCCCCTCCATAATAACCTCTCTCAATTTTTGTTATCTTGAAATCGTTTTCCCGTGGTGACAACCTTTTAGTTGAGGAAAAAGTTGTAAAGTGCAAGCAGTGCAAAGTTGCAAAGTGGTGCAAATTTTGTTTTGCAACTCCTAGGACCAAACCAATTGTTCCAATGCACCTGGATGGGTACATTTACACTACAGATAGTCCTCTTTTGCACCCAAAGATGCCGAATCACTTTGAGGTACATTGTATCAACTCAATTCCGTAAGAATCCAAAGTGAAAAATGGTGGGGTGTTACTTGAATATCGTGATGCTTAAAAAATATTCATTTGAGGCTATGGGATCATGTTGGCCACTATAAAATAACCTCTCTCAGTATTTTCTATTTTAGAGGTGTTTTCCCGTGGTAACGACTTTTCAATTGAGGAAAAATTTATCAAATGCAAGCAGTGTAAAGTTGCAAAGTGGTGCAACTTTCATTCTGCAACTCGTGTGACCAAACAAATTGTTCCAATGCGTCTGAGTACATTTACACTTAGCCTGGTCATCTTTCACATCCAAACATGTCGAATCACTTCGAGCTAAGTTCAACTGACTCAATCCCTTAGAGTCTAAAGTGAAAAATGGCTACAATCTTTGGCAGGCTATTACTCGAATATCGTGATGCTTAGAAACTTATTACTTGGGGATATGGGATTGCATTGGGACCCTCTATAATAATAACTCTCATTTTTTTATATCTCAAAGGTGTTTTCTTGTGGTGATGGCTTTTCAATTGAGAAAAAAGTTGTAAAATGCAAGCAGAGTAAAGTTGCAAAGTGGTGCAACTTTCATTTTGTAACTCATGTGAAAAATAGATTGTTTCAATGTGTCTAGACAGGTATGTTTACACTAGGCATGGTCCTCTTTTGCACCCAAACACATCGAATCACTTCGAGCTATGTTCAACTGGCTCAATCCCTTAAGAGTCTAAAGTGAAAAATGGTTGCAATCTTTGATGAGTTGTTATTCAAATACCGTGATGCTTAGAAACTTCTCGTCTAAGGCTATGGGATTGCTTTGGGCCCCTCTACAATAATATCTCTTAGTTTTTTCTATCTCGGAGAAATTTTCTTGTGGTGATGATTTTTCAGTTGAGTAAAAAGTTATCAAATGCAAGTAGTGTAAAGTTGCAAAGTGGTGCAACTTTTGTTTCGCAACTCATGTGACCAAACAGATTGTTCCAACATGTTTGTATGGGTACATTTACACTATGCATGGTCCTCATTTTCACCCAAACACACTGAATCACTTCGAGCTATGTTCAATCAACTCAATCCCTTAAGAGTCCAAAGTGCAAAATGGTTGCAATCTTTGAAAGACTTTTACTCAGATATTGTGATTCCTAGAAACTTCTCGTATGAAGCTATGGGATCATGTTGGGCCCCTCTACAATTTTCTCTCTCAATTTTTTCTATTTCAGAGGTATTTTCTCGTGGTGATGAATTTTTAGTTGAGAAAAAAGTTGTCAAATGCAAACAATGTATAATTGTAAAGTGGTGCAACATTCATTTTGTAACTAGTGTGATCAAACAGACTATTCCAACACATCTGAATGGGTACATTTACATTATACATGTCCTATTTCACACCCAAACATGCCAAATCACTCCAAGCTATATTCAACTGGCTCATTCCCTTAAGAGTCCAAAGTGAAAAATGACTACAAAGTTTTATGAGATATTACTCGGTTATCATGATGCTTAGAAACTTCTCATCTAAGGCTATGGGATCATGTTGAGCCCCTCTACAATAACCTCTCTTAGTTTTTTCTATCTTAGAGACATTTTCTTGTGGTGATGACTTTTCAGTTGAGGAAAAAGTTGTCAAATGCAAGCAAAGTAAAGTTGCAAAGTGGTGCAAATATTTTTCTACAACTCATGTGACCAAACAGACTATTCCAACATGTTTATATGGGTACATTTACACTAGGCATGATCCTCTTTCACACCCAAACATGTCAAATCACTCTGACCTACATTCAACCGACTCAATCCCTTAAGAGTTGAAGGCTACAATCTTTGATGGGTTGTTAATCGAATACTGTGACACTTAGAAACATCTCGTATGAGGCTATGGGATTGAGTTGGACCCCTCTAAAATTTCATCTCTTAATTTTTTATTTCAGAGATGTTTTCCCATAGTGACAATTTTTCAGTTGAGGAAAAAGTCAAATGTAAGCAATGTAAAGTTGCAAAGTGGTGCAACTTTAGTTATGCAACTCGTGTGACCAAATGGACTATTCCAACATGTTTGGATGGCTATGTTTATCCTAGGTATGGTCCTCTTTCATATCCAAACATGTCGAATCACTCTGAGCTATGTTCAATCGATTCAATCCCTTAAGAGTCCAAAGTGCAAAATGGATACAATATTTGATGGGTTATTACTCAGATATCATGATGCTTAGAAACTTCTCATCTAAGGCTATGGGATCACCTTGGGCCCCTCTAAAATAACCTTTCTCAGTTCTTTCTATCTTGGAGATTTTTTCCTGTGGTGATAACTTTTTAATTGAGGAAAAAGTTGTCAAATGCAAGCAGTGTAAAGTTGCAAAGTGGCGCAACTTTCATTTTGCAACTCATGTGACCAAATAGACTATTCCAACGCATCTGTATGGGTATGTTTACGCTAGAAATGGTCCTATTTATCACCCAAACATGTCGAATCACTCTGATCCATGTTCAATCGGCTCAATCCTTTAAAGAGTCTGAAGTGTAAAATGGCTACAATATTTGATGGGTTGTTACTCGAATACTGTGACACTTAGAAACTTCTTGTCTGAGGCTATGGGATTATATTGGGTCCCTATACAATAAAATCTCTTATTTTTTTCTATCTTAGAGGAATTTTCCCATGTTGGCGACTTTTTAATTGAGGAAAAAGTTGTCAAATGCAAGCAATGTACAGTTCCAAAGTGGTGCAACTTTAATTTTGCAACTCGTGTGACCAAATGAACTGTTCCAATGCATTCAGATGGGTATTTTTACACTAGGAATAGTTTTATTTCACACCCAAACATGTTGAATCACTTTGAGCTACATTCAAATGGTCCAATCCCTTAAGAGTTAGAAGTACAAAATGGCTACAATCTTTGATGGATTGTTACTCAGATATTGTGACACTTAAAAACTTCTCATTTGAATCTATGGGATCACGTTAGGCCCCTCTACACCCCTCTACAATAACCTCTCTCATTTTTTATCTAAAGAAATTTTCCCATGATGACAAATTTTTAGTTGAAGAAAAAGTTGTCAAATGCAAGTAGTGTAAAGTTGTAAAGTGGTGCAAATTTCATTCTGCAACCCATGTGACCAAATAGACTATTCCAACGCATCCACATGGGTACATTTATGCTAGACCTGGTCCTATTTTTCACCCAAACATGTCGAATCACTCTGAGCTATGTTGTACTAGTTCAATCCCTTAAGATTACAAATTGCAATTGTTGTCACCAAATAGTGCACCCTTGCTAAGTTGTAAGACTTAGCCTACTAGTGAAACATGGGATCTAGATATTCAATATCCATGAAGTATAGTTCTTCATGCTCTAGAGTTATAAAACATGATGTGGTGACAGTTAGAGGACTATATTTCCTAATGATTTGTCATGTTATTTCACACATAGAAAATGGAAGGAGGTTTTTTAACTTATTTAAATGATGAATATGGGAGAAATGTGATAATTGCACTGGGTTATACATCCAGAAATCAAGCCTATATTTTTGTTCATACACATCTAATATCTTCATAATATCATTAAAACTAACCTATGCATTGATTTCATTTAATGAGAAGTCAAGTGTTGTGATATCAGTAGATGCAAATAAATTGTTGGTTGGATCAACAACTATCATAGGTTTTGATGTGTTCATACAAGTTCATAGAGATAGATATATATGCTCAAGAGGTTTCAAACATCCACTTGTTCTATAGATGCAAATGCAATGATTTCTAAGCTTTAGAATCAGAACCATTAGTTGTTGGATTCTAGCCTCAACCATGAATTAAAAGCAATACATTTTGCTATGATATTTTTTTCATGCAAACACAAAATTTATTTACAGTGCTTGAGGGTATTGGATTAAAGGAAAATCCATATTATGAAATCACAAATGATAGTTATCCTAACTTATTCAAAGCTCTACATAGTGCAAAGGATTTGACTAGAAATTTATTATATGGGAAGGAGCTCTTACAATTCATTTGAAACCTTTTGGTGTTAAAATCCTTGCCATTAAACAACAATAGAACTCAAGAAGCATGAAGCGTACATGCAAATACATGAAGTATACACATGAATCATGAAAAATACATGTGAACAAATGAATTATACATTGGAATCATGAAGCATACACATGAATACACATAATATACATAAAGTATACACGTGAATAAGTGAAGCATACATGTGAATAAGTGAAACACATGTAATGCAAGCATTGCAAAGGATACAAACCATCAGGAATGGAGCTTATTTACACAATACACATTAGATGGAGCTTATTGAGTAATCAACAGAAATTATTTAAGCATTAGATGTAAACAAAACCCATGCCTACAACATTCAAGCATACAATTTACACAATACGTATGATAACATCATTCAAGAATGGGAGTAGTAAAATAAGATTTGTTTTAATCAAAAATTCGTAAGGCTATACAATGATATATGTTGATAAAAGTATACAATATATCCAATAAAGTCATATAGGCTTACTACAAAAGAGTTGTATGGACATAAAATGTCACGTATATCAATAGTACAAAATATATGTTCCAAAATACCACATAAACATACAAAAAATGACCCTAATACATAGGCATTTCCCTCTAGGGGAAGGAATAAGATCACATGATGCCTTCAACGATTGATTGGATGGAGTGCTTATTAGTTCTTTTCTCTTTTGAACATGCTCACTAGTCCTCTCTTCACTCCTCTGGAGTTGCAACTAATACAATAAAAAATATAGATGTTAATACATAGAAATTGAATTGTGGAATGACATAACAAAATAATCACTTACTATGCAAACCCCAACCTAGGTACCTACAGAACAAAGAGAATAAACACCTCAAGTTAGATATTGCAAGTCTAAACAAGGATTCCCCATGAAATCCATTTACAACTTCAAACTAGGAAAGAAAATAGCAAAAAACACAATGCAAATGACAAAAACAAGATAAAATCCTAATTAGATGTGCAAACTCATGATCCCATGGGAGAATTGGTGCCAATTTCATGTGAAAATTGGCCCTTTTCCCAATTCCTAAGATGCAAGCTTCAAATGTTGAAAATATTGATCCACTTTGTTGATGAAGAATGAAGACTCCAAGCCAAAAATCTACAAAACCTAGCTATGACTCAATGATAATGGATAAAATTCAAGAGATATTTGAGCATGGTAACTTTGCTTGGATTGTGGATGATGAAATGAGGAGAGGAGCATTTTATTTATAGGATTTCAAGATGGATGAATGTCCAAATTTGAGTAATGTGGGACTAACATTCATCCAATGATATGGTGCCACTTGTCAAGCTATGAGTGGATGGTGGATGTGCAAGATTTGGGGTTTGTGCCAATAAATGCCAATATTTGAAATTCAAATTTGTTGAAATGACATGTAAGAGGGAAGGGAAAATGCAATAAATGCCACTTGGCTCAAGGCAAAGGACATGTAAGATGAATTTATTGCCTTGTTGGATGTACATGTTGACTTGGAATTTTTGAATTCAAATTGAGAGAATATTCCAAAAGATGCCATGTGAGAAAAATAGGGATTTAATAAATGAATTAAATCTATTTTCATGTGCAACTTGCATTATCTAGAGGATGTGACATGAGATGAGGTTAAATTAATCAAGGGTTAATTAATTTAATACGAGATTAGATGATGTGACCTATTTGACTCAAATTTATGGATTTAATTAAATCAAATAAGAGAGGAATATGATAAGAGGCTAATTAAATAAGGATTTTGATTTATTTAATTAAAAGGGATGGTGTTAGATTAAATCAAATAAGGTTTTAATTTATTTAATTTAATAGACAGACTTTAGAGATTTAATCAAATAAATTGATTATTTAATTAAATAGGGATAATTAGATCAGATGAATTGATTTAATTAACAGAAGAGATTGACTTGATTAGATAAAATGGTTTATTTATTCAAGAGTGAAATATTGATGAATTTAATTAGATAGGGGACTTTGATTCAATGGTTAGACCGAGGGATGATTCCGAAAGAAACGATGTTAGTAAGTTAGGATCAGATGCACGATGTCAATCAGTATATTTTACATATCTACATTTTGCCCCTCTTTGAAGCAATGCACTTGTTGCATTGGTTCAAAGAATAACCGATCTTAATCAAAGCCAAAAAAATTTGATATTTAAAAAATTTCCCCACTGTTGCATGGTGGGAGAAAACATACCATTATAATGCCCCCTTGAGAGATCGGACGAAGATTTTAATTTTTTGGGTGATCTCGTGAAAAAAAATATGACAAAGTACCTGACAAGTCCGAAAGGTATCCAGAAGGCTAAAAATGTGTCTAAACGCAATAAGACAATGAAAAATAAGCCTCAAGCAGACAAAAATAGGTTTGGGGGTCCAAAACCCTAGCAGGACAGCCATTTAGGGTTAAAAAACCCTAATTTTTAGGCTTAAAAGGAGCCCGAGGGGTCACTTTCAAATCATTTTCACACACCTTCGCTAGCAAACTTTGAGATTCGAGCTTTGACCCTCTAGCGATATGGTGCAACGACAACTTCCTCTACACATTTCAGACCAATTTCAGACCTACCAGTGGCCACCTGGCATCAGGGCACCGGTATGTGACCCTTACTGAAGCTTTGTGTTTTCATTTATTACATTAATTACCGCTTCAAACGAAAAGCTCACCTCCAACAGCGCTATATAGCATCGCTCAGCATTTAAAGTGTGTCGCACCAGGCCATTTTGTGCCGCAGCGATGCTATTTATCATCGCAACGGTGCAGTTAGGAGTTTAGAAACTCTGACGCTGGGCTCAGACCTGACGAGATAGTTTGGGAAAAGTGTGCTGTAGCGGCACCCTTTTCATGAGTTTGGGAAAAGTGTGTTGCAGTGGCACCCTTTTCATGCAAATTGTGACGCTGGAAAGAAAACTGCGCCGCAGCGGCTCTATTTGGCTCAATTTACGGGTCTAGCGTCGGAGTTTGAGGAAACTCAAACTACGACTCTATCACAAACTATGCCGTTGGGGACAAGTTTGGAGCATTTGACCAAGAATTCTCTGAAAATTTTAACACGGTGACTTTCCTTGATGCAGGACGGGCCTAGGGAGCTCTACTATCGGGAGCACCGATCATGGGATTTGGCGAGCGTCCTATGGAACCTGAGCGACAGAGACCAGGATTGACTGGAAGTCGCAAGATTATGGCACATTGCATATGCAGTGCCCATACGCACACACCTAGGGATGCTATCAACGCTGGCCGAGAGGTGGCACAGCGAGACATCGTCGTTTCATCTCCCTACTGGCTAGGCCACCGTCACCTTGGAGGACGTTTGGCGCATTCTGCGATTGCCTATTCATGGCTGACGAGCAATCTATGACATGGACGAGGGACACGAGTGTTGTACCAGAGTCCTCACCACATGGGACATTATTTACTGTGAGGGACAGATTGAGATCGAGCGGTACAGGGTCATCACACCTCCCTACTACTGGGTAGTTGCAGCAATCATTTCAGGTTTGGTTGCCCCAGACAGACAAGGGCGATACTTCAATCCCGGCTGGGGTTATTGCTGGGAGCAGATGGTCCTAGACCAGCCAGTTAGTTTCGCATGGGGTCCTGTCTTTCTAGCCTCACTCTACAGGGATTTACATGAGTATGTTTATATGGATGGCCGAATGCAAGGGGCCGGAGTGACACTACTTCATGTTTGGGTGTGGGAGCACATTTATGTGTTGTGTCCACGCATCGTTCCAGTTCTGATGGGTGCAGAGGATGCCCTCGTTTTACGGTACAGAGGCAGTGTGTCCTCCACACACACTGGGAAGCACAGGATCCCCTACTAGAGGCGAGTCCTAGACGAGATGCTTATCTTTACTTGGCATCCATACCTTGGTCAGTCCGGATTGGCCGATGATGCCACCCAGCTCTTTTACTGCCACCAGAATCGATATATGTAGGGGTAGGAGCACACAATGATCGAGTGGTACCTTCCTGGGCACGTACAACATCAGTTTGGAGAGCCACAGGATCGGCCCGATAACGGTTATGTAGCCGTCTTTGCACACAGCATGACACAGATAGCATGGGGGCACGGTATTCCTACCTCTAAGGCAGTTGATAGCTTCAAGAAGTTGGTAGCCCGACCATAGGCTTATGATCAGAGCTTGGCAGATCCAGGGACCACTCAGGCCTACACAGACTAGTTCAGACCTCCTCTTCGGCTGACTATTCCATGTGAGGAGCCAGAGGCGCGCAGGGTCAAAGGCAGAGGGAGAGGGCGAGGGCGAGGACCGAGGGTTGAGATTCGGCGAGATCCACCAGGTGTGCCCCCAATTCTACCAGGCCATGGGGATGTTCACATGTAGGATCAGCAACAGGATCCACCATGAGATGAGGATTAGCCTCAGGTAGAGCCACATGTGCAGCCACAGGGACAGGCAGATGGTCAGGATGCACTGATTGCACAGCTGCAGGCCCAGGTTTAGGCACTAACAGTGGAGAGAGACCAGGAAAGGGCTGAGAGAGAGCAGCTCAGAGCAGAGAGGAATCAAGCTATGCAGCAGAGACAGGCTGCAGAGCTATAGGTAGCTACTGAGCTAAGCCGCAGGCAGTAGATCGAGAGTATGACAGCCTCCTCCTCCCATGGTATAGTGTCAATACGATCTTACAGGGAGGCCATCTGAGAGATAGAGTACTACCATCGAGCCTACCATGACACCATACCTAGAGTAGATTGGGTCCCTGAGTACTCAGAGCGGGCCAGCCAGAGACCACCAGAGGGTCACGGTGACAGGGGTGAGGGTATCATTCACAAAGATTGGGCTTGATCCTGATATTATGATGTACTTTTTGTGCCTTATGGGCTCGTTTTTGATAGCCTCGATGGGCCTTTTGTACTGATTGACATATATGTATAGTGATCTGATTTATTTTTTGTACTATGACAGTGATATGATTGATGATATATATGAGCCGATTTTGATGCGATGTACTGTGTACTCCTATATGCATGGATGATTTATTTCTATATGTTTTGCAGTGATGTTTTATGGATGCATTTATTTCTAATGATGTTTATGCAATGATTATGACTAATAGGTCTATATTATGCTCACCTATGATATGATATATAATGATGTCTATATGATGATTTATTTTATGCTAATGCAATATGTGAAATGATGGTATATATAAAATGATATGATCAATGGTATATGCTAATTATGTGTGGAATATGCTTATATATGAGATGATTTATGGATGGATGTGATATGAATGTGATGGTCATGATATGATGCAAATGAAATGGTTTTATCAGATGCTTAGAATAACAAATGTTATTATCCTAAATGATGATGTATGTGATGCAATGATATGTTAATGCAAAGTGTGAACGTAATCTGATGATAATGATGTCATTTATGTTATGCAAGTATGTATGCCTAATGAATTAAATGCTTATATACCTATTGCTTAGGATTATGCAAAAATATTTATGAAATGCTTTCGTAGATGTTATGCGATGATTTAGATGGTAATATGAAATGGTTGTGAAATGCAAATGAATGTTTATGCAATAATTGATATAATGCCATGAGATGCAATGTAATGGGTGAAATGCAATGACATGGATGCACCTATTTATGGGTAATGTTTATGATAACCTGTTTATATGATGATAATGTAACGCGTATGTTTCCTATATGATATGCTTATGCAATATGCTAATGATTTGTGGATGCAGGATCGATGGCGATGATGGTGATGATGGTCAACTGCCATAGTACCTTGTTAGTGTGGTTAGTAAGAAAAGAAGAATTCATTTCAACAAGACACAAGATGATGCAAATGCAAATGATGATGATGATGATGATGATGATGATAATTACTTGTCAAGGAATTGGGATTTTCAAAGGGCCAAATTTTCTTATGTTTGATAACACACGTGGTACGATGCATCGAGGTATAGAAAACCAGGATGGCGTGGTACTTAGTGTGATGGACTTTGATTCGACAATCAGATAGGAGTATTCTTGTTCACACCTGACATACAGAAACCTTGCTAGGATGCACTTCCGAAGTTTCAAACACCTCGGACCAAAACAAGGAAAGGTAAACCTATCCCTGTAATAGTCAACAAGTTGCCCTAGACCTCTTCCATGCATACCTAACAAAGCAAGTATTCGTCGAGGTTATATTACAAGAATATCCAACAAGTACAACAAATAAAAGATAATGATCATTGCCCCATTCCTATTTCTCTAAATCCTCTACTTTGGGATATGATTGAGACATCCTTGGAATGAGCGCAAAATAAGATAAGTCAAAAGATAAAGACCAAGTAAACAAACAAACTGATGCTCTTCAATACCGCTAACGGAGAAAGGATGTGTTTTCTAAGGATAAGAACCGAAACTTATTGCCAAAAGATAATGCCCATTGTAGGAAGGATTCATCCTAGGACATGTTAGTGGATGGCGGCATGTCATTTCGTTTACCCAAAGTGCTCTAAGGGATGATTGATATGGGACCAATTCAGATGATGTGTTACCGATACAGAGAGGTGACCAATTTGCTTACACACTGACTTAGACTTAAGACTTGATGTTTGGAGTTCTACTTTTAAGCTACTAGACTTGTTTCCAACTATTTCACCAAAGGTTGAGGATGATGATCAGTTTATTATGGGTGACGCTTATTGCGGGTGCAAGCGAGATGATACAGATGGATTTTTCAAATATTTGGATGTTTTTTATGTTTTGCAATATTTTTTAGGCTATTTTTTGGTATTTTTTTGAGGTTTTCAAATTTTTTGATTTTCAATTTTTTTGAATGCTTTTGGATTTTGCAAGATTTCGACCAAGAAACTAACCTAAAGACCTATCCTAGGGGTCTCAGGGCTGATCAACATATTAGCCTTGCCTACGTTATACACGCAGAGACCATGTAGTTCGACTGCCGACTTGACAGATTTATAGATGATGATATACATGATGAGATGCCAGTTCATTATGATGGACTCATATAGGACTGACCTAAATATCTCGAGGGATGATCAAAGATCAACCTTGCCTACGTTCAAGCTCATAGACAACGTAGTTCGACAAGACGACTCTATTTTTGAATTTTTGACTAACTTTTTGACTTGTTTTTGGATTTTGATATGTTTTGAATGTTTTTGGATTTTGTGCTTTTCTGATGTTTTTGGATTTTCTGATTTTCTGATGTTTTTGGATTTTTTGATTTTCTAATGTTTTTGGATGTTTTTGATTTTCTAATGTTTTTTGATTTTTTGATTTTATGATGTTTTTGGATTTTCTGATTTGAGGACTTTAAGAATATACAAGAATCTGATCTTATGAGAACGTGCCCCCAACGTGATGCAATAGACTACCCCGATAAAGGTAGGACAAACTGACTTTGAGAATGGGTTGAGTAGTACTAGGAGGGATCATGATACGAAAACAGGACCAAACGATGGTGCGGATGTGAGTGGATGAGTGATGGATGGAGATATAGATGTGATGGATGATGGAAGAAAAATGGATGGATGATGTCGAACAAGCCATAAAGATCCTAGTGGATGGAAAGTGCTTATTTATGCAAGGCGCCTGTTTGCCAGGTTTTCACTGAGGTACTTGCCGAAAGTGCCACCAAAGTGGTTTTCACTAAAATATGATTTTTCTCTTTACTATTTTTTATTATTTTTCTCTTTACTAACGAAAGGTCCCAACCAATTGGGTTCAAACTTGCCTTTGCTGCTTGGGTTTGGGACATTCTTCTGATTTTCTTTTAAGACTAGTTCTTCAACTTGGAAAGTCCTGCTTCTAATTTTCTTGTTGTAGCTCCATTTGAGTCTATTCTGATAGACTTGGAAATTATTTAAAGCATCTATGCGTCTCTCATCCAGTAACTCCAGGTTGTTTAATATTGACACCCAGTAGTCCTCGTCAGTGATGAGATTTTGCAATGATATTCTGAGGGATGGGAGCTCGATCTCGATGGGGAGTATGGTTTCTGATCCATAGACCACGGAGAAGGGGGTGGCACTGGTGGGTGTGCGGATGCTGGTTCGATAAACCCAGAGGGCAGGATTAAGCTGCAAATGCCAGTCACGACCTACGTCATTGACTGTTTTCTTGAGGATTTTGAGGATGGTTTTATTTGTAGCTTCTGCTTGGCCATTGCCTTGGGGATAGTACAAGGTGGAAAAGCAATGTTGGATTTTGAATTTCTCGCACAAGTCGCGAACATCCTAGTTCTTGAATGGTGTCCCATTATTTGAGATAATGGCTCGTAGGACACCGTAATGACAAATGAGATAGTTCAGGATAAATTTTGAGATCTGCTTGTAAGTGATATACGTCATGGGTATGGCTTCTACCCACTTTATGAAGTACTCAGTTACAGTGATGATAAACTTGTGGCCATTGGATGAGGTGGGTGTGATTTTTCCAATGAGATCGAATCCCTATTGCGAAAAGGGCCATGGTGTGATGATCGGGTGAAGCTCTTGAGCTGGAGCATGGATGAGGTCCCCATGCTGCTGACATTGTACACACCTTTTAGCATGATCATGTGCTTCTCTTTCCATTGTGGGCCAATAATACCCCGTCCTTAGCAGTTTCTTGACAATGGTCATTCCACTTGAGTGTGAGCCACAGATACCGTTATGAACCTCAGTTAGAGTGGTTAATGCCTCCTCAACATTTAGGCAACACAGTAAGGTACCTTCTACACTTCTACAGTATAGGGTATCACATAGGATCACAAATCTGGATGCCTTTTTGACAAAGGTTTTTTTTAGGCTCGATGGTAGGTCAGCGGGTATGACTCCTATTCAAAGATATGTATAGATGTCATGATACCAAGGATTGCCAGGACCAACGATTTCACACACATATTTTGATTCTGGTACCCTGAATGTGGGAATGAGAAGCTGCTCAATCAGAAATTCATATTTCGGTACGTTATGAGGGATGTCTAATAGGGACCCAATTGTAGCCATGGCATCTACTGCTCTGTTGTTGGTTCTTGGAATCTACTCAAATGTTATGTCAATGAAGGATTCCTTTAGAGTCTCCACCAATTTCTTGTATGGAGTAAGCTTATCATCCTTAGTTTGATATTCATTATTGACCTGATTTATGATCAACTGAGAGTCTCCATATACCTTGAGAGTTATGATATTCCATTGTACTGCTATCCTGAGGTCTATAGTCAAAGCCTCATATTCTGCTATGTTGTTGGTGCAAGGAAATGCCAATTTGTATGACTTCGGTATGCAGTCCCCTTGTGGGGTGATGAAGAAGACACCAGCTCCTGATCCATGTTGTGTGTATGAACCATCGAAGGATAGTTTCCAATGATCAGCTACGTTGAGGTTAAAAATGGATTCATCTAGGAATTCTGAGACAAGAGGGTTCTCAGAATAAATGGGTGCTTCTGCTAGTTGATCTACAATAACTTTTCCCTTAATGGCTTTCTGCTCTACATACTCGATGTCATACTTTGATAATATCATTACCCATTTTTTCATTCTTCCTGTGAGCATTGCCTTTGATAGGAGATACTTGAGGGGATCGATTTTCGTGATGAGCTCTATCTTGTGTGCCAACATGTAATGTTTGAATTTTTGGGATGCAAACACTACGGCGAGGCAAGCTTTCTCAATGAATGAGTAATTTAGCTCATGACTGACCATTGTCCTAATGATGTAGTAGATGGCCCTCTCCATTTCGTTTTCATCATGCTGAGCTAGGAGAGCTCCAAGGGCTGCTGCTGTTGTTGACACATATAAGATCAATGGATTTCTTGGGATGGGTGGCATTAATACTGGTGGTGTCAGTAGATATTCTTTGATTTTTTTAAATGCCTCTTCGCATTTTGTATCCCATTTGTATGTCATTCCCTTGTGGAGTAGGTGAGAGTATGGGTTCTGCTTGTTTTCCAGTTGTGCTATGAACCATCGGATGCATTGAAGTTAGCCTTGGAGGCCTCTCAATTGTTTTAATGTCTTTGGTGCTTCCATCTCAAGGATGCTTTCACTTTTTTCGGATCCACCTCGATACCCCTCATGGAGACTATGTATCCTAGAAATTTACCTGATTGTACGCCAAAGATGCACTTCTTAGGGTTTAGTCTGACTTTGTATTCCTCCAGTTTGTCAAAGATAGCACTTAGGGTTGCTATATGATCTTTTCTTTTTCTTGACTTAGCTAGAATGTCGTCGACATAGTCTTCAACCGTTTTATGAATCATGTCGTGGAATATCAATGTCATGGCCCTTTGATAGGTTGCCCCTGCATTCTTTAGGCTGAATGGCATCATGTTCCAATAGTAGGTCCCCCATGGACAAGTGAAAGTCGTCTTATGTTGATCTTCTTTTGCTATCATGATCTGGTTGTATCCTAAAAATCCATCCATTAGTGATAGCATCTCATATCCTACTGTCATGTCTACTATCATGTTGATGTTGGGAAGCAGGAAATCATCCTTGGGACATGCCTTATTCAAATCCCTGAAGTCTGTACAGATTTTGATGGCTCCGTCAGGTTTGGAAATAGGTACCAAATTTGACACCCATTCAGGATAATCAATTGGTCAGATAAATCCTGCATCTAACAACTTTTTGAGCTCCATTTTGACCAATAGGGCAATTTGAGGATGCATTTTTCAAAGTTTTTGTTTGACCGGCTTTGCTTTTGGATATATTGCTAAATGATGGACCACAGTCTCTGGATCGAGTCCCGGTATGTCAACATAACTCCATGCAAAGTTTATTTTCCTTTCCCTTAGGAATGCTACTAGGAGTTCTTACTATTCTGATAATAGTGATTCCACATAAAATGTGATATGCGGGGTCTCCTCTATTCCTAGGTTGACAGGATTGCATTTCTCAACCAAGACTGCTGACTTCTCCTGAAGAATAGCTCTTAGAGGAAGATTGAATCCTTCATCCTCAGGAGCCTAAGAGAGGTTTTCACCATTGGATACATCCTTTATTTTTACTATTTTCTTGTCAGAGAGTGCAACAATGTGGTTTTCACTCAAGGACTTGGATATGATTCTTAGTTTCTCACTTTTGCGACTAAAGGATTCAATTGTTTCCCTATAATAGGCATGTGTGTCCAACTCCATTATAAACCCTGCCTTGTGATCTCCATCTAGAATGTTATCCCTCAATCCCATGAATTCTGAGAGTGCCTCATTGTTTTCAGATGTATCGAGAACTGGCGGTCCTCCTTGGTCATAGTCGATCAGTTGGGGATATACTAAACGGATCTCATGATTTTGATGGTTTGGTTCAAAGGATAAGTTACTAATCATGCAAATGGTAGTATCTTCGAATAGCCTAGGTAGATTGGATATAGGGTCCTCATCATTACTACTACTACAGACATTGGTTATATCAAAGGTATAGTTATCTAGAACACGACCTATGGATACTAGTAATCATAGTTCTGCTGCAGTTGGCTGATGAGGTTTATTAACCACTCTAACCGGAGGACTTCAGCCACGTATGGTTATACTCGGAGGGGTACATCCAAGGCCAAGATTTTTTATGGGTCGTGTCTCTGGCATGATAGGTATTATGAGTCCATTGTCATTTTGTCCCAGTCTTTGATTTCTACCGTAGCCCATTGTGAGCATCATTTGTAGGCCCTTGCTTCTTTCGTCCATTAGTAATTTAGGTGTCGGTCTTTCATCTTGATACAACATGTGAGATGGATCTACTTCAATAACCTCATGGTTGAGGTCTCCCCAGCTTGTGAATTCGAGATAGTCTTTAGGGTAGGTTTGTGATGTGGAAGCTTGGTTTTCTTGTGGATGTCCCCGTGATCTAGGAGATTGTGGTAACTCTCCTATAACACAAGCATTGTTAGGGAGCTTGTAGCTTCCACAACCGTCATCCTGGATGATGAGTTTGATATCGGAGATGGTGGGGATGGTGGGGATGGTGGGTGTCTCTGTCGCAGAAGTGGATGCGAGAGTGGCGGGGTCGATGTATGGTGTGGATGGGCCCTCATCAATTTTTGGCACTTGGGGGATTTTGTCATACTTGGCTTCAAGATTTTTGCAATATGAAAATAGTTTGGGATCTCCATGGATGGTGACCTCCTGTCCATTATGTGTAAATTTCACACATTGGTGGAACGTTGATGCTACGGATTTCATCACATAGATCCATGGGAGTCCTAGGAGGATATTGTATGGAAAGTCAAGGTCCAAGAGCTTACAGGTAGTTTCCATGAGCATTGGCTTTACTTGAATAGGGAGTTTAATCGTGCCCTGAGACAATATTTCTTGGTTGTCATATGCTCGTATCGTGATGCCCTTTCCTTTGTCGATGGAATCTTCTGATATTTTCAATTGCTTGATGAGGCTAAGAGAACAAATGTGTAAACCTGCACCTCCATCCACCAAGACCCTTTTGATTTTGCTCTTGTTTACAATGGATTCCAAGTGAAGTGCACAGTTGTGAGATGGTTGGGTGGGGAAATCTTGGTTAGAAAATGTAAGGAGGTTAGGCGTTATGATATTTCCAACCATAGCTTGGAATTTCTCCACATCGAGATTTGCGGGGACAGTGGATGAGGCTAATGCTTCTTCGAGGATCTTTTTATGCATAGATAAGATTTTTAACAACTCCATAATGGAGATGTGTGTTGGTGTTCGCTTGAGTTGATCTACGACATTGTAGCCATTAGGAACAGATCTAGATGAAGGGACCCTATTTGGTTGGGATGATCATGCAATGGTGGCTTTGCCGCCTCTTGTGGTGACTCCACAATCTTCGGCATGGGTGCCCTTGATGGTGATGACCATGCAGTCTTCATTTAGGGAGGCAACGACTGATTCATACACATGATTTATGTTTGAGTGGGTTCCTTTCCCTTTATCTTTGTTATTTCCTTTGTTACTATGATTCGGCATTAGATTCGTGTAGATTTTAAGATCCTGATTTCCAGTAGGTTGTTCCACATTTATGATTTTCTTATCGATGAGATCTTGGATGAAGTTTTTGAGTTTCATGCAGTTGTTTGTGGTATGACCTTTGATTTTATGAAATTCGCAAAGTTGATTCTTGTTATACCAAGGAGGTTTGACATCGGGTTCTTGGTAATTCTCAAATGTAGGAGGCTTGATGAGTTTTTCGTCAATCAACTTTTTCATTATGTCTTCAAGGGGCTCTCCCAAAATGGTGTATTTTCGTTTTGGATAAATTTTGTGTTGTGGTGGTCCCCTTTGGTCATTGAGATTATTGATGGTTGGATTGTTGTTGGGTTGATATGTTGTGTGATGATTGTTTTGATGTTGTGTTTGGATTTGTGGTGCGGGTGTATTTTGGCGTGGACCACTAATGACCACCTTGGAATCTACGACACCATCATTAGTAATATTTTTGTTCCTTTCCCACGTGCGAGGTTTATCATTATAATTGGATGATGGGCGGTTGTTTTGTTGTTTGTGGTATGATGTTGATTTTGCGGGTTGGGTCACAAGGGCTCTTTCGATGCTAAGCACCTTGGAAATTAGTTGATCATATGTGGTGATGCCCTGAACCTTGAGATGAAACACCAAGTGGCCTTCAAGGTTGGCTATGATGGTGCAAACTTGTTCTTCTTGTATGCTCCACTTGCTCTGATTGGCCTTGGATCGCAATTGTTGAAGGAATGAGGCAAAAGATTTATTCTTTCCTTGTTTTAGAGCGTATAGTTCTTCGAGACTAACATCCATTGCAATGTTACATGCTTATTTCCTAATGAATGCATCCCTAATTTCTTGGAATGTTCTAATGCCTGAAGGTAAGTGAGAGAACCATTCTATAGCAGGGCCTGTCAAGCTCCTAGGAAATAGCCGCATTAGATAAGTATCGTCGTATGCAACCTCCATGAAATGAACGAAATTCCCTAATGTGATCTTCAGGGTTGCCCATCCCTCAATATTTATCAAATTTAGGGATCTCAAATCCCTTGGGGAATGGTTTCATCTCTAGGCTCCTATCAAATGGATAGGGACACAAGTTGCTTGGTGTCTTGGTTATTCACCCTGATTGAAGGTCGAGCACTTGTTGCGAGAGCAACCTGAGTTTTGTCGTCACATAATTATGTGGATCAGAGGGTGGGATGAAATTGTTTTGGGGTATTTCAATCGTGGGTTGTATAGGTGGGTTGGTTGGTGTGTTGTTTGATGGTATATGTATGTTCTGTCGAGCAAGGTAGGCTTCCACCTATTTTTGTATGAACAACGCCTATTGTTGATCTTGTTGTTGTTGTGCTAGGATTTGTCCTTGTTGTTGCGCTTGTTGATGTTCCAACAATGCTTGTTGTTGTTCCCACAACGCTTTTTGTTGAGCTGCTAATTCTGCTGCTTCTTGCTACTCTTGGTATTGCTTTAATGCTTGTTGATATGCTTGCAATTGCACTACTTGTTGTTGTGCAAGAATTTGTGCTTGATATTGAGCTTGTTGCACTTGATATTGAGCTTGTACTGCTTGTGCTTGTTCTGCTTGTTGTTATAATATAAGTTGTACTTGAGTGGCCTTTTGTGCTTACAATGCTTACGTAGCTTGGGCGGCTTGTTGTTGTTGTTGTTGTAGTAACGCTTGGGCTTGTTGTGCTTTTTGTGCTTGTTGCACTTGTAATGCGGCTTGTGCAGCTTGTTGAGTAGCTAGGTGTACGGCTTTTTGTTTCTACACTTTTTGGTATCCTCTTTGAAAAGCATATTGCAATGCCGCATCATATTGGATTGATGTGGTGAAAGTTGGTGGTGGTGGAGGTGGTGGGGGATTTGGAATGGTATTTGTGGAGGTGGTGTTGATGTTTTGCATGATGGATGGTGTTGTTGATGTGATTGGTCCTTGAGAGACCATGCTTTGTGATGTTAAGGGGGTGTTTGATGATGTTGCAATTGCTTGTGCATTTTTCGTTTGTTGTTGCGATATCAACGACAAGTTTTGAGCATTTGTCATAGTGCTTTGATTGATATTTGGATTAGCGGTTTGATTGATACTTGGTAGAGGGGAAAGCCCTAAACCAAGGAGTGATGCAGATGATAATGGAAATGGCGGAAGTGGTGGAAATGTAAGGGGTGCAAGTCCTTGTGAAAATGTTGTGGTGTTGAATATACCCCTTGATCCGAACATATCTGCCTCTTCTTGTGAATTTGTGAGAAGAGGGGTTTGAGGTGTTGCGTGAAAAAAAGATGATGATGGATCGTGATGGAATGTGAGAGGAACATTTTTGTGTAATGGATTATGTGGTATATTTTGTTCCAAGATGGTATTTGCATCCACTTCTTGATAATTAACAAGGGGGTGTGTTTTGATAGCATTAGAAAATGCATTTCCCTTATTAACATTGGGTTGGGTTGGAGCAAGAGATGTTGTGATTTGCGGAATGTTTTGTGTGATGTTTTGGGATGGAGGTGTAGATGAAATGGGTATGGTGGATGAGATTGGTGAAAAAGATGCTTCTACTATAGTACTCACATGAAAATCCGAAGGTAACTTGGCCCCTTGTTTTGCTAGTTCAAGCATGTATAACGAAGGGTTGAGTCTCATCATGATGTTGATGATTTTATGATTATCTGGATTTTGAAGCATTTCAGTCATTTCCTCGCGAGACATTCCAAGGGTAAGATTGTCTCCTTGGTTTTCTTCTTACATATTTTGTGATGATGAGAGGGTCAATGGATTACTTGATTCAACTGGATTCATTTATGTGTTTGTTTGGCTAAGATCGCTTGAAGCAGGTGTTTCTTTGTTGGCTTCCATACTCTTCTTGTATTGAGATCTAGTTAGAACCATAAAACAAGGATCAATCTTCGAGAGTATGAGAGATGAATCCCTTGATTCCTTAGATTGATCATTATTTTATGCCCCAAAGTAGAAAAAAAAATTAGGATGCCTTGAGGATCAAAGGTGATGATAATGATGTTGTTTAGGGATGGATGATACGAATGTTCTTGGCTTTTGATAAATCTTGAATGAGATACTAGGCTTCTAGGACTTGCGGATTTTGATTTTGAGATTTTGGATTTGGGATTTTGTCCTTGATTTTGATTTTGATTTTGCTTTTGATTTTAAACAAAAAGACCCTAAGATGTTGGATGATGATCTAAGGGATAGCTTTTTTCAAAGGATGATGATTTGAATACGTGTGAGGAGAAGGATGCATCTATCCACACCTATCCAAACAAGATGATAGTTTCACTAAGCATATGATGAAGGATTCATCGACATACACTAAGCTAGACAAGATGATTTTGATAACTTTGACTAAGTATATGCAAAAGGATGAATCTACACATGCCTAGCCAAAGGTGATTTTGATAATGTTTTCAAGGATATAGTCTTAATGATTTTGATGATTTTGATGTTGCCACAAAGCCTAGTATCAAGGATGATTTTAAGATTTTTCAAAAGGTGATTGTGAGATGATTTTTGTTTTGATGTTTTGGAGGATGGATGAAAAATATTTTGATATGCTTTGATCCTAAGATGAACCTAAAAAGGGACACTTTGTTTTCCTAGATCTAGGTATTGAAGAGCATGCAAATGCTTCCTAATGACCTTTGTAACCAAGAAATGATTTCATTTGAATATTCATTTTTTGGATTTCCAACCAATGATTTTTTTGCTTTTGGATTATGAGTCTTCAACACATATGAAAGTTCATTTTGCTTAGCTTTGCGTAATGTCTTTATTTTACCAAAAACACTTTCTTCAATTAGGTTTTCAAACTAAGATGTCCAATGTCTTAATTTCTTCAAACCCCACAAGATATGTTATGTGGAAATTCAATGAACTTAAGGCAAGGTTTTCCTATTGCTTTACTTAAGGAGACAAATTGAGATAGTAATCCAATGTTTAGAAACCTCTAAGGATGTGAATCCCAAGGGAAAGCAATAACATATGGATTGAGTCAATTGTATTTGTCTTCAAAAGGGTTTGAAATTTGGATGATGTTAAGTGTTTGTTTCCATAATGTTTTCGATCAAGCAATGCATTTTGTAACCCAAGAATAAGTACAATCCTATGGATGTGTAAGACAATATTTGTTGGATTCCCACTTGGACAAGTCCAGCTACGCTTATCTCTAGTGAATGGTTAGATGCTTGACCCCACTGGCTCCCCTCCACGACACTCACTTATACGGGGCAGCCAAGCATCAACACCCATGAAACTCCCATGACATGTTTTCCATTTCTACTAGAAGACCATAAAAGTGTGGGGTGGCTTCAGAATGACCGTTCTTGCACCAACAAATAGATTAAGGATTTTGGAAAATTATAGCACATGGGTTTTAGTAAGGACTTTCCATTTGTGGAGATTGAACCATATGGCAAGAGTCCCCTTTCGGATCCATCTTGTCAGAATCAACCACATGATATTGGCGTTTCTTCCAATATCCACATTTATATCCCGATTGGAAATACTCTTGGCTTTAGAGTGTTACCAGTTGAGCCGTTCCCTTGGGTGAGTACTTTTTCCCCAAGGCGGGCCCTCTAGGATAAACAAAAGCGAATGAAGAACAAAATTTGTAACTCAATCAATCTTTGATAGCAACAAAGAGAGAGAATATACGGGAAAATGCCCCCACTAACACTCGCACAAGATGTTCAATTTTAAGCCCAAATCAAAGTGTGGAGGTGATTTTTTTGTCTTAATCCAAAGTCATGAAAAAGGCCTTTTGATTCTCAAGATCGCTATAAAGCATGAGAGAAGCGCATACGTCCTATTTCAATGGCTTTAGTCTAAGTAAGCCCTCACAAAAACAAAGCTACACTTGTTCTTTTTAAATCCTCAAAGCAATGTGTGAGTTCGTTTTAGAGCACCAAATCACAAGTGAAAGATATTTGTTTAATTTGTTAATCCAAGAAACAAAATCTAGTATGTTGTTGATCCTAAAGTTCGTTTTAACCTTTGCAAGAAGAAATTGAAAGGTTATTTTTAAGCCCAAATGAAAACTAGTGTTCTAAGAATGAAAAGATAACAAATTATTAAAATAGTGTTAAACAAACACTAGAGTGTTTAAAAAAACTTTGATTTGATGAACACCCTTCTCATGCTTCTCTTTCTTTTGATTTTGATTCCCAACCTACAAATGAGGAAAAAAAAGAAGTCAGATTTTGGAAAAACACAGAAATTAAAAAGCAAAAAACAAAGGAAAAATCAGTCATAAACCAAAAGCACGTGCTAAAAAAATTAAATTCTCCCTTTTACTGTCTCCCAGCGTCGCAACTCGTGAAGGCGTCGCAATTTTTTCTCCCAGCGGTGCTCTCACAATGCCACTTACCAATCAACGGTGCTCTGTGTCGGGACAAAGAGCTCAATTGTGTTGCAATTTTCGCCCAATGTCACAGTTTGTGTCCAGCGTCGCCATTTAATATTTTTTTGAAATTGTCTGCAGGTCGGCGAGTCCAATGGCAGAGTTTAAAATTCAAAAATCTTGGCGAGATGAGTCCAGTGGTGGATTTTGCGTTTCAAGTGGTCCCATATAGCGACGTGGAGGAGCCCGCAATGCCCAAAATAGCGACACTGACGAGCTCGCGGTGCCAAAATAGCGACGCTGACGAGCCCGCATTGGAATTTCTTGTGTGTGAAGAAAAACGCGGAAATTTCAAGAAAATGTTAGAAATAATGATGTCAAGCCCTCCTTCTAGCACCAAATGTGTGAACCCTGACCTAGGTACATGCAAAACAAAGAGAATAAACACCTCAAGTTAGATATTGCAAGTCTAAACAAGGATTCCCCATGAAATCCATTTACAACTTCAAACTAGGAAAGAAAATAGCAAAAAACACAATGCAAATGACAAAAACAAGATAAAATCCTAATTAGATGTGCAAACTCATGATCCCATGGGGGAATTGGTGCCAATTTGATGTGAAAATTGGCCCTTTCCCAATTCCTAAGATTGAAGCTTCAAATGTTGAAAAGATTGATCCACTTTGTTGATGAAGAATGAAGACTCCAAGCCAAAAATCTACAAAACCTAGCTATGACTCAATGATAATGGATAAAATTCAAGAGATATTTGAGCATGGTAACTATGCTTGGATTGTGGATGATGAAATGAGGAGAGGAGCATTTTATTTATAGGATTTCAAGATGGATGAATGTCCAAATTTGAGTAATGTGGGACTAACATTCATCCAATGATATGGTGCCACTTGTCAAACTATGAGTGGATGATGGATGTGCAAGATTTGGGGTTTGTGCCAATAAATGCTAATATTTGAAATTCAAATTTGTTGAAATGACATGTAAGAGGGAAGGGAAAATGCAATAAATGCCACTTGGCTCAAGGCAAAGGACATTTAAGATGAATTTATTGCCTTGTTGGATGTACATGTTGACTTGGAATTTTTGAATTCAAATTGAGAGAATATTCCAAAAGATGCCATGTGAGGAAAATAGGGATTTAATAAATGAATTAAATCTATTTTCATGTGCAACTTGCATTATCTAGAGGAGGTGACATGAGATGAGGTTAAATTAATCAAGGGTTAATTAATTTAACAGGAGATTAGATGATGTGACCTATTTGACTCAAATTTATGGATTTAATTAAATCAAATAAGAGAGGAATATGATAAGAGGCTAATTAAATATGGATTTTGATTTATTTAATTAAAAAGAGATGGTGTTAGATTAAATCAAATAAGGTTTTAATTTATTTAATTTAATAGACAGACTTTAGAGATTTAATCAAATAAATTGATTATTTAATTAAATAGGGATAATTAGATCAGATGAATTGATTTAATTAACAGAAGAGATTGACTTGATTAGATAAAATGGTTTATTTATTCAAGAGTGGAATATTGATTAATTTAATTCGATAGGGGAATTTGATTAAATGGTTAGACCAAGGGATGATTCCGGAAGAAACGATGTTAGTAAGTCAGGATCAGATGCACGATGTCAATTAGTATATTTTACGTGTCTACACTTACCACATACAAATAGTCATCATGATCATTTACAACATTACTACATCCACGATTTGGAGTGACAACCACCTATAGCAACCATCAAGATAGAAATTAAACTACATACAAGTATCATGAAAATTCTCAATAATAGACCATAAAAGAGCAAATATAATGTCAAATTGACTAATTTGTTGCATACCTCTCTCAAAGGATCAGAACTAGCTATTGTTGCAACAACTTCATGGCCCATTGTGCCACTAACATCGCCAGGGATGTCTGATGTCAACATTTGAAAATGAAAAAACAAATTTGACAGTAATATAAACAAGAAGGTATTCCCTTTATGCATATGAAGGTATTATAAGAACACACAATGGCCATGTTGTAAATGCAAGAGATTGAGATAAATTTAGTTTGAATTCAAATGATTCTTGTCAATTGGTTTTACAAGAAACCAAGTGGTAGATTTATCTCTTAAGCACAATATTCATTGATACAATCACACCAATATCTAATAAAGTCCATTCACTTTGCAAAGGGGAATATAAGTAACCACCAGACATAAATGGTAAAGGACAATAGTAAAGTCTTGATAGATCCCATAAAGTATGACAATCTTAAGAACATCACACAAGGTCAAAAAGGCATTGCATGATAAATGACAATGAAAAGAAAAGAGGATAGTGTTAAAAAGTAGTAGGTCTTCACCTTAAAGTCTCATGCAAGGCATAAAATCTCAATATTTATGGCACCACAATCAAGAGTAGGGTAGGGTTTAAGAAGGGAATTTCTTATGACAAGTGATAAAGGACATTAGTTACAAATCAAGAGGAAGCTAAAAAATAGTCATAAAATAGAAGGGCAGGTCTACTAATGGGAAATGATCAAGAAGAAAGGACATCAATAGGATAGTCATCTCATGGCAGTAAAGGGTAGTTCAAATGAAGAATTACACTTAAGTCATTTGCAATGGTAGGTTTTGTTAGAAATGTCAGTGCTCATCAGCATAAGATATGACAATCCTAAAGGATGATAAAGGCAATAAATTACATAACAATGGAGCATATAGTGTCAATAATTAGAAATGAGTAAAATAGAGTGGAAAATATTTAAAGTATGCATGAAATTCCATGAAGAAGATTGTAGTACCTTGAGGATTGTAGCTGCAACAACAAGGATGACAAAGAATTATTGAAGATGACTAAATCATCTCAAGGTTTATCATCAAGACCATCAAAAAATAAAAGATGATAGTCCAAGAAGCATGAAAAGTGCAGCCCATATGCTAGAGCTTTTGAAATCACTATTGGATGATGAAGCAAAAATGTTTGTATTGAAAATGAAGGTGTGGAATGGGAAATGAAAGGAAAACATGTTTAACGATTTAAAGACAAGCAATGATTCATTAATGGACTGAAGATATGAATGTTATGAAGCATCACAATCACTCAATAAGGATAGCTAAATTAAATGCACTAGATAAAGATATCAAGTTATCAAGATGAGGACAATACTAAGTGTCTATGGATTTACTAGTCAACCTTTTGCAATGGATCCATCTGTACAATACAAATAAATTGATTATTGGAATCAATCATTGAGAAGTCTAATGGAAAGTTCTTGGATTCCCATACATACAACTTCTAAGGAAGATTGATTTGCAAGTGCTCTAACAAGATGTAGGATCATGGGAATCAATGCAACAATCACTATGGAGAAAGGGAAACTAGAATGTATTATCACAGTGTACATGCTTGGGGACACAAATGAAGTATCAAAAGCACAACATGGATCCACTAACTTTCTTTAATGATGCTTTGAATTTGGAATTTCTTATTCAAATTTTGCTAGTAGCCAAGGGGCAGAATTTTGAAAAGCCCTAGCACAATCATTTCATGAAGGAAAAAGGGTAATTTAAGACCTTCAATAATAGTCCTTTATGCCACAAAAGATAACATGTGCATAGAGGGAGGCAATCACAGTCTTCATATTAAGATGAAAAGAGCAATAATATAACTATCATAAAGAGCAAAAAATGAAGATGAAAAGAGAAGCAATATGACTATCATAAATGAGAAGAAAATAAAAATGTAAAAGTGCAGTAACTTCATAGATAAAGTAGTAAAATTAGTCACAAATAAGTATGCAATGAATATTCATTAACTTAGTTGAATCTGATGAAGTAGTAAAATTCATGTTTCATCTCTGTCGACTTTCATTCATTGATCTAGACCAGGCATGATGCTTGAAATATTGATTGACTATGAATGTTAGTTTCCTAAGAGGAGCATAGCAAAAAAAAACAATTGAAAAATAATTTGAGTGAACAAGTTCATATTAAGGTGGAGTACAAAATTCTATGTTACTCATAAATTCTGCTCTATTAGGGTCAACAAAAAACCAAAAGCAGGAATAATAAATGTGTGGTTAAAACAGTTAAATATCAAAGTTATATGTTACACTTGCTTGTTGATGTGTTATTTATTAGAGATTGATATCAACATTGGTATAGCATTACAAGAAATCAATAATAGCCATTTATTTTTCAATTAAAGATCTAGTCTTTTTTATTCTTATTCAATCCTTCCGCTAATAAGAAATCAATCCTTTTTAGAGAAAGACATTATTTTTTTAACAATGTATCGATCATTTGTTTAAATTGCATTCTATTAATTAATATCTAAGTAAATTTCAGTTAAATCTGCTCTGCAACTACCTGCCTATAGGTTTTCAAATTTTTGCAACGCTTGCAAGGCTTAGGGAGGCCTCTGTCTCCCCCCAGCCTGAACCTCTACCCAATATGGACAAGATTCGTCTGCATGCAACACATGGGGTTGCAGCACTTGTTTTGTTTGATTCCAATGCATGTCATGGGTCTCCTACTGGTGGGGAAAATGGTTGCGCGAAGGCTATTAACTCTTCGAAGGAATGTTGGAAGAATATCCTTATAGACTCTAGTTTTAACGCCCTTGATGCTTTATGTCTGTAAATTGTTCAAACAGGCGAGGCTTCTGAGCTTGGCCTCCTTGACTTAGTCATGGATGAGGTTGCTTCCTCTCTTCACCTAGCTTTAGTTAGGAGATTCTTGGCCTTTAGGCCAATCATTGATATGGTTCAAAGGTGGGCTAATACTTGTTGGAAGCTGAAAGGTAGTGTGTCCACATTGGCAATTCCTGTTGGTCTTTTTCTTTTCAAATTTACAATGGAGGAGGATTTGATCTATGTCCTCTCTAGAACTTGGGCCTATGGTAAACATTTCTTGTCTTTGGCTAAGTGGAAGTTAGGGTTTGACCTCTCTGTTGAACTCACCCATATGGCTCCTATTTAGGTTTGATTATCGGGCCTCCGGTTGGAATTTTGGGATGAGAGGATTTTCTAGTGGATTGGGAACTCCTTTCGCAGCTTCATTACAACAGATATGATTACTTTGGTGAAATCTAGGTTGGTTTTCACTCATTTTTTGTGTTAATGTTTCCATTAATAAAGCTCTCCCTAACTTTATCACCCTCAAACCTAAGTGGGGAAAATGGACCCAAGCCCTGGTCTATGAGAATGCCACTCTGTTTTGTTAGAAATTTGGTAAGCAAGGTCATATTATTGCTGACTATAAAAGTATTACTCCAAAGGAACCCCTTTCCAAGGGAAAGAACCAATCTTTCCCTCCTGATGTGCCCAAGATTCAGTTAGATCCTAGCACTAGTAATGCGAAGGAAAGTGTGAAAATTAATGAGATGGAAGATTATCCTTTACTGATGGACTGTTTGAATTAATGAACTCCCCTATCCTCGGGGTGATGACCAATACTAATGATGAGGCATTGAGGTCTTCCTCAAATCCTTTGGAGGATGGAGATCTCTCCTCTCTCAGGGATCTTAGGGAGGTTGGTCTAGGATCTGGTCCCCTCACTTTTGATGGTGGTGAAAAGGTTTTCTGGTCCCCTTTGTCCTCGGCGTGCATGGACTTGGGGAACACAAAGTTGGGTTTCATTGCTAGTGACAAACTTGTGGGTGTTCCTTCATTGGAGGCTATTGTTCCTGCTCAATAGTTGACAAGGTCAGGGCCAATGACCCCTTCCAAACCAAATCTGGTGTCTGTATCCTCGTGTATCTTCTCATACCTAAAGGACAATGGGGAGGTTTATGCTAGGGAAGTAACTAAATCTATCATTCTCACTTCAGACTCCAAGTCTATTGTCACTAATGCTTTGGTGTCTGTTGAAAATGGGGAGGATTGGCAATCTCAAAAGAGAAAAACAAGGAATAAGAAAGTGGATGTGAGAGTTGACTACAAATTTGGAATACCTTTAGAGAGACTTTCAAGGCATAAATACACTGCAATGGATATTTCCAATGGGCGGAAATCAACCCTTGACTCTACACACCACTCTAAAAAATGAAGTTCCTTTCATGGAACATTAGAGGACTAAATAGTCTCAGAAATAGTTTCCTCTAAGGAAATATATTATGGATCTTAAAATTGATGTCCTTTTGCTTCAAGAGGTTAAGATGACTTACCAAAATTTCTTTGTTATTGCTAACAAAATTTGGTCGGGGGCCACCTTCTTCTACAGCGAGGTGGTTGGTACCTTGGGTGGTATTGCTACTATTTGGAACTCTATGAAGGTTGTGTTGAGATTATGGATGCACAGTCCCTGAAGCTCTGAAGTCTTCAATGGAGGACCCTTGCTAGGAAAGATAATCAACCACATAGAAAGTGTTCGAACTTAGGCATGCGCAATGGAGATTCTATATTGATCTACATTATGAGATTGGATTGATTACAAATGTTCAAGATATTTGATTATATAGGCAAGAATGAAAACCTAAGATGCATGAGATGTTGCCATGTGTCATGATCTAACATGTGACAACATGTGAACCCTATCTAGAAAATTATTAAATGTTGAGATAAGTTCTAAAAGGACAACTCATCTTCTAGAAGGAATCTTGTCTCCTACAAACAAGGAAGGGGGAATTACCTGATTATTAAATGATTTATTAAAATCTAACCTAGGACTAAATGATGCATGACCTAAGTTAACTTATGCTAGTGTAATAATTAATTAATTACACTAACACCCCCCATAAGTTCAACTTAGGGAAGAAAATGCAATGATTATGCAAAGATGATCGATGATGGGTCCCGACTACGAGGCCATGTTAGGTACCCATTTACATGAAGATGAAAAAAATTTCCCACAACTGGAGAAAAGGGGAAAACCCAGTGGGAAAAAAACCCCTCTCCAAAAAACGAGATGAAAAAGAAAAAAAGTGAGATAGGATGGGAAGGATGGAGGACTCCCAAATACCCCCCAAGGACACCATCCATCACATGGATACAATACATTAACCCCCCCATAGGGAGGAAATAGAGAGACTATATAGCCCCCCCAAAAGATGTGATCACCTACAAAAATGGTAAGTGTCTAAAGACAGAACATGATCCAATGTCGACAAACAACTTGTCTCCCTTTCGGAAGAAACAAAACCAAGTGCAAGTGCAGAGATGCTTCCCATTCTGGATAGGAATTGAAGGAAGGAAGGATGAAGGTAGATGATGATGTCTCTGAAATCTACTCATCTATCTCCTTTCCTGATGATGAAGATGCCACAATCAATGCAGAAGATGACAAACCAGGACAATGTGGGAACTGATGCTGAACAATATCCAAAGACAGTGATGGAATGAATGTGTTGGAGACTTGATATCCCACCTAAAAGAAGTGTCCTCAAAACCATTGAAATAAGTCTAAATCCAATATAATTGTAGATGTTGAAGAAACCTCAAGTCCTAAATGGAATGATAGGGAAGAAGTCTCATACATGAAATATCTGAAGAGAAACCAAGCTCCTCCAAGATAGTCTTTGGATCCTCAATCAAGGTCAAGACAAAAGGAGGAGGAGACTCAAGAGAACTCTCCAAAGTGGAATCTGAATAGAGGAGTGATATCCCCTCAGGAATGGTCTCCAAATCTGTAGAGGTAGCCAATTCAGTGATACCTAAATCGAAGGCATCCCTTGATGTCAAGTCTAGAAAACAGGAGGTGTCCTGATGAATGATGGCAGTGGAAGCCTCAATCACTGAATTTGGACAAGGAATCACTGAATGTGAAGGGATACCAACTATCTCTGATGGAGAAGAAGCACCTCAAGGAACCTTATCAACCTCTTCGGAAGATTCAAGGAAATCGACTTCCTACGCAACAATATCATCATGGGGTACCTAATCTGAAGAATGATATTCTGAATCTTGACCATCAAGGAATAGTGGAGTGTCAAAATCTCCATAGATTTCCCAAATCTTAGCCCAAAGAATATGAGGAAAATCACAATTATCAATAGAACTCAAAACATCACAATCAACTTGCATTGAAATGATCTCCAAAACAGTGTATCTGCTGCAACTCCAAGCAAATTCATGAATAGCTTCACTTGGATAAGAACCTACACCATACAAATGAGGCAATAGATCAAGTGATTGGAGATGGTGGTTGATCCCATCCTACCATTGCTTATAGTTACCCTTGTGCAACATAACCAGAGAAGGAGTACATGCAAGATCCATAATGAAATTTCTCCAAAAAATACAAAGACAAATGACCTTCAACAGAAAATAGAAGCTTCCAAATATGATGTGCAACTGAAGAGATGCTACCCGAATCAAAAAAAAAAAATTCCAAGCTTCAAGATGTCTAGGTTATTGAACAAATGCACCAAACCAAAAAAATCAATGCAAGAGCACTTGGAGCTGAAACTGATCAAGGGATCTAGACAAATTAAAAAATCTCTGAATCACCTTCCTAATGCCGCTGGAATCATTGAAATCTAATGAACAGTTGCGAAGATATGGGCCTCTAAGTCCAAATTAGGGTTTTTTCTTTAGTTGGTTGTAGATATTTTTGCAAGAAAATTTTTTCAGAACTGACTACACCACTAGAAATTAGACAAAATTCTCTTTCTGAAGGTATCTCGTTTGTTGATTTTCGACACTGTGGCGTGAAGATATGGCAATTTGAAAAAAACTGCCCTATTAGGGCCTTGTAGGCTAATCAGGTGCAAAAATGCAGCACCTAGGGCTAAACAAAATTAACCCTTGGTCGATGATATGACTAGGGGTCATGCTAGAAATTTTAAAAAAACATGCCACCAGGCGTAGTGGCAGCGGAGCGGCAGGTCTAGGCGGCACCGCTCGGATAGAGCAGAGTCCACAATCTCCAATAGAACCAATGGCCAAGGCTAGAGCCAGTTGGTGGGGGCTGATAGAAGGAAAATTGGCAGTAAGGAAGATCGTCAGCTGTATCGAAAGTGGTCGATGGCATGGATTTCAGTGGACTGGTAATGGGGTCGGTGACAGAGGGGCCGATAATGTCAGCCGGCGATGGTCTGATGTGACGGCTAGTCAGCGGCCCTCCAAATGTACCTCCCTACAATAAATATTCTGACTAACACCCTTTTATAGACTTTGAATGAAAAGTCAACTATACAGATCTTTATTTGATTTTTAATATTGCTTTAAAAGCAATTAAAAAACAAAATGAATATATATGCCAACAAAATAATATAGTATGTGGATCAAACCCTCATAAAAAATTTCAACAGAGAAAAAACAATGTCGCTGATTTTTGTAAAAATCAAAACCCATAATATGCCGATGTCGACCATATATTAATAATTGCAGTCGATGAAATTATTTATTCTGCAACTATAGATATTGCTAAAACAAATTTTTTTTGCCAAAAAACAAGAAATTGCCCAATTTTTTTTTGAAATAAAAATGCCTTACAACTAAATTTTTTTTGCCTCAGGACAACTGATCGGGGTGATTTTTTACTACAAATTTATATGGATCGTACTAGTTGATTTTACAAACCCGAAATACCTCTGATGGCTCCCGGGTTGATGTATTTGATTTTTATGATTGGGCATGTGATCCTAGGATTTTGAGGCCTTTTGAAGACAATGGCGAGCTCAGATCTGACTCTATCTGCTTCAGAAATCAGCTTCGTCCTCAGGTGGAATCAAGTAGCCTTCAATGGAAACCTTCAGCCTACAAAGAATCTCGCACACCAATTTTCTTGATTGAGGGTTGACGTTTCACTGGACAAGCTCTAATACCATGTTGAGATTATGGATGCATAGTCCCTGAAGCTCCGAAGTCTTCAATGGAGAACCCTTGCCAGGAAAGATAATCAACCATACAGAAAGTGTTCGAACTTAGGCATGCACAATGGAGATTCTATATTGATCTACATTATGAGATTGAATTGATTACAAATGTACAAGTTGCCTGATTATATAGGAAAAAATGAAAACCTAAGATGCATGAGATTTTTCCATGTGTCATGATCTAACAACATGTGGTAGCATGTGAACCCTATCTAGAAAATTATTAAATGTTGAGATAAGTTCTAGAAGGACAACTCATCTTCTCAAAGGAATCTTATCTCCTACAAACAAGGAAGGGGGAATTACCCCATTATTAAATGATTTATTAAAATATAACCTAGGACTAAATGATGCATGACATAAGTTAACTTATGCTAGTGTAATAATTAATTAATTACACTAACATGTTGATGGGGTAGCCTTTGTGTTCTCTCACAGTTTCCTTGTTGTAACCCTCAGGGTTGACAATCACACTTGGCTTCTATTCAACATCTACGCCCCCAATTCTAGGGGCATGACGAAGAGTATGTGGGAGGAAGTTTTATCCCTAATGTTGTCCAATAGAAATTCTTTGTATATGGTGGTTGGGGACATCAACTCCCCCCTTTTCCCCTTGGAGAAGGTTGGTGGCCTGTTGGACTACTTAGACAACATGAATGATTTGGCTGACTTTATTAGTAAGTCTGGTCTATTTGATTTAGATTTTCAAGGTAACCCTTTCACTTGGTCTAACAATAGGAAAGGTAACCACCTCATTTAGGTTCATCTAGATTGGGTACTTGTTTTGGTGGGTTGGGATCTTGGATGCAATGCTTCTCTAATTTCTCTCCCTAGAACCATTTTAGACCATAGCCCAATTCTTCTCCGGTGGTTAAGCAAGTCATTCCATGGTCACCACACTTTTAGGTTTGAAATTATGTGGATGTTTCACTAGCATTTTAGAAAGCTTGTTGAGGTTTGGTGGTCCTACCTGGTTCAAGGTTTTGCTATGTATAGGATTTCCCAAAAGCTGGACCTTATTAAAATAGAGGCGAAGGGATGGTCTAAATTTACTTTTGGGGATTTCTTTAAAAACAAAAAGATGATTAAGGATAAGCTTGAGGGGATGAAAAATATTATGGCCAGGGGATCTCTCCTTCCAACTCTTCATGAGGAGGAGGAGTCTTGGAGGAGGAAGTGGAAAGATCTTCTTAGTAAAGAAGAAATATATTGGAAGTAGAGATCTAGAGTTCAATGGATGAAAGAGGGAGACAAGAACTCTGCCTTTTTCCACGGGACGACTTGTAGGCACAAAAAAAGAAACACCATCAAATGTATGATTAATGAATACAATCACAAGGTTAAAGAGGCTGATCAAATTGGGGAAATTGTAGAGCACTACTTTAGACAAATCTACTTAGATGCGGGTCCTTCCCATTATGATGATGTGTAGGACAGACTCCTCAGGAACCTCCCTTCTAGTATTAATGATGTGGATAATTCTTAGCTCTGTGCCCCCGTTTCAGAGGAAATAGTCAAGGCGACTATTTTTTCTATGGGTGCCTATAAAGCCCCGAGGCTAGATGGTTTTCCCCCAGCTTTTTTTCAAGATTATTGGTACATTGTCAACTACAACTTGGTTATGGCTATTAGATATTTTTTCAGAACTGGTAAACTTCTAAAAAAGCTAAATAATACTTTTATTGTCGTAGTCCCCAAAGTGCAAGAACCAAAGCATATGGTTGATTTCATGCCTATTAGTCTCTATAACATAGTTTACAAGATCTTTTCCAAGGTCCTTGTTAATTGACTAAAGCTACTGCTGGATAAAATTATCAGTAGATGCCAAAATGGATTTGTCTTTGGAAGACAAATCCTTGATGCTGCTATTTCAACTCATGAAATTATCCACTCCATGCAGAAAAGAAAAAATCAAGGTATGGCATTCAAATTAGATATTTCTAAGGCCTATGATAGAGTTAGATGGAAATTCCTTTATTCGGTACTTCCTAAATTTGGCTTTTATGATAAGGTCATTGGTCTGATTAAAGAATGTGTGAAGACTTTTTAGTATTTTGTCATAGTCAATGGGACCCCTTGGGGGTTCTTTAGGCCTGGAAAAGGTATTAGACAAGGTGATCCTCTGTCACCTTACTTGTTTATTATGGTTGCTAAAGTCCTTGGTAGGAATTTTTTATCCTTTTTGCACTCTAGAAAAATTCAGGGTATTCATGCTGCTTCCACCCTCCCCTCCTCTATTCTTCAATAATTTGTGGATGATACCTTCCTTTTTGGAAAATCCTCAGTGATTGAATCTAGAGAATGGAAGTGCCTTCTCCAAGATTATGCTAATACTTCAATGAAATGCATAAACTATAACAAGAGCCACATCTATTTTTTCAATACCAAGGATGATCTTCAAGCCAATATTTTATCTATTCTAGGCTATCAATGTGCATCCCTTCCAGGGACTTACCCTGGATTACCCCTCATTGTTAAAGAGGTCACTCACAACTTCTGGAATAATATTTTAGAAAGAATGCAAAAGAAGCTTGTGGGATGGAAGGGCACTCTCCTTACTAATGCTGGCAAGCTGCAACTTCTCAAGGCTTCCCTTCAAGGAATCCCAATCTATTTCCTCTCCCTTTTTAAGATTTTAGGTTCTATGGCTGAAAATTTGGAAAGAATCCAAAGATCTTTCCTGTGGACTAGTGTTGAAGAAAGAAAAAGGCTTGCTCTTGTGAACTGGGACACTATCTACCATCCTAAATGTCAAGGGGGTCTTGGGATTAGGAAGATCACCAATTTCAACAAAGCCCTCATCACTAAGGTGGGGTGGAATCTTGTTCCAGGAAAGGATGAATGGTGTAACATAATAAAGGACAAATATTTGAATTAGGAACACTTCTCCAAGGCTTTGGATCTGATGGGCCTCCCTTCAGGGTCAAAAGTTTGGAATAATATCCTAAAATGCAAAACTCTTTTAAAGGAGGGGATAAGATGACAAATTGGGAATGGTAGATCAATTCAATTCTGGGAGGATAGTTGGATTGGGGGTAGACCTCTTGATAATAGCAACTTTATCATTTTTAGGACACATGCTAGGGAATAGATTAGCACCTTTATTGTGGACTATACTCTACCTAATGCCAAGTGGAAAGCTCTAGAATTAAGTTTCTTGGATAGGCCAAACCTTCTACATAAGGTTGATGAGCTTCAAATTCTTTTGAACAAGATGAGACTCCCTCTCTTTCCTAGGGAGGATAGGATTTTCTAGTCCAAAAACCAATCAGGGGATTTCTCTATTAAGTCTACTTATCATTTGTTGCTTAAGTTCGATGGTGATGAGTGTTATTGGAAGAAAGTGTGGAATCATCAACTCATTCCCAAAATCAATTTTTTTTTGGTGGGCCTCCATTCATGGAAAAATCTTGACTGTTGACAATCTGGTCAAACGTGGCTTCCAATTTCCAAACTGCTGCGCCCTTTGTAAGTCTGTGGAGGAGACAATTCCACACCTCTTTATTCATTGCCAATATGCCTCCCAAGTTTGGCAGACTGTCTTATAAAAACTCAACATCCTCTGGGTTTTTGATAGGAATATTCATCAATTTGTCCTCAATTGGAAATGCCCCTCTAAACACCCTTTAATTAGGCAATTATGGCATCTTATTCCTCCACATGTTTGCTGGTGTCTATGGAAAGAAAGGAACAACAAGATTTTCAGAGAAAAGGAGAATAGTGTGCATTGTCTGCTTATTATCATCAATAGACTCCTCCTTGATAATATCTTGGTTTTCCAATGGAAAACCCCCAATTGCCCTCCTATGGAATGGGATAGAAATATAGCCAAATGTTGGAAGTTTCCTGATGACTTCCAGAAATTTGATAATTCCAAGAGGATTGTTAGGAGCAACACGAAGTGGCAAGCTCCAAAACCACCATGGCTTAAACTGAATTTTGATGGGGTGGCCAAAGCTAGGAAGGCTGCGAGAGGGGGTATCATTCGTGATCACAATGGTGGTTTAATTGCTGCCTATTTAGGGAATTTGAAAGACCACACTAGCAACTAGGCTAAAGGAATGGCCCTTCTCTAGGGGCTTAAAATTGTGTTGTCAATCAGCGTAAATTCCATGGAAATTGAAGGTGATTCACTGCTGATTGTGGAGGCCATGAAGGACAAGATGGTTGGTGGTTGGGCCATCCAAGGGGTAATTTAAGACATTTTCTCCCTTCTTACCAAACTCCAAGAGTTCTCCATCCAACATGTTTATAGAGAAGGTACTGTGGTTGCTGACAATTTGGTTGTTGTTGGGCTTGATTAGGAAGGATTGCAGTGCTAGAGGAAAGAAGAGTCTTTACCTTCTTTTGTTGTGATTCTTCTAAGAAAGGACTCCAATGCAATTCACCATGATGCTTAATATTTTCCTCCCTAGTCTGGTGTGGCTTTTATTAACTTTTGTTAGTATTGAGGGTGGGAGATATTTTTTAAATGTTTGGTCATTGTGTGAAAAGGAAATGGAGGAGAATTGGTCACATGTCATGTACGACTCTTATTGGTTTGCCACTAGGATTACCCATTTCCTTCCTAATGACTGACAGGGTCATTATTATTTTAACACCCTTGAAGCTCATGACAAGCTTTTCAAGTGGGCGGATTTGGTTCAATTTTTCATGTCATCCAAATCATTCTTTGATATCATTTCCCTTCATACCATGGACCTCTCACATAGGGAAACTGATGGGTCTGAGTTGGCTATGGGAAATTGCATTTATTTTCATATTTTTTTGCTTTACAAGTTACCTCCTACTTGCCATTTCCACATGGTTTTCTCTACTCCTAGTTTTCTCTATTTCTGACTAGCTACCTTTGTTTTGGTCAATCGCGGTGAGTGTGTTGGAGCTATGGGTGGGGACTGGGTGTGGGTGGAGCTTGATAAATGTGACGACTGGAAGGAAGACAACACTATTTGGCATATATGTAGGGAAGGTGGTATCTCCTAGTATATGGAATGTATGATCGGCCACGATGAGGGTATTTCTAGGCAATTTGTGACCTCTTGGAAGGACATAAGGGTTAAAATTGGGAGCATTTCTTTTGATATCAGTGAGGAAGTCATTGTTAGAGCTACGGGTCTCGCTCTAGAGGGGCGTATGTGGAAGAAAACCACCAAAGTTGCTAACCATACCAACCTCAATCTTTTCTTCTGGGGTGACAAGAAACCTATCAAGATGCATGGAGGATATGATCATGAAGCACTTCCTAAGTCGTGGGATAGAGTGTGCATGGTGGTGATGAAATACTTCACCCTAGAAGGAAGGTATGGTGTTTATTACTATTATCATTTCAATTTACTCAATCACCTTAGGAACCACCACAATATTTCCTTCCCATTTTTCTCATGCACTCCTTTGAGAGTACAATGCTTGATGCTACTGAAGCCATGAATGCGAGTAAAAATTTCACCATTCTTCATCAGGGTCTCATTTCTAGGCTTTACCATTTCCATTTGGCCCTTTTCCCTCCTTGTTCCATCACCATTGTTGATGTCTCTCATCCTGCCTCTATTGAAGAAGCCCTAGTTTCCTCTGCCCCCCGTCGGCTAGTATCATGGATACCCCTGGTCCAAGTAAGAAGCAATGCATTAAAAACACTCCCTTGAAAATTTCACCGCATGACACCTCCCCCTCATTGGGTCCAGTGGTTGAAAGCAAGGAGAAAAAACACATAGCCCCCACCCTGAGAGGAAAGGCCAAAGCCTCAAAGAAGACTAAATTCCTACTCCCCAACATTAACTCGGATATTGAGATTACTAAGGAGACTAATACTCCTCGCCGATCTAATAGACTGGTTACCAAGAAAGAAAAAGGGAAGAGTTTCAAAGAAATATTGGATTCTGACAATGGGGATGAGAGTGTGAGTAGGAGTAAGGAGGAGAAGGATGTGGGTGAGGGGGCTTTCTCGGGCTCTGCTAGCAGCTCCTCCCATGTTTCTGATAGTCTTAAAAGGGGCCCTACCAGCATTAAAATCAAGGAGGTTAAGCCTTGCACTTCTACCATCATGGAGGGTAAGGCTCCCATGGAGGAAGGCCAAAGCAAATAGGATGTTGCCTGCGAGGAGATTGTTAATATGAAAAATAAAATTGAGAGCTTGGAGAAAAGACTACAGGAGGTCACTCGGTTTTCCTTGAAGATCATGCACAAGTCTGCCACTACTCTTTGTCTATTGCAAAAGGATAAGCCTGCGAACGATGCAGAGGAAGACCTTTTCAACAAGGAATTGCTTAAGTTCCTCTCTGAGGACTAGGCTACTATTACTCTTGTTAAGCCATGTAGTGGGAAATAGTTTGTCTTTAGTGGGTTTTTGTTTTTTGACTGGGGTGGGTTGTTTCAGCCTTTGATCATGTTTTGTTTTCTAAAAGACTTTGTTGATATGTTTAATTTCCTCTATAACAGTATGACCCTTGGTGGTCTATGACTTTGTATCATGCTATCATGATGGACTCTGCTAGTAGCTTTAGATTGGTTGTGTGTTTTTTGTGATGTTTTTGATATTCTGCTTAGGGTGATGGTCTGGTTTTTAGACTTGTTGTCACTGTGTTGTTAGTGTTTATTTGTTGTGAATGGTCATGGTTGCCTTGTTTTAATGGGACAACACCCTTGTTTTGCTACTTTTAATATCAAAAAAATTCTATTAGAGAAGAATAAATTTGATAAATATTCATAACTTTCCGATAGAGTTTTATAAATAACTTATTCAAAGATCCCAATTTAGCATTTGTTGGAAGGGTATTAGCAAGATTTTGGAATCTAACTTTACACTTACCACTTGTTTTTTCCCAGAAGCTTCCAATTCCTTTTTAACAAATCCCTTTTGTGCATATCCTGTAACTAATGCATTCTAGCAACCACATTTCTTTGAGGCATTATGGCAAACATTTATCGTGCCTTGTCAATGTATCCACATTTTGCATACATGTCTACCAAGGAAATTTCAACTACAATGTCACTCTACTCTCTATCCAGAAACCTTCTATCTCAGCGCACAACATTATGACTGCCAATACCTGTTTTGCTACCCTCATGGCTTTTATGCTACAACTTGAGAAAATAATATTGGGTTAGAAAACAAACAAACAAGGATTTTAGATGTCTTCCACAAATTTATGGCACATCACAAATGTAGAAAAACCACCGCCACTTGCAAAAAATAATATCCAAAGAAAAAAAAAACCATTTAGAAATGAATTTTCATAGTTAACAAAACGAAAGCAGTAAGCCATACAAATTTAAAACACCTAGCTCAAGACAAAATGTGTTTCAAAGAGGACATCAGAATAAAAAAATAGTTAACCATGAATCTTATTCCAAACACCCTATCTATGAAGCCATTGAAGCTTAATGCCTATGCAGGAAAAATGGTGGAGGATGTTGCTCTTCCATTTTCCTCCTATACATGTAATTCATAATAAAACACAAGAAAAACACCTACTTTAGGGTTGCATCTCATTTGAAGCCTATGAAATTTTGATCGGTGTAGTGAAAAAAATAAAACAAAAAGACAGTGTTAGATTCCTTGGAAATTAAATTACCTTATCACATGTTATTACGGTGAACTTTGAGTTGGGTTCTAAAAGGGCAATTAATGCCACTTATAGGCTAGAATTAAATTATTATTGAATGTTCCTTTATAAAAGGAAGAGAATCTATTTTTTTTCAAACAAGGTCTTCTTAAAAGGGAGAGGAATTAATATAAGTTTATACGTGAAAATCATTGTTTTAAATTTAAAATGATTAAAGGGGCCTCCTCAAGGATATAGGTATATTAGTAAGAAATTAATAATGTGTTTAAAATAATTTCTTTTTCTATATAATCATGAGAATGTGATATATCATTTAATGAATAAATTTTTAAATTTAATTATTTATATATATATTAATGAGAAAGTTGTAATGTTTGATAAAATCTTAGGTAAATAATCATTTTTTAAAAATAAATATTTATTGGCTAATATTTCTTTTATGTTTGGATATTTGCGTAAACTACAATATCATATTTGTATTATTAAAATTAAATAATATAAGATATTTATCAACATATGATAATTTTCCTAAGGTATGTGAATGTATAGATTATTTTGTTTTGTCTAGTAAGTTTAAACTTGATGCTTTCTAAGGCAAAATAAAATTCAAATTCATATACACCATTTTCTTTATATTCCATTATTAAAAATGATGTTAAAGACATATAGATTATGATTTTTATAATATGACTACTAACCTAGTGACAAGACTTATAACTAATAAGTATTGTCTAGTTTAATTATAGAGAATAACATCTAATTTATTTAATATAGATTTATGAATCATGATCTTGAGTTTTTCATTCTTACTCATCTATTATACACCATTGCTCTAATTGTGGGGAATAGTTTACTATGGGCGTGATCAATGTTGTGCTTGAAGACTACTCCAGTCTGCCTGCTAATGTTAGCAATGGCAATGTTTTGTCAGGGTTCCCATAGAGAGATCTTAATACTACTATTGAGACTGTAGGGGACTTGAACCAGATTCAAGTGCAGATTCAAATGAGTGGTGTTGAGTTTGGGGTTAACAAAACGGAAATTCCTATGCCTACACACTTCAACTTAACTAATGATGGCTACATATGTAGTACACCCAATGTTACTGGTAAGCAATTGGTTCTAGCCCTACATAGTTCTTTCGTGGAGAATGCAAAACTTATTAAGTAATACTTTTGCCTAGTTGTCCATCTAAAAAAACCTATAATTAAGGTGTATGGTATAATCAAAATTTTGACGAAAGTTGCTTTAGTAATTAGTGCAGCAACTTCATATACAAAAGGGTAGAAAAATCACAAATCATGAGGGCAATAGTTATGCACTAATGGATAGTACACCATATCAGTAAAGAGCAACAAGTTCATTATGAAGAGGACAAACAGTTACAATACCCCAAAATCAAGAGGACAACCTTTAATCCACCAATAGGGCATATAGTTCATGTGTCAAAAGGAGTAATTTTTGAAGAAATAGTGAGAAATTTCAAGTGTTGATAGGAGATACAAGTGATGCAAACAAGAAGAAAACAATCTTCATGAGTCACCATACAATATAAATTCATAGTGCACCATAAAAGGCACATTGAAGGTTTTAGACTATGATTTGAGACAACTTTCTTGACCTAGGAGAAAGGGGAAAATATTTTTCAGTAAGTCGCCAAGAGATGAAGTCTCTTAAAGACAAAAGAAAAATCACTAAAGATAGCCACCTTTTTTCAAAATATGACAGTCTAAAAAGGCATTGAAAGTCCAAGATGCTTTATTGTATAGAAGGCACACTACTCGGACTTTTAAAGGAAGTTATTCAAGAATGATGATAGTGATAACAAAAAACAATACAAGGTAAAGGTCAATGACAGTTGAAAGAACTTGAAACAAAATGTTAAAAAAACTTTGGGAAGTGATGGAAGTCTATGAAATAGTACAATCCCTATTGGTGGTAGTGACCTTGCATGAAAGAGTAAATGGTTGGCCTCAATTGAGACTATAGTATAATGCTTATAAATCATAGAATGGTAATAGTACTAAGTCCACTGGGATAGTCCAAACTCTTGCAAATTCCAAAGTTTAGTGCTCACTTAGATTCAAATTACATATGTTGATGAAGTAATGTTAATGATGGCATGTTGTCAACATAATGATAATTCCACAATGAAGTTCACATGAATGAAGTGAGGATTACTATGTTACTAGCAACTTTCAAAGCGATAATGGAACATGGGATGAATTAGGATGTGTCTAGGTTTTTACTATAATGCATGAAGTTGGTTGTTGAGGTGTGCAATAGTAATGGAGAAGAGAGTTGGTCAATAATGAGTGGAAGGAAAGATTTCTTGTAACGATATGTGTATAGGATAAAATTTGGATGGAGGTGGTATAACATAGAAGGGATAAAGAGACAAGCCCAAGAGGGGATAATGGAACATATGGTGAAATAATAGAGGGTACAATGGGATGGGAGTTGAATGGTATAATGGAACATATAATGGATTAGTAAAGATTAGTGGGATGGTCCAAGAGGGGATCGTAGAACATAGGGTGAACTATTAGAGGTTAATGGGACAGGATTGGGATGGAATAAAAGAACATAGGTTGAATTAGGGGAAGATAATGGGACAAGAACAAGAGGAGATAATGGAACATATAGTGAAATAAAAGAGGGTAATGGGATGGGAATAGAAGGGGTTAATGGAACATAGGATGGACTAGAATAGATTAATGGGATGGGATAGGATGGGATAAAAAAATATAGCATGAACTATTAGAGGTTAATGGGATGGGCTAGTATGGGATAACAAAATATAGTGTGAACTATTAAAGGTTAATGGGATGGGATTAGGAGGGAATAAAGGAACATAGGGTGAATTAGGGGAAGATAATGGGACAAAACCAAGAGGGGATAATGGAACATACTATGAAATAAGAGAGGGAAATGGGATGGGAATAGAAGGAATTAATGGAACATAAGATGGACTAATATAGATTAATGAGGGGCTAGGATGGGATAACAAAATATAGGGTGAACTATTAGAGGTTAATGGGATGGGATTAGTAGGGAATAATGGAACATAGGGTGAATTAGGAGGTGTCTAGGGTTTGACTATAGTACATGAAGTGGGAACTTGACCTATGTGTCTAGTAATAATGGAGAAGAGTTATAGGATGAAATGTGGACAAAGATGGTATAACATAGAATGGATAAAGGAACATAGGGTGGAACATAGGGGATAATGGAACATAGGGTGAAATAATAAAGGGTACAATAAGATGGGAGTAGAAGGGAATAATGAAACATAGGATGGACTAGTAGATATTAGTGGGATGGGCTAGGAGGGGATCATGGAAAATAGGGTGAACTATTAAATGTTAATGGGATGGGATTAGGAAGGAATAAAGGAAAATAAAGTGAATTAGGAGAAGATAATGGGACACGATCAAGAGGGGATGATGAAACATAGAATGGAATAGTAGAGATTAATTGGATGAGCTAGGATGGGATAATAAAATATTTAAGGTGAACTATTAGAGGTTAATGGGAAGTAATTAGGAAGGAATATTAGACCATAAAGTGAATTAGGTGGTGTCTAAGGTTTGAATATAGGACATGAAGTGGGAACTTGAGGTGTGTAGTAATAATGTATACGATATTTAGTCAATAATGAGCAGAAGGAAAGGTTTCTTGTAAGGATATGTGTATAAGATGAAATATGGAGGAAGGTGGTATAATATATAAGGTGTTAAAGATTAGGATATGTGATATAAAATGGTTGAAATATGTGTGATGATAGGAATGGAAGAATGAGATGGATGTTGAATGGTAAATATAATTAGGATCTCACAAGACCAACCAATGTTTGTGTTTCTCATCAATTTTTTAAATTTGTATACATAAAATTACAAAAACTAGCTAACATTATTTTACAACACCATTAATGAATAAAGGTTACCTGAGTGAAAGTTTTTTGAGGATGTGAATAGTGAGGTGTGGAGCTCAAAGGTCCACCAGGATACTATTTGACATCCAAAGGATATTATGATACAATCATTCAAATAACATTCAACTGTTCACGTGCAATAATTATTTCTTTAATACTAGTTGCATACCTATGGACCCAACACCGAGAACGAATAAGGGTCTGTAGGAATGGTGCACGTATCATGAACACTCTGACCCTGAAGTTTCATCATATTGATTCTACTAATTTAGTTATTCTTAAATTTCAAAATATAATTTAATAAATAAAATTAAATGAACTTGCTAAATTTTACTTGAGTATCAATGTTGAATGTTTCATTCAACAATGCATGTATCATAACCATCACCTTTGCGGCTGATGTAGGTTGTGTAGTTGCATCTCGAGCACTCTGATAATCGTACGTGCAAACAACACTACAAGTGCGACAATAGTGGGGTGGAACTCAGGGCCTAGAAGTCTCGTCCACATCAAGCTCTGCTAGAGGCCTCACACACTGTATAATGGTCTAAGTGAGTGAGCTAATCAACTCCAGCATGTCCACCTCAACATTGTCCTTCACAATGGAAGGAATGATGACATACTCCACCATGGGTTTGGCCAAGGGTCTTGATGTCAACTATGGATTATGTCATGCACCTGATCTATCATGTGTGGAGCCCCCACCTCTACCCTGAAAGTCTAAGATGCCAAAATAATTTAGCATCTTATTGAGGACAAACTCACAATAGAGTTTCCTCAAAAACTATTGTGGTGCCTCATGGTTATTACATGAAGGTTGGTTAAAAACCATCCACCACTACTCCCAAAACTTAGTTTTTAATCATTTCATAGTGGACCCAATAGATTCAAAACCTACTACATGTATGTGATAATGGCGTGTTGGTTCTTGGGTCTAGAAATAGGGCACACAAGTTGGCTTTATTATTTTTTTCTTTTTTCACATCTTCGTATGAAAGACCTGTATCATAAAATTATTTTAACTCATCCCTCTTATTCAACCAAAAATTGATTTTCTTACTCATTTCTCCTACATGTGATACAATTGACTTAAACAATTCAACAATCCCTCTCCTTAAAGGGTGGGTTTGAACATGCTTAGTTAATCTACCAATCAATTGTTCAATCTCTCTTTTACTGTTTTCAATTTGATTTAATGTATTCTCTTGTGTTCCTTTTGGATGCCTATGAATTGATGAAGGGGTTTGAGATAGTTCTTGTTCAAGAGGCTCTTTATGAGGGGGTGATTGTGAATTTTCAATGTTTGGAGGTGGAGATTGATTTCTTGGCAATTAAAACAAAGTTTATTAAAAAAACCTATTTCAATCTACATTCTAATTGAAATGCGAAATTAAAATAATACAAATACATACCTCTTCAATCTTCGACCTCTTTGATGTCTTGGAGGCATCCTTGAGAAGAATTGCAAGAAAAAATTGTTCTCCTTATGGCAAGCACGAATTAGAAGAGCATAAATGGGCAAGAAAAGTCACAGTTTACAAAAAGGAATGAGGAAAAATGTGTGGGTTTTTTTTAACAAAAAAAGAATTTGGCGCATGCCAAATTTGGTGCATGCCAAATGACTTAAGCATTTTGTGTGTTCCAAATTTGGCACACGCCAAATGCTTAAGTCATTTGGTGTGTGCCAAATTTGACACGTGCCAAATGCTTTCTCTATTTGGCATGCGCAAAAGCATGTTTAGCGAGCATAAAACCATGTATTTCACATTTTTTGCATAAAGTGGCACCTTTTTTGTGTCACAGCTTAGTGTATTGACCCATATATATGTGTATATATATGTATATACATACATATACATATATATGTATGCAAATGTATATATATGTGTATATATATACATATATATGTATGTATATAAATATGTATATTTATACATACATATATATATATATGTATATGTATATGAATTTTTAAAAATATATTATAGAGAGAGAGAGAAAGAGAGAAATTTGAAATATAACTTACAACCAAGAGAAACTAATTTACATCCATAATTGATAGCATCATAGCAACAATATCAACATATGCATAAATAATGACAACAATAGTATAACAATCATATAAACTATAAAGTACACGAGCTTATGTTTTATGCTTTTTGTTTTTAGGTATATGAGGTGCATGGGAGGGTCTGTGGGACCCCCACACCAAAGACAAATCGATACAATTTTTAAAAAATGATGAACTTTTAATTTTAACTTTTTTTTTTAAGTGACACCACGGGGGATTCCTGGACATTTCCCGTATAGTTGGGGGATGCCTAGCCATCCCTTGGTCATTTCGGGGATGACTAGGCATCCTGTTTAGTTTTGTAGACGTTTCCTAAATTGGGGACACATTTCTTGGTGTTTCCTAAAAATGAAAAATCAAAGGGGATGGTTGGAGGTCCCCAAAATGCCTTAGGGGATGGGCAAATAAGGTTTGGGTGTGGGGACACGTCCTCGTGTAACACAAATAATTTTTCATTATCTAGGGATATCTTTGTAACATTGATCATGTGGGAAATTATTAGAAATTCCACTATAATCACAAATTTTACTTGATGGCTATGAAATTGGAATTGGTGATTTCTCGTGAATTATAAACAAGAAATTTCCCTCTTTTCCTCACATTCTTTAGACCCTCTCCTAACTATCAAAATGGTGATTTTGGGCTCAAATCTTCCATGATCAACTTGAAATCAAAGCGAGGGGGGGTGTTCATTTTGAATTATTAAAACTTTATGTAATTCTAAAATTTGAAAATCAAATTGATGGTTTGATATTTTAATGCACATAGTTTGTGGTTAGCTTCCCATTTTTGGTCCTAAAAAGAGGGTCCTTCACCAAACTAAAAATCAATTTTCTTGGTAAATGAATTACATAATTGAGTCCCAACAAGGCATTTGAATGAAGTACCTTCAACTATTGGCCCATTTCTCAAAGGTACCTTTGTTTGAAGGCCCTTTCATCAAAGTATTTTGGGTGTGCAACAGTAACAATGAGAAAAAAACATCTTTGTTCAAGCCCTTTGGCGTTCATTTTAAGGTTCCTTTTATTCGAAGTTTACAAGTGGTAGGTATTTTGTGTTAGATAGAAGGTCCTTAATTTCAAGAAACACCTTCATTTGAAGGTGTTAAATTTTTTTCCTTTTAGGACTCATTTTTTTGAGATCTCCCACAATTTAGACAAGGATTTATGCTTCCACCTATAATTGACACACCTCTTCGTAATTCATTTATTATTTGAAACATGAAAGAGATGACTAAATAAATTAAGTCATACCTATAAGGTGCACACCACTACTTTTCAATTTTCTATAACTGATTTGATAGTGATCACAACAATTTATCATATGATAAAATTATAAATGATTAAGGTCAATCCCTAGACTCAACCTAATCGAAAACCCAATCCTATTCCTCAAGTGTCACCCATCTTTTCCCACCTACATGTCACAACTTCTAAGAATTAGAGGATTTTTTGTAATTCACATGCAAATGCGACAACCTCAAAAATCCAAACTCAAAATTTCTTAAGTATTGACCAAAATAAATATATCAATCCTAATAAAAAATTATATGATAAACTTCCATTAACTTCCATGATATTGTGGACACTTGAATTTGACCACCCCCATATGGTCAAATTCACCCTTATATTCTTCTATCTTGCATCCCTAAACCATATTAATTAAATAGTTCATTATTTAGTTAATATTTATCCTATTCCTAATGTCCCCTAAGGTGTTTGATTGATTAATTAAATACCTCACCTTAGTCCTCTCTAAATTAAAAAAATAGTCCAATTTATTTAATTTAGTCATCTTCCCAATGAATTAAAATTAATTTTTAATTCATCCTTTCTCTCTCTTCATGTCAACATCCTCCATAATCCCTTCTAATCCAGATTAGCCTAATTAATCTATGATTAGGATGTGCACATCATTAATAGGGATTAATGTCACATCCTCCATATTTTTCCACTTGCTTTTAATCCTTCATTATTCCTCCTAATAATTTGCACAACCTTAAATCTTGGCTAGTTATCCCCTAACCCCATCTAATTCCAATTATGGCATGCACCCTAGTCAAATCCATCATTAAAGCTTTCTACATTTGGAGAAGTTATCTCCTCTCCCCTAGGAATTTAAAATTCCTTTTTATTTCCCCCATGCATCCTATGTGGAATTTTTAATTCCACTTTATTTCTCCAACCCCTTGGAGGAATAAAGGACTAATTTAAAATTCCCTCCCCAATCCCAAAGCCAAATCTCTAAAACCAAGGGATACTTTAGAAGAATTTAAAATTCTTCTATTGTCACATCCTCCCATAATTTGGGTAGATGAGACAAGACTTACATTTTCCACCTCATCTCCACATCACCATCCTTTGTCCACCTCACCTTCCATATGTCTTCATGAGATGGCTTGTGAGGTCTCAAGCCATCCTAGCCATTGATCTTCTAGCCTATGATCAACCCTGGCCATATATTCCTTTAGAGGCCTTTTCCCTAAATATGGTGAATTTGCCTCATTTTGACAATCACACCTAGTCAATTTTAGCTCTCATACACCCAAGTTATCAAGCCACCATTGTTGCATCCATTCAAGCACTCATTTAGCTTCAAATCCATTACCCATCTTCACCATTGCATTCCTCATTCCATCACAATCATTTTGAGCCATTTTATCAACAAAGGAGCACACAAAATCAACATCAAAAGGCCAATCAAAGGAGACAACTCAAGCAAAGTAATATTTCTCTTTCATTGTGCATTTTGTTTGAGTTAAACTAGGCTAATCTTGAGTGTTTCGTTAGTGTCTTGTTTCTTGCATTTCCTTTATTTGTTTTGCATTTTTAGGGATAGAAACATTTGCACATAGATATAATATTAAAATAATGGACAAGGCATGCAAATGATATTGAATAATATATACAATATATAACTCTCATTCTAGATGTACAATAAGGAATTACAACAATAAAAATATCCCACTAATACAAAATTCTCACAAGTACATATCTGGTATTCAAAAATAAAGATAACATCATTTCATAACCAATACAGGGGGTCAAATGCTATAACAAAGTTTATCATTGATAAAAAATGCAATATGCCATGAAGCTAACCACACATATACAATTGGTCAAAATATAATATACACCATTGAGATAATATTTGAAGAATTCCAAGCTTGACTCCACAAGATAACCCTTGAAGCTTTCATGCTCATGTTGTTGATCAATGAAGGGTTTGAACCCACCATAAGGATGTTCCTTTCCTCCCAATCTATCAATCAAGGAAAAAAGCACCATCTACATTCCAAAAGAGCATAATTGACTATCTTGTTTTGTTATTTCATTTGTTAACACATTAACATACGCATGAAATAATAGACCCAAAACATCTCAAATAAATTGAATAAGTTTCATGACACACATTCTCAATAATATGCGCATGCCAAAAATCATTCTAAGAAAACAAAAATTTCACACAACACATGCTTTCTAGCATCTAACACACATATGAATGCAAGGACATGAACACGCCAAATATGACCATCAATGAAAACTACATTTTTTTTCAACCTTATAAGCTTTGACTTAGTACAATACATCAAAAACCACATACAACATCACCACAAATTTCTTTATGGGATACTATTTTTGTATTTATTGCGAACACATATTGAAGGTATGACTTCATGCATCTCATACTACATGTATCCTAACCTTTGTACCACACAAGTATCTAAACACACCAATGGCAATAATTCAAATGCAAAAACACACACAAAGACAACAACACACAAATAATACATAACTTAAACATTCACAACTCAAATAAACAAGACATACATATGAAGCAAGTCCATAGAACATACTTACAATAAAATAGCATCATACATTACAAGACCACAAAAATAATGAATCACATAAGTAAAAGCACACAAATATTTCTCAAACATGACACACACACTTATTTCTTTGACCATGTCAACAATAAATGCATTCTTATGCAATACCTCTTTTTCACTCAATGCAAGGGTGCCAATGTCCATAATGTTCCTTTTACACTTCATCAAACTAAATCAAGTGTATAAAAGAATCAAGGTATATAGGGGAATAATAGTGGAGGTCTCATGTCATTGCTAAAATTGTATGGTCCTTTTGGGATATAATGATTCAACAAAGTCTTTTAAGAGACTTGAGAACAAAATGTGCCAAATTTTGATGGATCATTTTTCAAAATCTATGGCACCTAGGAATGTTTTATTTTAAAATAAATGTGGATTTTGGGTTTGGTATAATTAAATTTTCCAATTTTCCTCTTGGCTCTAAACCATTTGACCATACCAACAATGAATGCATTCTTTTAAAATATCTTGTTTGCACTTAGTGTAAGGGTTCCAAGAGCCATAATTTATTTTTTATGCCTCATGGAGTCATATCAAGGGTGTAAAAGTATTAGGTTGGTTAGGTTAAAACTAGTTTAGGCCTCTTTTTTTTTTAATTCTCCTAATCATTATAGGCTACAATGTTCTAGAAAAGTCTCTGAGGAGATCTAAGAGGAAAAATGTGTCAAACTTTGACGTGAGATTTCTTAAAATTCGTTGCACTTAGGAATTTATTGTTCACAACCATAGGTAAATTTTGGGTTTGACTATAATTTTATATCTTGGTTTCCCTAATTATATATTTTTGATAGTGAATGCATTATTGTAAAATAGCTTAAGGGCATTCAATGCAAGGGTGTCAAGTACCATAATTTTCTTTCTATGTTGCATAAGGCTAAAATAATGACACAAACAAATCAAGTTGGGATAAAAAATTCTAGTGGAGATTCATTTCCATCACAAAAGGGTCCTAATCTTTCCACACTATAGTGATTAACAAAGTCTCTTAAGAGATCTAAGAGAAAAAAAAGTACCAAACTTTCACGTAGTATTTCTCGAATTCCATGGCACATAGAAATATTCCACTTGCACCCATAGGTGGATTTGAGATCCAACTAAAATTTTCTATCTTGGTTTACCTAAAATCCATACTATTTTACCTTCTTGGAAACAAATTAATTCTTGCAAAATGTCTTAATGGCGTTCAATGCAATGGTGCAAAGTGACATTTTTTTTCTTTCTATGCCTTGTGGGACCAAATTGAGGGTAAAAATATGTTATGTGAGGCCAATGAACTCTACTAGAGGTCTCATTTCATCACCAAAGGGTCCATATTCTTATAGGCTAAAAAATTTCATGTAGCATTTCTTAAACTTTGTAGAAACTAATAATTTTTTTACATTGATAGGTGGATTTTAGGTTTGTCTATTGTAACCTATCTTTTTTCCCTCAACTTCATATTTTTTGACCTTTCCAATAATAAATGCATTTGTACAAAATGACTCAATGTAACTCAATGTAAGGGTGCAAAGATCCATATTTTTCTTTCTACACCTCATGGGACTAAATCAAGGGTGCAAAAATGTTGAATGATTTTAGTAGAGGGCTCATTTTATTGCCAAAGGGTCTTGATCCTTTCAAGCTATAGTTAAAGGCATGTGAGTTGAATAATAAAAAAAAATTGAGTAATGTTGTCTTTGACTGCCATAATGTGTAACATTCTTCGTAACTATGTTTAAATAGATGGTTTGGAACAAGAGCTATTGAATGTGCTTTGGAATATTTCAAACAAATTTCACTATCAAGTGTGAAGCCAAAATTTATGCCCTTCACTAACTTTTCCCCTATAGTGCACAAATAGAATGTTATGGGAACACTTATGAATGCATTTAAATTGATTTTTAATAAAAAAATAGAAAACACATATGCAAAATATAAAAGAATAAATAACAGCTACATTTAATATTTGATCAAGTGCCTATGTGCATGTATGTATATTTTGAAGACATAAAGCAAGCACACCAACCATTTGATATATATATATTTTTAAAGGATTACTTATAGATAAAATTTATTAACTATTTGATAGAATTCCTTACAAAAAATTACACGTCATGGAATACAATAATAACTAAGTTCTATCATATGGAGAAAAATGTTAAATATCTAGCATATAGATATCTAGAAAACTAGGAAATAAATTATTACAACTAGGTCTTCACAATTGTGATTTCAACAATGCTTATGTTTTATCTTCTTCCACAATATAATGTTTTTATATTAAATATTTAGCACAACTTATATATTCTCAAGAAATTACCATCCTAAAGTTAGGGTTGCAGGCATTGCTAGTGTTGTACTAAAAGGTCATGCAAACCATTTATCAATTTTAGGGCATGATGGGAATTTGAAATAAGAGCATGGAAGATAGCCAATGGGTATCAAATTACATTTTTGAGTAGAAAATTTGGTTATGATGAGTATTAAATTTACTAATACATCATGATTTATACCTATAATTAGTGTAGATCCAAATCCATATATAATGTCTTGATATAGATATGTACATGAAAGATACCAATAGAAACACTTTTCTAAATGATAATCTTATTCTATCATGAAGAATTCAAGAATAGATAATTATTTATCAAATACGAGGAGTAAGTTTAGTTGGTGTAAAGTTATGATATCCACATATCTTGACTAAACCTAAAGAGAACAAATTTGTGCATAGAAATTTAATAGTGGGGAACAAGGTTGAAATATTCCATGACATTTTCTAATATTTAATTTAAATATGAATGTGGATAGTCCTCAAAATTTATTTGTAAAAACTATGATAAAGAAGAACTAGGGAGGCATATGACACATCTAGAGGCCTAGATTTGAAGTTTCAAAAAATAAAAATGAAACTACAAAATGACTTATGTGAAATTAGAAAGTAAATTGTTTAAACTCCTTAGAATAAGCAATACACAAGCATGATTGATAAAATTCTTAGCCAAAATCTTTGAAGAAATTTGCATCTATTGCCAATGAGCACTAAATGTTTGAAAAAATGTCTTTAACAACCATTTAACTATCAAATTTATGATTAATATTTCATTTTAAATCATATTTTATAATGTTTACAATGAAATTATTTACATGAGTCAAGTTTATATACTCACAAATAAATTATAATTTAATTTTCAAAAATGTCTAGCACATTTGTGTCGAAGGTGGCCTTGCTCCTCTGATGGAGAGACTTGTGGGTCATGACCCTAATCTATCTACTCAGTTCGCCAACTCTTGGAAGGATCGTCATGTAACTTTAGGTGGCATCTCCTTTACTATAGATGAGGAAGTGATCGCGTAGACAACTGGTCTCCAAAGTATTGGTACAAATCATCCAAAAACATTCTAAGACCCATGACAATGATAGTATGAACAATTTTTTTGTGGGGAATGAGACATCGGTGCACAACCAGTTGAGGTTTGAACAGGAGGCTCTCCCTCAGCCGTGGAACCAAGTGTGTCTTACCTTGATGAAATATATCACACTGGAAGGTAGGCACAAGACCTATTACTTCTACCATTTCCCTCTGTTGAATCACCTCAGGCATAAAATGTTATTAAGTTTTGCTTTTTACCTGCTTATGGACTTTAAAAATTTTGTTGAGAAATGTGTTGAGTCATCCACTTTGAATCCTAATGAACCTACTCCCTTGCTGCTCCACTAGGGTCTTATCCTAAGACTCTACCACTTCCATCTGGCTCTATGCCCACCTAAACCCATTTCAACCATCTGCATTGAAGAAATTGAGCCTCCCACTATGACCAACTTATCTATGGCCGAATCTAAAGGCCTTGTCAGGAAAAATCACTCGGTCCCTATTGACTCTCAAAAACCTAAACCCGTTGCAAAAAGCTTAAGGAGAATAAGGGAAATGCCCAAACTAGTGCGGCGACTAGCCTGTGTGTCCTCAAGTCTACCCCTACTAAGACTCCCAGTAAGCCCACCTCAAAAAAGAAAGGCAAGGAGGATAAGGTGCCTCTAAGCAATGGGAAAAATGTTGCAAGCAAGGACTCATTGGGTGATACGGTGGTTGCAGAGATTGTGGTCATTGGTTGTGATGCTATCATTTGGTGCTTTGGCAGGTTGACTAAGAACAGGAAAAAAGTGTAGGTTAAAGATTTGGACACTGGAGAGGAGCTGTCTGACAACACTGGTAGCAGGGTGGAAGAGGTGTTAGAGGGTGAGGAGGGAGAGAAGGCTAGAGATCCCTACTCCATTATCGACAAGGGAAAAACTCAGAAGGAGGTTTCGACCTCTCTCTTTGGAACCTCTGGATATTGAGTAGAATGATCCCAACTACACTATGGGTGGTGAGGAGGAGCTTTGTGTGTTGAAAGAAAGAATGGAAAAATTGGACAAAATTTTTTGTGAGTTGACCTGCTTCACGGTCAAGTTGGTGCATTGTATCGCTAGTATCCTGTTGACGGTCATGAAGGATGAGATGGAGATGAAGAAGACTGAAGACCGCTAGGAGTGGGTCGGTGATGATGTGGTTCATCTTCTATCCAAGAGCTGGGAGGATGCCAACTAGTTTGCTTCTAGTTTGTTGTTTGTCTATGTGTTGTTAGTCCATGTTTCTATTTTTTGGCTTAGTGTTTTATTATATTCTTTTTTGATCCTAGACTTATTGGCCCTTGTAACTCTTTGTGAAGGGTACAACACCTTGTATATGCTGCTTACTTTATCAAAAACATTTTTAAACCTAGAAAATGGTATCTAAGCACTAATAGGAGGAAGGGAAATATTTCCTTATAAAATATAAATCTAAAATATGATAGAGATTTTTTGGAAATATATAAAAGGTTTTGAGGCACCGCAAATATAATTTGGGTCATTTCTAGGCTCATATATTCATTATATACCACTTAAATAGCCTTAAAACAACTCTAATATGGCTAAACAGGTTATAAAAGTGTAAGATATCATAGAAAAAAGGTAAATTCATGAGAATAAAATAATTTAAGTGTAATTATGAAGGGATGTGATTGAAATGAATAATAAAAAAGGCACCACACTTGTTGAAGGTTTTGCAAATGGGGTTGTAAGCTAAATGGGTTTAACCTTGGAGAAAAATTTGTGGTTAAACACACTTGAGATGGAGTAGTACTAGGATGGGTGACCTCCTGAGAAGCCTAGTGCTTCACCTTTGTGAGCATCACCTAGATGCAATGAGTGTTAAGTAAACCGTTCACTATCATGAGAGATGGGTTCTTGTGAACCACTAAACATGAAACATGGGTCAATGAGTTTGACTCGTAAAACTACCCGGTTGAATCCTGATAGCAATATCATAATAATGAAAAAGGCATTAAGAAGCTATATAAAGAAGGTAAAAGTGGAAGATAAGAGTGTGAATAATACATGAATTAAATATATGTGAAAATAAGGATGATAAGTGAGTAAAGTATGAGGAATTAATTATATAAGACATGCATAAGCTGTTAAAGTATATTAATATATGATTTTATGGATGCATATAAATATGAGTGTATATAATTTATTGTATTTTTTATCTATATTTTTCCAATATCTAAGTTCTCCCTTTTTATTGTATCATAATGACGTTTACTAGACATATACCATAATATTAAACTGTGGACTTTACTTAAGGTTTTTTTTGAATATTTGGTTATGTTGTGAGACCTCAATTGTTGCATAAGGAGGGAGATCATCAAAGAAATAAATTAATGTTAAATATTTGAGAAGAAAAAAATGGACTTTAATTAATTATCCATGATAAAAAAATATTTATTATGAAGAGGTTTGGTAATACACAATAAGCACTAACCCTCAAAGAAAAAGACACTAAAGTGATGACACATAGAAGGGAGGAGATCCAAAAATACATAAATTGTAATAGTTGATTTATTTATAATCAAGTGTAGGGACACTAGGTAAATTCAATTGACTAAATAAATAATTTATTTCAATGGTGAGCATTGAAAAAGAAGTGAAAAAAGAAACTGAGAATTTCATGTGTGCAAAAGATATTCTAGAAAAAGAATTGATGAAAGTTAAAAAAGTGTAATTCAAAATTGATTAAAAAAAAAAAAGATAAGAAAGGATAATTGTGAATATAAATTTGAAAATAATATTCTAGGGAAAAAAAACTAGAAAATTTTATAAGGAAAAATGAAGAATTAGAAGAGGAAAATAGTTCATAGAAGTCAAAATTGAAAGAACATAATAGTCAGTTGGATCAATTGCTTGCAATATGCCAAAATGAAAATGAGTGTCTAAGACCAAAATGTCCAGTATATGATATAAATGATTTATGTTGTTCATTTGATGAATCATTTGGTAGATGCAATATAACTCAATATTTTATAGATAAAGAATGTAAGGTTGGAAATAATGAGTTGAAATATGCAAATATTGGTAGTTATGATGATAAGAACATAAAATATTTTGAAAAGAATGTGATATGCAAGAGAAAGGTTTGTGAAAGTACAAACAAGGAATTAAAGAGCCCATTAAACCAAGAGTGCAACCAAAAAATGAAGGTCTTCTCCATATGGAAAAGAAGATAATGTTACAAGTAAAACAATTATTAACAAATCAATTGAAGAAATGAAATGTTCTCATTGTCATAGGCAAGGAAATAGAAAATAAATGTGTTGGTATCTCCATCCTTCCAACCTTTGTTGATTAAGGAATCGTTCTAAAAAAATGTGTTAGAATAGAGAGTTGAAGAAATAATCTATGAAAGATTGCATGCAAATGAATTGTAGATGGATTAATGGATCTTTAATTGACAAAAGAGTCTAGATATGTTTAACAAGTTTTACAAGTATAAATATTCATATGTTAAAAATGATAGCAATCAAAAAAATTATAAATGTTTGAGTACAGTGATAGATGTTTTGAATCAAAGGAATTCATTATCTTGAAAGACATCATGCAAATTGGAAAACTAGATTTGTAGGAAGTGTACTTCCAAACTAACGTCTTGTAGATTTTAAGATCAATTGGAAAAAAAATTAGTGAAGAAGATTACAAAATATTAAGAGAGGTTATAGAGGAGATTTAGTTGACAATAAGGTTGAACATGGAAGATATGCAACAAAAATAAACCCAAGAATGTTAAGAAAGGTACCACAAAAGAATGGAGAAAATAAAGAAGAGTAAGTAAAGTGCGTCAAAGGGGTTGCTACTAAGGAAGAGTTAGAGCATGCCAAGAGGTATGTTCTTGAGGAAGAACCATGGCAAAAAAGGTAATCATGAAGGATATAGGTGGTTTCATCAAGTTGTCTTGAGGACAAGATAATGTTTTAGGCCTAGGGATAATATTGGCAAGATATAGATTATAGAAGGTTGTGAGACAAAAAAAATGTAATTTGGTTCATTTGTAGACCCATATATCCATTATATATGACTTAAATAGTCTTAAAGCACCTCTATTATGACTAAATAAGCTTCAAAAGTATAAAATATCATATGAGAAAAGTGTTATTATGAAAGGGTATTAATGAAAACACATTATAAAAAGACATTAAGAAACTATATAAAGAAGGGAAAAGTGGGAGATAAAAGTGTGAATCACATGAATTAAATATATGTGAGAATAAGCAATATGATAAGTGAGATTGAAGTATGATGAGTTAATTATAAGACATGTATAAGTCATTGAAGTATATTAATATATGATTTTATGGATGCATATATATGAGTGTATACAATTTATTATAATTTGATTACACTTATTGTATATCTAAATTCTCCCTTTTTATTGCATCACACCAAGGTTTACTAAAAATACCATAATATTAATCCTTGGACTTTAGTCAATTTTTTTTTGTGAACAAGCAAATTGAACCTAATAAAAGTTCTTGCAAAGGAAACTTAGAGAAAAAAAGATTTTGAATGTCTAGATTCCATAGAAATTAATAATTTTATTTTATTTTCTTATGTTGTTTATATAATTATTACTATATCTTTTCCTATAGATATAGTGGCATTGATATATTTTCTTTTGTCAAAAATATTTGTTGTTTCTATGAGATTTTCATGTTAGCTTTCTAGATTTGTTGTGAGTTCATTCATCCTTTTAAATTTGTAATATTGATTGCGCAATTAATTAAATTGCTTGATTGGTAAAAGTGTGAAATTATCATATTTATACTTACAAAGTTCTAAAAAAGTGTTCAAAATAAATCATCAGCATAAATCTATAAATTGGATAATATGAACGCAAGTAATAATGTGTGAAGTAATTCAACTTAGATAAGATTTAACTTTTTTACAAATTAAAAAGTATTTTCATGATTTTAAAATTATAAAATTTGTGTTTTTAATAAAAAATTGTTTGATTTTAAAATATCAAATTTGTTACAAAATTTTCTACTTACAGGTAAAAATTTAGAACTAATTAAAAAATATTTTATTTTTTTTTAATTTTTCGAAGTCCAAATTCCATGCATTTTCCTAATCCCACAAGGGTATAAAGATAAGGGATAAGAAGCATCTAAAAATCCCATGCCAAGTAGGTTTTTCAAATTAGATTTGGATATCTATCCAAGCATAATGGATTAGGAATCTAGATGCCTATTCTTATAGTTGAAATTTTTGTAAACTATGGAAATAAAGACAAGGCATGTGATTGCATGATAGAAAACCTTAGGAATGTGGTCTTTGAGTGCCATGATGTGCAACATTCCTACTACATTTGCTTAAATGGGTGATTTGGAGAAAGAGCTTTTAAAGAAGCTTTCAAACAAACATTGATGGTATGTCTTTTACTAGCATTTCCCCTCTTAGTGTATTCATGGAATGTTGTAGGAACACTCATTCAAGTGTAATTAAAATGTTTTTAATTAGATAATTAGCAAACAAATATGAAAAATGTTCGCGTAATGTTTGATCAAATGCATATGTGGAATGTGAAGACATAAAACAAGCATACAAACCATTTGACAAAGTTCCTAAAAATAAGGACACAACTAATCTCCCAACAAAACTCACCTATGCATGTCATGTAAAATAAAAATGCATAAAAACATGTACAAAAAAACTTGTATGCTCTCCTAGGTAGTTATATAGTGTTGTGCATGTCCTAGGGACCAACTCTTACCTTGAGTTTATTTACAAGCCATGACACCAACGCGAGAATTGGACTACAATTCTAGGAAAGAATACAATGCTGGCCAGTTCAAGTCTCTAGTGCCAAAACATGACATTTGCATTGGTCTAGGACATTTGAGCCTGGGTGCTAGTGTCCCTCCTAGGTGCTAGTATCCCATTTGGGTACTAGAGTCTTCCTTAGGTGTTGTAGTTCCTCGGGAGCATTGTTGTCCCTCCATACATCAAACAATGAGTATGTTTGGACCTCCTTTGGGAAAAAAATTATGAACAAAAGTTGTTCCCCATGGTCTTGTGAGTCTCCTAAATTTTATATCATGTCCATAAGTATCATCATAGAGAAGATATACCATCTTTTGTCTTGGGTTACATGTCATTGCACAAAGGTATTTCATTATCGCTCCTTGGTTTAGGGAACTCATTTCCCTAGTGTTGTAGAGTCTTGTAAGGGCTAAAACCTTGTGTTACTGCCCCTTGTTGTGGTCTTTGCATCCCTTAAATGATAAGAAGTGTTTGCTTGGTGTCAAAGTCTTTTTATTGTGCGAGTCACTTTTCAGCAATGGCATCACACCTAGTTACCTTGTATGTGATGACACCATAGTGTCATTAGTGTTGTGCCTTATTGTTTCAATTTTTTTTGTGTGCTTTTCTTATTTAATGTCCAGTAGGTCCTTAGTGCGACATTATATGCATCGATGACGTGAGTGAGCAAATAGAAGTTCAAGTGGCATGGGATGGCTATGGACATTGATTATTAGCATTTAGTTCAATGTGTTGGAACCACTTACGATAATTTTAATGTATACAATAAGTGAGAGATTGTTAGGATCAAACATTTTACACTTTGTAAGTCCTAGTGCTAATTTTAATTATTTAATATTTATAAACTATTATAAATAATGCACCCACATGGAAAGGGTGCTCCACTTATAGGGAATCTAAATATTCTTTTGTTGGCACTCTTTGCCATTTTTCATTAATCTTTCAACAATTGTAAAAAGTCATTAAAATGAGGAAGTTATTAGGTGGACTATGACTAGCATTATTGACTGACTAAAAAATACCATATGTAATAAGGTGTAAGATGTAACTAGTGATTTAGATTAAATCACTTGGCAGTTACATAGATCCTCATTGATCATTGGGTTCAAATAGTTAAATCGAGATTTACATTCTATCTTGGGAGGAGTTACTTTGGAAGAGGGATGCATGGCTCTGTGTTGGACCATTTTTTTACCATGATTTAACTTATGGTCTTGGGAATCTATTGGTGGTTTCTTAGGTCTCCTTAGCCTATAAATTGAAGGTTTGGGATGGAGAACGTGTGTTTAGTTTTATGCATGGTTATGTTGTTGAACATTTCCCAAATACAAAATGAATCTCTATTGAAGCACTACAACTTAGAGCACATTGTAACCTTGTTTGAAGATTAATAAGTTGAGCATGCTTGAGAGGTTAGGTTTCTCCCATCTAAGGGGTTTCTTAGTTCATATGTTATATTTTGCCCTTACTAAATCACTTTTTTTTTTTGGTACACTTGATAACAATGATGATTCTATCTAATTAAGTTGCAAAGTTGAACAACACATTAATTTAATAGAATCTAACAACTATTTACATAATTAGAACATCATATACCTACCATCATAAGTATCTTAAAAAAAATTATACATCTTGAAAGAACTAATTACTCTAATCTTTTTATTTTAATTGTCAAACTCAACTCTTTTATACTAATTCATTGGTAAATTATTTGTTTATTTAAATTAGCATAAAATTAAAAAAATAGGAACAACCATTGGATTCCATTTTATTCCTCGTATAAGGGAAATGTCCATGCATCTAGATATTTGAAAATATTTCCTTCAATACGAGAGCCAAAAAGGTCGATTGATGCATTGTACAGGTGTTTTTGATTGTCTAGATTCTTGTAGATTTGCAACCATTTTTGTCTTTTCACACTTTTCATGCAGGCTCTCCTTTAAATAAAGCTTTACATAAAAAATCATAAAGGTCGTACACTTTGTATGGAAATGAACTGTGACTTTCACCACTGAAACGCCGCCAAAACATCAGCCACCCTGAAATAGCTGAGCCAAGTGTCTTCAACATACCCACTTATAACTGAAACTCCAATAAAAAATTGAAGCCAAAAAATACTCATTTCAACTGTCGAATTGTGCTTAGAAAGCTTAGTTAGAAAGCCCAGAAGCCAAATTTAGACGAGGGTTTTCATACTATCGACATGAATGCTCCAGATCGCTACGAGCGCTTTGTCGTGCCTGATGGCACGCAAAAGTATGTAGTAGTGCAACTCTTCATTTTTTTATTTTTTTTGGGTTTCTGTTCTTAAAAGTTACGAGAATCACCCAAATTCTCTCTCTTATGAGCATTTAAATTGTCCATGGACATGCGTTGTTTGTAGCTTTAAATTACAAGCAGCAGAATGGACTTTGCATAATTCTTTAAGTTGAATGACTTGCTGTACACGCATGTTGCCTTTCAAGCGCTGCATTTTGTCTTCTTTTGTATGTTTTGAATGTCTGGTTAACTATTTATGGCTCGTTTGGTGTAATTATTATGTACGGTGTTTTGAATGTCTGGTTAACTATTTGAGGGTTTTTAAGGCTGCGAATGCTCTTCTTTTGGGTTTTGTTTCCTCCTCTGCGTTGTATAGTTCAACGAGTGGAATTATTTGCGATAGTTTGAGTAATTACGTACTGTTTTGAACGTTCTACGTAGCTGTTGGAAGATTTTTAAAGCTTGCGAGCCTTGTACAGCTCAAAGAGTGGAACTATTTGCTGTATTTTGAATAACTTCATTGTGTCCTAAGTTCTTCTAGTTGACATAGAGAGGGTTTTTATAAGCTTGCGAGGTTCTATTTTTTTTTCTTCCGTTCATTTGGATTTTTGTAGCTCAAACAGTGTAATTTTAATTTGATACGCTGGGTCTTTTTAAGTGATTGCTGTGAGGGTTCTATTCGTGGCATTTATAGATTTAATGGTTGTAGTAATGTACTGTGTTTTGAATTATTGCGTGTTGTTTGTGAGCGCTAATTTTACGTCTTCTATAAACCCTGTGATGTGTTTGTTCTCTGTGATTTGTAGCTAAAATAGCATAAATACATGCGGTACATGGCTAATTTGGAATGTTTTAGGTGACTACGTAAGGGTTTATAAAATACTGATAGTTTTTAAAATCTTCTTCTTGTATGGAGTTTAATTTAACTTGCTTTCGTTGCTCAAATAGTGTAATGACTCAAGTGTTCCGGGCATTTTAATTTTCTACTGTTGAGAGTGTTGATTTTTTGTAGGGTTTTGTTTTATCTGTTTATAGCTCAAATACTGAGTTCTTACATGGCCCATGTTTTGTATTATGTTTTTGTATTTCTGTTTTTTGTTTCTGGTTTCTGCATTTTCTGGCCAAAACGATATATTTATTGTTGTATTTTTTTATTTACACATTACATTTGGTTTATAAGTGTTTACTGCCAGGGCTCTGTTTTCGGCGTTTGTAGCACAAATAGTGCAACTATTTACAGTGTTTTGAATTGTTGCATTACTGTTCAGAATGTTTTACTGAGCTAGTTAAGGATTTTAAAACCATTCAGGGCTTTGTGCGGCTTGGAAACTTGTCAGGGTTTTTATTCATGATGTTTTCTAACTTGACTAAGGTAATTAATTCATATATATCTTGACTTCTAACCATCTGCACAACGTCCTGTTCAAATACTGTAATTGCCCACAAATTTTGAGTGTGAGGGTCATAAACCCTGCCTGGGTTTCATTTTCTACACTGTTTAGCTCATATAGTCTAATCATGTATGATGTGGTAATTACTTGCCATTGTAACTATTTTTTTTTTAACCGTGAGTAGTTTGGTGTCTCAATAGTGTAATTTGCCGTAATTTTTGAATTATCTCTTTGCCACTGTTTGTAATTTGTTTATTTTGGGGTTCTACCTCTCCTTTCTTAGAAAGCAGGGGTTTCGTTCTTTTGCACTATCAAGATATAAGTCTTTTAAAGCTTGTGAGTTAATTTTCATTTCTTTCTTAATATTTTGCAGTACAAATAAATTAACATTTTACAGTTAAAATAAAGAAACGCTTTGCAGTTCAAATATTGTAGTTAGCTGCAACATTTTGAAATATTACATGGCTAGTGTTGAATCTCTTAGTTATTAATGTAAAGGGTTTTAGGATTCTGAGTTCAATTTCCTTTTGCTTTATATACTTTTAATCTTCTAGCTCGCACAGTATAATGACTTGTGGTATTCAGAATCACCTGTGCTGGTGTTTATAAGTTTTAAACGAGAATGTTTTAATACATTTTTGAGGGTTTTATTCTTTTCATTTATAGCTCAAATGTAGTGATTGTTTAGGGTGTCTTTTCTCACTGTTAGTGGCTGGTATGTTTTACTTAACTAGGGTAAAGCCAAAAGGGTTTGAAGTCTTGTTATGGCTTTCTTGCGCATGAATCTCAGTCTTGCTTATCACTACCTTTACACTACAACACTTAAATTGGTTAAGGTGATAAATCTTTTTAGGTTTTGATCCTGTTCTCTAGCTTAAATGTTGCAACTATAAATTGTGTTTTGAATTATTGCTTTCTGGAAAATTTATTTCTTGATTTGCAATATTTTGCTGGCCCAAATGGTTCTGCGATATTTGAATAGTTGTGATGCTGGGGTTTGTTTGGGTTACGAGGTTTTTAAAGCTATGAAAGACTTTAGTCTCTTTTAAATAGGTTAATATTCAAATAGTATACTTATTTATGTTGTGAAATATTACACTATTGGTGTGTTCACATTTTAGTTTTTACTTAAATTGAGAGTTTGAAGTTTGTGAGGGTTTTATTTCTCACAAGCTTTTATTCCTATGCTAGCTCAAATAATGTAAGAGATATCAAGTTTCCACAATCCATAATTATGAATCAATTTTACTTCTGGTTTTGATTGTGTTTGAGTTTTTTGTCATCAAAAAACTCAAAACACAATCAAAACCAGAAGCAAAATTGATTCTCAAATAATGTAATCATATGTTTTGAATTATACTAGCCTATAATTTAACTTGTTTTAAAACTTATCTAGGTGCAGGAACGCATCACCAGGATTTAAAGTGTATTACTAATTTTGCACCTCGTTTTATGGTTTTAATAGTTTGTCTCTATCTGCATGGTAGCTCTTCTTCTTTTGGCTATCTAATGTTTAATGCTCGTGTCTAGTGAATGTATTGCTAAGAGATCTGTTGATCTGTAGTTGCTCATGCAGTTAAATTGTTACTGGAATTTAAATTGTTTTGTTACATGTTTTCAATTATGATTTGTTCATTTTGCTATAAAGATTTTAAAAGTTTGCAGGTCTTTTTATTACTTGAGTAATTATTTATGGTGTTTTGGGCTATTATACTGCAAGTGATTTGAGCTTTCCTAAGTAGGCGAGAGTTATAAAACATGTTAGAGTTTCATTCTCAGCAGTTTTGAATTTGATCCCAAATAATACAATCACATGTTCCTTTGAAAAATATATATAGGAATTGGCGAAAGTGTAGCGCATCTCATAGTAGACATGGGGGTGGGATTGGTTCCTTAATATGGTTACACTTGACCATACCTTAAGGTGCCCCATGGCAAAACATGGAGGTGGGTTTTTGTCCACGCATTGCCATAAGTGTGACCCCAACTGTAGGTGTACTCGTGACCATGACAAGGGGTGCTCTACCTGGTGGGATTTGAATCTGTGTCTATGGTGTGAAACTCCCCTTTCCCCACTGTTAGACCTAATGTTGGGAAAAATTGTTTGGTGTTTCATGGCAACCACTGGGTGAGCTTGGTTCCTTAATATGTATGTTCTATTGAATTATTACTTGTCTGTTTTTTAAGGCTTTGTTTGGTTTACCATCTCTGCACGTTTGTGCTTTTAATTATGTGGTATTTACTATTTTATGTTTGATGTTTGGATTTGATCACTCTGTTAGGGTTCAGGGAAATGCATGGACAATTGTATTTGTTCTTTTTGTGTTTTGTTTGTCTAATTCAGTTATTATTACAGAGAAAAGGTGAAGTTGGATTCAATGCCTTTTCTGTTTGTTGTGACTTAAATTTATTTTTTATGTTTGTTATTAAGTCTGTTTCTAAGAGGAAAACCTTGGATATGTTTTGTTTTTAGAGTTACTTATGAAAGGGACATGAAAATTATGAATGCTGCGACATTCACCATCCAAAGAGAAGACCATACAATTGGTAACATTCTTCGTATGTAAGTACTTTTCCATTATATCTGATTCTGTAATGGGTTCTTAAGTAGTTCTATCTCAAAAAAGAGGGCACATTGTCTAATTGTAAGTGAAGACTATGGATTAAATCAGTTTGTTTAAGCTATATGTTCAACATCAAGTAGGGCAAACTGGCTCTTTTTTGACTTCTCCAAAAACTTAAAAAGTGGAAATTTTTGACTATAATTCACAGGTTACAAAATCTTTGTTATGGAATCGATCTCTAGCATTAGAATGTATCTTTCTGACTACAGTAATTGGATTATTTCACCATGGTGGTGTTTGGAAACTTGGAAGTTTATGGCTATTACTCGCTAGTTGCAAAATCTTTGTTATGGAAACCAATTATAGCTTTGAATTGTATCTCTATTTAACTACAGACATTAAAGAACAGGCAGGCCATTTTCAGTTTTATACAGTGTTTGTTCTAAACCAGCGCCCTGCATATTTGTTCATGGAGCCAAACCGTTTTCTTAACCTTTTCTAGAGCACTGCCTGTTAAGCAGCTCAATCATTCCTTGCTGTGAAGGTCCTTACAAAAATGCCTATCAGACTTTCCACTGCTAGGAGATGATTGAAAGGTAAGTTAAGATAATTCTCATGCTGACATCAAACAGACATGGGGAAAGCACCATGAAACTTTGCACGCATTTTCATTTTAGAAGCATGGCGAGCCTGGCCAAAGTAGGGCTTGAACCTAGGTTCTTTCATGGTTATTGCTATGCTTTGGGACTAGGTTATGATGTGTGGAACATGAAGGAAAAGGCACAACTGCTCAACAACAGATTGGTTGATTTTCTACTTCCACAACAAGACTCTCTCTATAGTCTATTTTATGAATCATTATTTCATGCAGTTGGATTCAAACTCTGAAATTGCTTGTGTAGTTTGCTAGTTAGTTTCTCAAGGAATGATCAAGTCTACTACTGTTTTCAAGATGCTATGAAAGAGATGGCCTTTTTTCATCACTGTAGTTGCTTGCATCTTAATGTTGAAGGACCTAGGTTAGAGTATGACCACTCAGTGGTTGGAACTATCATGATGCCGGATTGCAGACCTTTTTTTGGTATCTCTCACTTATCTGATATGTTAAAAGAACTAAGTCCTCATCATTTAGAATTGCTCGTGTTGTTTTAAGCTTACTTACATTTCTCACGGATAGGCTATTTTCTTGGAGAAAATTGTCTCTTTCTGTCAGTGTTCTGCAAGTGTGTGCTAACTTGATGAGTTTTGGAGGTCTTTTATCTGGTGAGTAGGGTGAAGTAGTTTGGGAATCAATAAAGAGAGCATGAATTGTATTATTTACTGGAATTCTCTTGTCCATTTATTAGTTGAAAAAGAAAACACAATCGGTGAGCATGAAGAAAGGAATCTAAGAGACAATTGGTGAGTGCCTCTTGATGCATCTAAAATAGTTTTAAAGTTTGTAAAGTGAATTTGAAGGGCATTAAAGGTGTCAGTTTTTTCTCTAGAGTCTAAAACAACTATCATGTAGTAAATTATTGCATAGTTTGTTTTGTTTTAAAAAAGCTCTAGGAAGGGTGGAGGAGACTCTTAAAGATCAAACAGAATTGGGGACTCCTAAAGATCAAACAGAATTGGAGACTCTTAGAGATCAAATAGAATTGCTGTAATGTAAGATATTAGTAGTAGTAACTAGATGTTTCATTTTTCAACTTAAATAGTAGTGCTGACTGTAGATGCTACTGACAGGAGCTCTGAGCAAACAGGAAAAGGAAGTTATACTTGCATTTTTAGTCCTTAAAAGGGATTTTTTAAAAGATAATATACACCAGATTAGCATGCGAAGAACTAGCTAAGCGAGTTGTAGTAACTTAGAGAAGGAAAACTTGGAGAAAGGTAAAGGACAACAGAAAATGAAATACTGTTTAAATATGTTTTAAAAGAGCTTTAGAAAGGGTGAAAATTCAAATAGAATTAGAAAAGATAAAATAGAATTTCTGAACTTAAGACATTAGGAGTTATAGTTCATTGTTTAAAAGAATTAGTAGTATTGCCTGTAGATGCCATTGACGGGAACTCTGAACAAACAGGAAAATATTTTGCATTTTTAGTCCTTTTGAGGCTTCTTTTTAAGTTAATGTACATCAGATTATCATACAATACCAGATTGGTGGTAGCAAGCTAGAGAATAGAAATTTGGAGGAAGAGACTGTGCACCAAGGCAATGCAGGCAGATGAAATGGAAAAGCAAGTTTTAGTTACTTATGCAGGAGGGTATTTTCTGACATTAAGTTAATAGAGCAAATTGCCCTTTTTCAACAGATAACACCTTATTTCTGAAGAGCTATTCTCTACCTATAACTTTTTAGAAAGCTGACAATTTTACACTTAAAACTATTTTAATCTGGAGGATAGAGCTAATCTAGTAATCGAAATTAATTCATTTCTTCATTATACCTATGTTGAAAGAGGTCCTTTTCAAGGTGTACTTGGATTTGAAATGATTGTAACTTTCTGTGCTTTGAGTGCAGGCAATTGCACAGAGATCCAAATGTTCTTTTTGCTGGTTACAAGTTGCCTCATCCACTGGAGTACAAGATTATTGTCAAGGTTGTTTTCTTTATTTTAAAAATTAGTTAAAATTACACTCAATCCCATGCCTTTCTTGTTCTTTGAAACCTTAAGACTTGAGAGTTTTGTTCTGTCTTTTAGCTTAAAAATTGGATTCAAGCTTTCTATCCCGGTCCAGGCATCCTCCTTTTATTTGTCAAAAACTCTTTAAAATCTCGGGAAAATGTGGTTACTTAAAGTAGGTGTGTGTGTATTTTATGGTTGTTTATATGGGTTCTATCTAGTGATAAGTTTTCTTGGCTTTCTAGATTCAAACAAGAAGTCAGTCTTCTCCAATGCAAGCATACAACTTGGCAATTAATGACCTTGATAAAGAGCTTGATCACTTAAAAACTGGTGTGCAGGTATCGATCATTTTATTCTTTATCCTTATGAATATTATCTCTGTATAGCACTTGCTACTTTTGTTCTATTTAAGCACAAGCTTTCTAATCAAATATACTTTTTCTATTCCCCTTTAAATGAATACTTGAGTTTGCTGATCCTGTTATCAAATGGTAAACTGTTTGTATTACCTATTATTAAAGCTCAGAAGAAAAATATAAAAGTATTACATAATGATAATCACAAAGGTTCTTCTAGAGCCGGTTCTGATGAATCTTCATGTTCTAATCAGCATGATCAATCTTTTTATGATTAACATGTGAATCCTGAACATCCACGAGGGTGAACATGAGTGTTCTTCCATTTTTTTGTTGAAGCTAACTATCTTTTCTTTCATCTATTTCAACTTCACAAAATGTATCTTTTATTGAAGTGTTTTGAGTTTGAAAATGTTTATAAATTTATTTATTTATTTATTTATTTTAAACATTTAATAAATCCTTAGAGAGTCTACAACAAGTTTTCAATTTTGGTGGAATAGTGTAAGATAATTTTGCCATATGAATACAAATCACCTACCCACTCGTCTGATGAGTTCTGTAGAACTATCAAAAGGTGGTTCACAATGCTCATATCTAGAGGATATGAAGGTAAATATTTAGATCCAAGTAAAACATAAAATTACCATTTTGACACCAAATTAAGAACAAATAACCATATAGTGACCAACTTGTATGAGAAGTGAATGCAATTCTATTGCAATATCAAACTTACACCCCTTTATAATAAATATAATCTAATGGGGAAAATGAAATAATAAGAAAAGAAATATTAAAAAAATAAATCAATCTTGAAGTTCTACTACCTTCAATTAAACAAGAAAATGATATAAATTCAAACAAAAATAAGAAACCAATGCAAACCTTGGGTGATTGGATGAGCTCTTGATGTGTTTGGATGTCACGTTGCTCTTGTAGAATCCTCAATGTGACAACCTATATTTGCATACGAATTCTTCTCTATATTTTGGTTGAGGGGGATGATGGATTTATAGAGTTAGAATGAGAAGAATGGAAGGTTGAGGTTTATTTGAAATAATAGTTAGGATTGAATGAGAGGATTTTGAATTTGAATTTGAGAGGAGTTGGAAATAAATATTGGAAGTTGGTGAATGGGGGTTAAGTTTCTAAAACTCATTTGGACTTATCTCCTAAGATTCTAAAGCTTCTTCATTATGATTTTTATCAGTAATGAGTTGACACAACCCTTGTCCACGCACCAACTTGGTGGGCTTAATGTCCATGTCGTATTCTTGTATTTTGGCAATCTAGTTGCCCTTTTTTGTACCAAACTCCTTCTGTGTCAAGATGGTTTTGATAGTTGAATCTGGAACCAAGGCTTTAACATGGCTATTAAGGATGTAGAACCTAAAATGCTTCATTGCCTTAACCCACAACAAAAGCATGCTTCTCCATTTGGGAATATTTTAATTCATGATTCTTCAAGGGATAGCTCATGAACACAATTGGGGATTCAAATCCCTCACTATTCTCTTGCACCAGAATTGTTGAAAGTGTATGCGCATGGCTATTAAGGATGTAGAACCTAAAATGCTTCATTGCATTAACCACAACAAAAGCATGCTTCTCCATTTGGGAATATTTTAATTCATGATTCTTCAAGGGATAGCTCATGAACACAATTGGGGATTCAAATCCCTCACTATTCTCTTGCACCAGAATTGTTGAAAGTGTATGCGCAGAAGCATAACTATACATAATAAAATCCTTCGTGTAGTCTGGGCATAGTAACATTGACGCATGAGCAATAGTTTCTTTGATATCATCAAACACAACTTTTCCTTTTGTAGTCCAATGAAAAGTGGTAGTTTCTTTCATTAATAATATGAGGAGTCTTCTCTGCAAAATCTAGTACAAATCTTGGCAAAAAGTTCACCTTTGCAAAGAAAGAATGAACAACTTTTTTACTTGATGGGGCAAAGTGAGGGCTTGAGTACTTTTGACCCTTTCAGGATCAATCTTGATACCTTCATTGGACACAATGTGACCACAAAGCTTACCTTTTGTAACCCCAAAAATTGACTTCTTAGGATTTAAGGGAATTCCATATTGTCGGCATCTCTCCAAAATTTGCCTCAAATGTTTAAAGTGTTCATGATGTTTCTTAGAAAATATTGTAAGATCATCAAGGTAAACTACGATGAACTTACCTAGTACATCATGGAAAGCTAAATCCATAACACGCTGGAACGTGGCACCAACATTGATAAGACCAAAGTGAGGGCTTGAATACTTTTGACCCTTTCAGCATCAATCTTGATACCTTCCTTGGACACAATGTGACCACGAAGCTTACCTTTTGTAACCCCAAGAATTGACTTCTTGGGATTCAAGGAAATTCCATGTTGTCAGCATCTCTCCAAGATTTGCCTCAAATGGTAAAAGTGTTCATGATGTTTCTTAGAAAAGATTGTAAACTATGATGAACTTACCTAGTACATCACGAAAAGCTAAATCGATAGCATGCTGGAACATGGCACCAACATTGACAAGACCAAAAGGCATTTTGCGACATACAAAGGTACCCCATGGCGTTGTAAAGGTCATCTTATGTTGATCATCTGGAATGACCTCTATTTGGTTGTAATCGAAGAAACCATCCTGTTAGCTCTCAAAAAAGCTGGCGGAAAGCCTCAAGAGGCTGCCAATCTCTTGATACATTTTAGGGTAATAGACAAGGTCAAAAGCATTCAACCTTCTACTCTTCAGGTGCTGCTAAACCTAGGCGGGTGTACCTTTCTGAATGAAGTAGACTTGACTTATGATTATCTTTCTTGCAATGATTTGTCCACAATGGCAGATGGGAGTGAACAAATGAAGTCAAACTTGGTATAAATAGCAATAGCAATCTTCTTAATCAAAATCCTAAAATGCTCAACTAACAGATGTAAAGAAATTGAATGAATCCAAGTGTTGAAATTGCAGAGACCAGTGCCTTATTGGGTATGCGGAGTCAAATGAAACAGAAGTGGGCAACTTATTCTGGCAGAAACTCAAATTGTTGGCATATGATCTGTTTATAACTTGTATAAACATGCAAGACTGTGACTACTAAGCTCTACTTTAATAATTTAGATGAATCTCCCTGATTACTGTGATCAACCAAAAGGATTTAATCTCTCCTTGAGAGAACCAATTAATTAACCACACAGATACATCAAATGTGCACTGATAAACTGACTATAAACTTGTTACATCAATTTAAACAACTAGAAAGAATCAGCTTGGAGACAACTTAGCAATATTTTTCAATAAACTCAATAGACAATTGACACTAGAGATAAACTACCACCACCAATTGATTTTCATTGAAAACGCCATTTGAAAACATGCATCATAGTCTCTGACATGAGAACTTTATTCTACTGTATCCATCATCTATCTACTGTATCTCCTAAAATTTGATGATTCATTTACAATCGGGAACGATTATTTATACATATGCATCTGAACAGACACATCGTTTCAAAATCCAAGTCGGCCAACAACTGTATTTAGCATTCACACGTCGGCCACAGTGTTTGAGTTTTGTTAATTATTAGCAGACATTCGCCTAACATTCTGGTAGTCATGTCGAAGGCAATTGTATTGCCAGTCATCCCATGTTCTTATTCGCTTTCGCCGTGACCCTTCAGAATCAAGGAAACATCATATAGATTACATTATGTTTCATCGAGAGCCCCTTCGTGATCAAACTTGTCGTCGTGACTTATTGCTATCGGGGAGGCATTACATCGATCAAACCTGTCTTAACGAAACAACCCGAGCTCATATTAGATCGCCAAGACAACATCAATCTCACGTCGATAGAAAACCCCTTTGTTTTATGTGCTTCGCTATGACATCCCGACGTCGGCAAGACTTCTCGTAGAGCATACTATGTCATACCGAAAGTCTTCCTCCATCCTGTGTGTCGCTGAGACAAGTCAATTCTTATACCGACATAGCCCCCAAGTGTTCCATCGGTGAGACCCACTTGAATTTACTAGGACTTACTCCGAAGTCACACTAGTCTCATTGAGATGCCTTTTGATAGAAACTCCATGTGTAATGTCGGCGAGACCGAAGGTCACTTGCCAAGACCTTATTTCGATAACTCTAACTCTTACCGATATGAATCCTCCCGCCACCGGTCGGTGTGACATTGTAAACTCGCCAAGACCTTTCTTCGTTGCACATGAGTCCCCCCGAAGACTCGTTGATGAATACCCTGTGTCGGCGAGACTAAGTGAGTTCGCCAAGATGCTACCTCGATGAAAATCTCTTGCCGAAATATGAATGCATCCACTACCGGTCGGTGAGACATGATGCCTTCGGTGAAACATTACCCCAACGACCCCTTAGCTCTTGTCGATGAAAATTTTATTGTTGAGACAATGTGAGAGTCCTACCGAACGAAACAATAGATGAATTCTGGTCGCTGTGACAGTGTGATAGTCATGCCGATATGCCTGCAGCAAACAAATGTTAACACAAAAGCATCAAGGGTCGGGGAGACCTAGATAGACTTATGCCGATATGGACCACAACGTGAAAAATGCATGACTCGATGGATTCTATGGGGTTACACGGCCAAAATATGGGTAAGAACATCATGAAATGAGGAAAATGTGCTCAAGGTAGGACTCATTTGGAAAATGCATGGGTATGGACAATCATAACAAATCATCAAAATTTTATAGTCCCAACACATCCAACATAGAAGGCATTTCTGATCTAGTCACCGTTTGAAGAACATAATCCATCACTAGGAGAGGATAGCTATCTTTTAGTGATAGCTGATTTAAATTTCGAAAATCTACACAAATGTGAATTTCACCGTTCTTTTTACAAATAGGAACAATATTAGCTATCTATTTTGAATGATGAAAAGGAAAAATAATTCATGCGTTTAGCATCTTTTAAATCTCTGCAAGAATTGACTTCTTGGGATTCAAGGAAATTCCATGTTGTTAGCATCTCTTCAAGATTTGCCTCAAATGGTAAAAGTGTTCATGATGTTTCTTAGAAAAGATTGTAAGATCATCAAGGTAAACTATGATGAACTTACCTAGTACATCATGAAAAGCTAAATCCATAGCATGTTGGAACATGGCACCAACATTAACAAGACCAAAAGGCATTTTGCGACATACAAAGGTATCCCATGGCGTTGTAAAGGTCATCTTATGTTGATCATTTGGAATGACCTCTATCTGGTTGTAATCGAAGAAACCATCCAGGATAGAAAGCATCTCTGATCCAGTCACCATTTGAAGAACGTAATCCATCACTAGGAGAGGATAGTTATCTTGTAGTGATAGCTGATTTAGATTTCGGAAATCTACACAAATGCGAATTTCACCATTCTTTTTACAAATAGGAACAATATTAGCTATCTATTTTGAATGATGAATAGGAAAAATAATTCATGCGTTTAGCATCTTTTAAATCTCTGCAAGGATTGTTCCATAAATCTTCGTATTATATTGCCTTTGCTTTTGCTTGTAAGGCAACGCTCTAGCTTTGAGTGGAATTTCATG
>VDFB02000003.1:261762338-261815463 GCA_007258455.2 Sequoia sempervirens | reverse complement strand
TATTGGATGGATCATTTAAAATATCATGTTGCCATAGAATATATATATGTTTGTACACACACACACATATATATACATAAGCATTAACACTTATTTGAGAAATGTATATATATATATATGTATGTATACATGCATGTTGTTCAATGATAATGATAATTTGGATGAATGCATTCTAGATATCAAATGATATGTGTATACTATCTATTTCTGAGTTAATGTTTATCATGCATTCAATTATCGAATGAGGCTTTGTCAAAGTTATTATATAAACATATATATAAGTTGTAAATATATATATATATATATATACATATATATGTAAAATAATATATGGATATATATTATATTATATATATATATATTATATTACATATATATATATATATATAACACATGAATAAATGAATAGCTTTATTTTAAAGTGCATAGCCTTAAGAGATAACTTATACCATGACTTGAATAAAGGAATTTGATATTTATATTAATATATGCTTAGAGGTCGAATATTATGAATGCTTAGAGGTCGGTTTATATATCTAATTCATAAACCAATTTATATATGAGTTATGCAAGCATTTAAAGGTTGATATTAACCATAGTATCGATACTATGAAAGACGTCATTGTCTTCATAAGTTGCGACTTTCTCAGACTTAGAAAATGTATGATATAGGTAGGGAAGTGATAGAATCCTACACCACTTTGCATGGTATATTTGTAACACTTTGACCAAGTCTAAACCAGCGTAGTAAATCAATTCATTGAGCCTTTGACCAGCATGTGGATAAGGTGTATTAGCATTATGATGGAATACTATATACCCATATAATAATGTCCAAACTGCATGGCGTGTGAAGGTGCGCATAAATAGAAGGGAACTAAGTGTTTTAGCCAACACATGAATCATTCTCAAGCAGATTTTAGAGGCTGAAGTAAGATATAATTATGACTGTATTCTTTAACTGCATATTACTCTTGTTGCATGCATATGAAGTGTTTGTAATGTGCAAAACAATGTGCAATCATTAAGTTGATGTATGATGATAGAATAATTCAACGCCTTTTGTGGAAAGCCCATGGACTTAGTAAACTCTAAATGCCATGTTATTGTGCTTAGACCAACATCTATGAAGGTGCATATACAAGTCGACGACTTTGTCAAACTGATTTATTATGTGAATCGACTCATACCAAGACTTAGTCGATGCAAGCTTGGTGTCGCATATTTGATATTAACCATTTCTGATAAGAAGGAAACCACGCCATCTCTAAGAGTGAATATTGATGCTTTGACACCACCTTTGAATCCTTATACTTGTAGATGTCCATTATGAAATTCAAACTGAATTCAATCATGTGTTGATTTGAATTAGTCTCTAATTGCTGTCAAACAACAAGGTCGAACTGTAGCTTGTTTTAGCTGAGTAAGTGTTTACATGTTTGCCACCTTTTAGTTGCAATATATGTGTGTTGCTATGCATGCTAGTTGTTGTTAGAACTCATGCCTAAACTGTAGGCTAAGTAGTTACCAATTGTTGTATAAATAGTGGAGCTAGTTCACTTGTTTGGGACACTTATTCCTTAAGAAAGTTTCTACACTCTATTTAGATTCCTACCTGCATTATTCTGCCTAATACAATAAGTGAGAGCTTTGAGCATTAGAGAGTGTTTATCATTATTTTGAGAGAAGTATTTTCCAACTTGTGAGTTAGTGGTTATTGAGACTTTGTTGGAGGATCGATACCATGCTAGTTGTTGTTTTGGAAGTGTTGTGTTTGTGGCCAGTTGATTGGAAAACTTATCACAGGCATAGGATAGTCTTCCTTTGTTTGCATTAGTTTTGAAAGAATTATTCTTGTTTGTTTTGAAGTCTATTATGGTTACATGCATTTAGAGAAAAGTATTGTTTACTTTGAAAGAAAGTAGAAGCTGCATATACTATTTGTGAAATGCTTGTAATTACTCCATAATAGGAAGATTATGTTTATCATAAGTATTACATACTAGATATGAATAAACATGGGAAGCATATAGATTATTCATAGCTTTATCCCTTTTAGTCAAAGTAGTGATACTTTTGAATGGAATCATCTATTGTTATGACAACTCTTTGATTGAAGCCATGCATTGTGTTTGTATTTACTCCATAATGGGAGAGATTGTTTGTCATAAGTATTGTTATTATACTAGATATGATTAAACATGGGTAGCTTAAGGGACACTCATAGCTAGATATTTAATTATGCTAGATGGCGAGTAGGTTACTCCCGGGATTGTTATCTAGTGAAGGGAGGGAACTAGTACTTTTCTTAATGAGTTGTGTTATTTTAGGTTGTGTTAAAGAGATAGGTTATCCTGGTGAGTAGATTTCCCGTGGAGAGTGATTTACAAAGCATATATATAATGGCCTTAAGTCAAAATGAGCTTGCTATAGTGTAAGTGAATGGTCGACCTTCACTCGAAGTACTGAGTGAGAATACTTTGGCCAAAGTAGTGTGATTGCCTGGGGCTCCACTATTATTTCACCGTGTCCATTTAAAAGCATGAGGGTTACCTAGCGTAGGTTATAAATCCTAGTCATGTAGGGCACAACACTAAGCTCAGAGTGGTATGTCGTACGAGGTTAACCAACCAATATCTTTGTCAAAGGGTAGGGCCATTTATCATTGATAGATGTGCGGGGGACTGTATATGAGTACGTGGTTGGCGGAAAAGTGCTTGAGTGATGCTTCTCCTCCTCAACAGGTGACATAAGACCAATATTTTGAAAGGCGGATTCCTAGACCATCTATATCTTATGCTAAGAAGCTTGGTGGAGTTGTGTTTGTAATTGAGTACATTCTTGGAATATTGTAATTTGTGAAATGATTAGATTGGAATGGAATCCTTATTGAATATTGTATGACATCTTGTTCAATATGATATCTATGTTTTGGGAAGATTTGTATAATTACTTTGGATAGCAATGCCAAATTGGAATTGTGTTATTTCAATTAAGCATGTAATTTACATTATTGGAAGAATTTTTTTTATTGCTATGCCATGGCGTCATGATTTATTCACTTAAGGTGAAAATATTGGAAATTTTACTATGAAGAACATCAGGGTTGTTACATCTTTAATGGTAGAAAAATAAACTATCGACGATTTAATTACATTTTAAATAAACTCCCGAACATTGAGCCAATTCTCACTACAAGAATTGGTTATTCAAGTTCAGTTAAACTTTACAATGACTAGTGTTGGTAAATAAGATACGTTGGGTGTAAGAGTCATTGTACAAGCATCATAAGAATTCACAAAGTAACGTGGCTATTAGAATCAATAAAAAACCATGCGATATCACATTTTTCAAGGATTTACTCCTTAATCATGAGATAGCCATGTTACTTTTCTATCCATATAGAGCATTGGCATCCAAGGTGAGCATGTGGCTTGATTGGCAACTTGTATTTTTGAGAATTGTGGCATTTTGATGACTACTTTGATGAATTAGACCAAATTTTCCTTAAGCCTTTAAGGAGGAGGGATTTTTTTCCAACTATAGCCAAACACAAGGATGGCCAAAACAAAGAAGACAATTAGAGAACAACATTAAGACACTAAAAAGTAGACACCTCATGGATAAAAGGAATAGCATAAGAAAGAAAACAACTAACAAAACATAACCCCAATTGTGAGAGGACAAAAAAATGGATTCAGAAAGATATTGCCTTCTCCACACCAAAATGGGTGCCATAGACTATTGTCTTATGCACTAAGAAAGCACAGTGCATAAAAGGGAGGAGGATAATGCTTAAGTGTGCAAATGGTGAACAAGTGAAATAAATTTGCAAACAAGACTTTGGAAATAAAACAATCAAGAAAGGAGACATAATGAAGAGGGTTTGTTTCTAATTAGATCCTAGTCACCAAAAATCTTTAGTGTACTCGTTCTTGTATTCACAATTTTTGTAGACCACATTTATATGATATTTCCCGTATGCTTATTCATTTACTCATATATGGGTATTTGCACCCTTGTGTTTCCAAATAACCATGTTTATATTGAAGTATTCAACATATGGTCCCCTTTAATTGGTTATTAGTAATTTTACTTTCCAACCAATAAAACATCTATTATTTGTCTACTTTTTTTTATAATGTTCATAAAGTAAAAGATGCATATTTTTTTATTAATAGTGACTAATCTTGATTTCTCAAATGCTTTTAGATGAAAAGTATGGCATGTTATTTCTCTTTATGCATAACTCAAGGAAGTAATATTATCATTATATGACAAGCTTGAGAAGTGGCAAAGTGTTTAATCTATCATTGTCAATGTCTTTAAAATAATAACTTATTATGCTATTTATCTATTAAATAATAATTTTTTAAATTTTTTTAGATTGAATAGTTAGGGATATTAATCGGGTCTCCACTCAAGATAGAACTACAAAAATATGTAATAATAATATTGTAAAATGGCTAAAAATTCTCTGAGGGCCATGAAAATTTGAAAAGGCTAATAAGACAAAAGCCCCAAAGTAAGACCCCTATGAGTTGTGTTACCACCAAAAGCCAAAACACTCACAAAAATAGATCCATGCATTGAAAGAAACACACAAAGCATTAGCCTTCAACCTAAAACAAGGAACAACCATCAACAAAGGAGCTCAAAAGATTAATTCACATCACAATAGACACCATTTGAATAACATCATATGCCTACATTGCCATGCTACATATTAAAACAAAGCCCTAACTTGAGTAACTAGGAGATAAAACAAGAGCCACATGTACTAACCAAAACCATGAAATATGGAAAACAATGCCCACCTAAACCATAAGGCTTATACAAAATAGATTTTTCCACCACCTTCAATTCACACTCCAATGACCTATGTTGAATGGAGAGGTGTCTCACTTATCAACAATTTCCACCATTTAACCTTCTCTTGAACAATCCAAAGGAAAAAGGGAATTCAAACATACCAATCAAATAGCTTCCTATCTCTTCTTAGCTTTATGCACCATATCACCAAAAAATTTAGGGATAGTGTGATTGTTGGATACTTTAAAATTTCCATTACAATGGGTAATACAAAGGGCATGTAATACATTCCCAAGTCATGGCAATAGGCTTATTAGACACATACCTCATCTAACATACCTATTCTATCTAGCATAGGTTTCATATTTTTTCCTTCCTTTGATCTCAACCTAAACTAAACTTTGACCTCCTCTCCACTAGGCACTAAAATTGTTGTCAACATTAACATTCATTCAAATTGGATAAGGGGAAAATTTATACCAGCCTAACCCTAATTGTTGCATTAGAGAGCAACACCATGAGATCTTAAGTATTGCACCATCTCCTTATAATGTAGAGGCCCTTCAGAACTAATGCCATATTCTCCAAGCACAAACTTTACAAACACTAGGGTCACATATAAATCAAAGGCAAAGATGGAGTGTAAGTGATGTTTAGATACAATATGTTTTTGGTGATGGTTTCACTCATTTTTTACCTCTTGCATTTGTTCCATACTAAATTTCCTTTGAAAATACACATCATAAAACACACCATCCAAATAACCCATGAAGTAAATACCACACAACATTATCCAACCAAACATTTCTAACTACCTACACCATAATAAATTTTCAAAACACCTAATATATGTCTTAATAAATTCCTTCCTTTCTTACACCTTCAAATCCATCATTATGAATCTCTCTTATTTTCCACAAAATCACAAGACAATGATCATAATTTTTTATTAAGCTTCATTGCTATGGGAGAAAGCTCAATATATCATTGATATCAACTAAGGTGGAATATAATTTAAATGTTGCTCCAAATCCATCCATGCACTTGAAAAATAACTACAAATTGTTGTAGTGAAAGTTTCATCCACACCACAATTAACAATAAAATCTACTCAAAGCTCATCTATAATGCTAATGACAAATCTTCTCAAACTTTCCTTGTACACCTTCACCTCTTCTGCATAAAAAATTAATTTCCAATTTTGATTTGTAATTGCCAATAATGACTTACATTCCATGATTAGAATAATTAATGAGAATCTATAGCTACCAAACCTACAATTAGAGTGTCCCATTCTACTTCATTATTCATCGTGATCCCTAAAAAATAAATCCTCCATACACAATCCAACTTTCTATCCTTCAACATTCCTCAACTTCCCCATGGAGGTGCCACTAAAGTTCAAATTGATATATTGATCAAGGGGAGCAACCCACTTCACGTTTTTTTTACTGACTATTTAGTTTTGTGTTTCTTGCCTTTCTTCCAATGTGGTTTGATCCTAACCATTGAATGATGATTTTTTTTTACATTAATTCATCTTCTATTCATATATTACTACTATTAATAATACATATTAACAATAAGGATTGGAAGGATCGATTGAGCTCTAGATGATCATTTCTAAAATTCCTACACTTTTCAACTAGTACTATGTGGTGACCTTCATGGTACCTACCCCTTCATAGGCTTTGGGATGGGTTTTTCTGTGTTTTTAGTTATTTTTGTTAGGTATTTCCTTGGTTTTCAAGGCTGATGAGGGTTCTTATGTCTTGAGTTTGTTGTACCATACTATTGTCATACATGATTTTAAATATCCATAGCTACATTTGAGGGACCTAAAGAGGTCACCTTCTCTTTTCTTTCAGAGACATTTGGGATAATAAGTATGAATTCTAATCATGAAAATTCCATTAGTGTTTTACGCATGCCACAAATGATTTCAAATTAGACCATAATATTGTAAATGATCCATGGCTTAATGAATGCTTATATAAGAGTGAATATTGGTCTACTCTTGGCATCAATTAAGATTTGATTGTGGGTGACGTGTTATATATTTTGGAGCACACTTTAACTTGCAAGTTTATGGGTAGCAAAATCTTGCCACCTTTCCTAGGAAACTAGGCCCATCAAACTTGACACCTTGAGGGAGATATGGAGCTTATTTTGGTTGTGGATGGATATTTTTATGGTTTTTTCTAGAATAGATGATCATTTGAAAGAGCTCCATATTTTTGTAATCAAGTGGGTTTATTCATTAAACTTTGGCATGTGGGTTTTGATCCTATGGAGGAAAGTTCCTCACAAATTCTTGTCTAGGTCCATCTTGTTTAGTTTCCCATGGAGTTCTAGAGACCTAGCACTCTTCAATCTACTTTTACAATTTTTGGGAAACCCATGGGTTCTTCAAATATCATGCTAGAAAAGAAGGTAACTACATATGCTCGTATTTATGTTAAAATTGGTTTGAATAAGCCTCTACATGATTATTTCATAATCAATTTGGGAAACATGCAATGGATTTTTTTTTTTTTTTATGAATCCCTCCCCTTTCACCTTGAGTCTATCATGCATATGAACACTTACAAAGAGATTGCTTGAAAAGGGTTAAAAAAATTTCTTATCCACTTCAAAATAATTCTATAGAAAAAGCTAAAGCTAAAGGGAAAACATTGATCCATGTAGATAGCTTGAGCTTGGATGAATTTGTGCTTGTGAAAAACTTCAATAGAGGAAAACAATAAAAATTCTAAAAATGAAACTTATCAAGAAGAAAGTTCAATAATAGATTTGATGTCCTATAAAGTTTTGAGAATCTGGAGCCTTCTAAAGTTAAGTACTCCCCATTGTTACAAGAATTAAATCTTGTTGATATAGTTATATCTTCCTTCTGAACAAAAAAACATGTTGCTTTTGATTTATAAGTGTACTTGAATGTGAGTATCCCCACCTCTCCTAGATGCAAAAAAGAATTTTTTATACATCAAGAAGTTGATAAAGCAAACACCACTATGATTGCTACCTCTCCCTTCACCACAAATGATCTCATTGAAGATATATCTAATTTTTTCATGTAAGAAGGATCCTCTCCTATGAATCAAAAGGTGAGTCTAATAAGAAAAATACTCTTCTTAGAGACCTTCATTAGAAGAATCTCAAAAGGATTTCCTTAAAGAAGAATTCCAAAGCTAGAAAAAAGTGGGTTAAGGGAAAGGTGAGGATGATAAGGGAATCCTTAGTGAAATATCATGCCATTTACACACTAGATGTTCACTTTTTTACTCCCCGTAAATGATTGTAATTTATGATAACAATTGGGGTTGGGAAACTCCCCTCATAAAAAAGTTGTTCGAGATCTTATTTGTGAGCATACTCTTGATATTATCTTTCTTCAAGAAATGAAGCTATTGGTAAAGGAAATGGATTCTATATACTCTAAGTTTTGGAAATGTATCCAATGCCTATATATTAGGGCTTAGGGATCTTCAAGAAGTTTGGATTGTCTATGGAATCCTCATCATCTTACTCTTTTGTGGGTTGTTAGTAGAAAAAATCTATCTCCTTGGTTGGCTTATGCTTTGAATATAATAAATTTGTTTTCCTCATGAATGTATATGCTCCTATAGAATTTTAAGGTAAGAACATCCTTTAGAATCATACTAGATTTTTTTTCTCTTTGTTCTTTTCCTTTCCTTGGATCATGGCAAGATATTTAATGCCATCTTCAACTTGCATCAAAAGTTAGGTGCTTCTAATATGTTACAACCTTCTTCCTCCTTACTAAAATAAAACTTGTCATTACTTAATATTCTTGATGTTAAACCTATATCTACTATTTTAACTTAGCATTACAAGTGTGGGCTAGATTATATATTAGAATAAATTGATAGATTCTTGCTTTAGTGATTCCTTCATGTCTTATGTGGAAATTCTATGTTATAAAGGATCTAATCAGTATCCTATCAAGTTTTCTTCTTCCCTCTTCTTCCAAGTGAAAACATAACCCTTCAAGCTTCAACTAGCATGGCTATGTGATTAGATAATTCCTAAATCATATTGTTGTTGGTAGTTGAAAGGGAATCTACCCTTTAGTATTGATTTACATTCTTTCTTCAAAAGACTCCATATTATGAAGTTTATGCTCAAACAATGGAATATATTTTCTTTTAGAAATATTTTTGAGAAAAAGAAGTAGCTGCAAGAGGAGTTGGGTACCATCATATTTTAAATCAAGGAAGAGGGAATGAATAGAGAACATCTTATTAGAGAATCTTCCCTTTCTAAAGAGAGAAATTAATAGCTCTTACAAGAGGATATCTACTAGAAACATAAATTAAGAATTTATTAGCTACATGAGGGAGATAAGAATACTCCCCCCATAATTTAGTCAAAGAGAGAAGTAGGAACATTGTATTTGATATCATCTCAACTCAAGGAAATCATTTATCATCATTTCATTATATAAATGAGGAAGCGGTTCAAATTTTTTCCTCTATTCCAAGAAAGTGGCCCATTTGGCCATCTAGGATGAGTAGGTCATTTTGGATTGCATCCATCCTCTACTCTTTGTGGGTATGAAATTTTTTCTTATGAGTTCCATTTATCTTGCTCAGAGATTGACATGTGGTGTTCCGAATGAAGAAAGGGAAAAATATTGGTTTTGATGGTGAACTATTTTTAATATTTTTATGATATATTTAATATTAATCTTCTAGATGTGCTTCAAGAGTCTTAAACTAGGAAGAAAATAATCAAAGAAATCAATACAACCTTCTTGGATTTGATTTGTACAATGGAGGGTGCCAACTCTTTTGATTTATTTTGTTCTATTATCCTCTACAATTTCACTTATAAAATCACTACCAAGTTCAATGCAAATCACTTGAAGCTAATTATGGATTCTCTCATCACTCTCAAGTAGGGTTGGTTTGTGAAGGGGGTTTGATCATAAATGGTATCATCATAATTGTTGAGGCTTATCACTTTACATCCTAGTCCAAAGATAAAGCTATATTTATCAAGTTTGATATGCCTAAGTGTTGGAACATGTTTGTCGTTGCACCAAAAGATCGACCTATTAAGTCCTAATACAAACACCAAAGATAAAAAATCCAAGGAAGGTGCTTAGTTCATGTCCCAAATCTGAAGGGAGATGTTGGCAATTAGTCCAACAATCCCTCCCTCAACATCACCCGAGGGGATTTGAACCTATAACCATGGATTTGATACCATTTGTTGGAACACATTTATCGTTGTGCCAAAAGATCGACCTGTTAATGACCGATACAAACACAAAGATAAATGGATCCATGAGAGGTGGTTAGTCCATATCTCGAATTTGAAGGGATACATTGGCGACTAGTCCAACACCCAGGATTATGACTAGGTTAGATGGTCATTTCTTAGAAATACTCTTTTGATATTTTATTTTTTCTTAAAATGGATAAAATGTGTGACGTGTTGTGTGAGATCCTCTTCCTTTTCAACCTTAATTAATGAAGACCCCCCTCTTCTATTACTCCAAGGAGTTGCAACAAGGCGACCCGTTATCCCCTTACCTCTTCATCCTCATGGTTGAAGGTTTGAGCACACTATTTAAGAACTAGAGCATCAATGCATTTATCATGGTTGGACCATTGCTTAGAATATGTACCCTTAAAAGAATCTTCAATTTATTGATAATAGGATTTTGTTGGGTTTGCTAAGATTCAAGAAGTTGTAAATATTAAGAAAGCTTTGAATATTTATTTGGCTACTACTAGACAACATATTAATGAAGTCTAATATCTTCTTCTTTAATAGCCCCCGAGTTTCTAGTAGTGAATTGATCTTATTCTCCATTGTAAATTAGGGTAGCTTCTATTTGAGTATCTTGGCATTCAGTTATCCATTGATGATGCAAAGACGAACCAGTGGAAGAAGATCATCAATAGATTTAGAATGAAGGTTTATCACTAGACATTTTAGTGGTTATCCTTTTTTGATTGAATGAATTTGATAAAGTCTATTTTTCAAGATCTCCCATTTACAATATCCTTTTCTAGCCCCAAAATTATCTTTAATAATTTTGATGCTCTTTTTGGTAAAATTTCATGAGTAGGAAATTTGAATTCTAAAAGATAATGTCTTAATAGTTGGGATCAAGTGTGTAGGCCTAAGAAGAATGTTGGAATGGGTCTTAGGTGAACTATACTCAATAGCTAAGCCTTGGTAGCTAAAATTTATTGGAGATGGTGTAAGAATCCATATCAGCCATGGGCTAAAATGCTAAATTTTAAATACTTGGGTAGGTTGTTGATTTGGTCAGAAGCGGCTCATTTGTTTAGATTATAATGAAGAATGAGGATTTTCTAGTCAAAGATGGCCTCCTTTGGAATGCCAAAAATGGTTAGAGAGCTCTCTTTTAAAAAGATTATTGAGATCTTCACCCCACTCTTCTTTTAATATTCTTCAACCTTTGAGCCAATTATTTATAGTATTTGGATTGTCTAAATTTGTGAACTTTAAGAGTAGTTTTGTAGTGAGGACTTCCTTAATCTATCATGGGAAAGACCTTAGTAGTTGGCCTGAAGGGGATTCTCCTAAAGCTTGGGCCACCCTATCTTCTATTCTTGTAGATTAACCATGATGATTTGTAAAGGATGTTGATATTTCTTCATGGGGTTAGAATTTATATAGTGGCTCTTGGATTCTCCTCCCTTAATAAGAAAAATGGTGTGAATTGAGACTTTTTGTGGTAGAGAAAAAAATAGAAAATTCAATTAGCCTAAATGCAATTTATTCATGTGGCTTCTTTATCACAATAGGTGTATCATCTAGTTTAATATTATTATTTTTGGATTATAGGGCCTTTCAAAATGTGTTTTATGGAGTATTGAGGAAGAATCTACTTCCCAACTATTCTTCCAATGCTCTTTTGCTCTAGGAATTTTGGGATAATGGTGACATATTTGTAATTGTTCTATTATCTATGCTACTTCCTTTAAATTTTGGACTAGAATGGATCAACCAACCTGATAGCTTTCTCAAGGTAGCCTAGGAGCTTGGTCATATTTTGATTCTTTGGCATATTTGGCTTGAACATAATCATCAAAGTCTTATCTCATAAATCTAGTGGAATAATATGGATTATGTAAAGTAGAATATTTGTTCCAAGTACTCTATGGGTGAGGAAATATCTACCTCTCATATCAACATTTTTAAAATCCTTGAGTTTTAATCTTATGGTTCCTCCTCTTCTTGTTCTTGACTTTCTTGTAGGCTTGTAGAAAGATGAATAGGTTTGGTAAATGGTCTCCCCCTTCAAGATTTTTAAAATAAATATTTTGTACAATACAAACAAACAAAAATTCTAACAAACACTTGTATTAGGCCTAGCAAATCCAAACATACATAGAATTCAATGGAAATAAACTATGCTAGACTCCTTGTTGTGTAGATTTTACCAAGTTGATTGGGGCTATGGGTCTTGAGGGCCTTGAAGAGATTGGGAAATACTTTGAATTGAGCTTAGTTTATCAATTTCAAAACCTTTGGTTAAATTTGACTAACCGTCATAAATGGGTATCAAATCATGGAAAACTGATTTGGTTCTTTACCCTTGTGCTCAAGGTTTTTCATAGTAGTGTGTGAGATAAAGGACAATCATCAATTCCTTTTGGGTATGAGGCCATAATTTTGGGTCTTGCTACTTATATGTATGATATTGTGGCATATATAATTTTCTCCCTCTTATTCCTTCATTTTATCCTCTAATTGGTTCATTTGCAAAATCTCCCTATCTAGTTTTAGTTACATTTAAGTTTGACAACCATTAAGAATATCTTACGTAAGAAAATTTTGATTGCCCTTAAAATTAGGACACATTCTATTTTGACTCATGTTCATTTTATTGGTGTTTTGGTTTTTTTTGGAGGTATTCCAACAAAGATCAATGTACAAGTGAGGGAGAATATTAAAAAACAACCCCTAGATTATGAAAGATTAGTCTTCCAATGTTGATCTTATTCTCACTATGGATATTTAGCTAAATATTATTCCTAGAGAAAGGGATAGAGGCCCCAATGCTATATGGTGAAAAGGAAGCAAGAAAAAAACCAAATGGTACTTCTTGATTGTAATGACCCTGCTCAAATCTGATTGAAAACTTTTGATTTTTGGCCTTGGTAATTTCGTCAAACAATTTGCATACAAGGGTCATATGACTGATATAACATTTCAGTTTGCTTTAATGGCACTTTCCTTCTCTTAGCATCAATGAGAATGTTTGCAAATGATTCTAAATTGTCTAAACAATGACCTAACATGAATGTGCAACTTATTGTGGCAATATCCAATGCATATATGAGTTCTAATCATGAAAAATGATTACCTATAGCCAATTGGTATTTTAACAAACAGTTGGTATGCAAACTACTAAGCTGACTACAAATGATATTGAATTGCTCAAATGAAACCAACAACTATTATCTCCTTTATTACAATGAAATGTCTAATACAAAGCTCATGAGATAGGCCAAGACTCTTGGCAATTACATTGATTACAAATTATGAGGATGCTGGTAAAAAGAATATGCACCTATAGCTGCAAATGAAAAACTATACTATATGCAATGACAATGATCTCCTAATGCAATCTTATGCAACAATGAATGATTGGAATTACAATGCCTCAATAACTGAATTTTTACAATACAAATAGGCTGATTAAAGACCACTAGACTGAGATGCAAATGTCTAAAGTAAACCTGGTATGATTGCAGCCAACATAGACTCATTCGATTCTCTTTGAGCAAAGCAGTTTGACCTCCAATTTGCAGCGCCTTTACTCCTAGAGACCCAACGGCTTGATAGCAATTTTTATTCGATTTTATAGGCTCCTCCAAGGTGAAATCGCCCCACACAAGAGGTTGCCCCTGTTGCTGACTGTAAATCTGAAGTAACAAATAATTTCTTCCCTTAACAAGTATCCAACAACATTGAACATGGATGACTTGGCCTGTAGAATAAAGCGCCTCCTCCTTCAAGCAAAATCGCAGCCAATATATGCCACCTTTGACTATAATTGAAGCACCAAGGAGTTGTCAGCATAACCAAAAACTTTGATTTCAAATCAGATTGCAAATATGGCAATCGAACCAAAAGATGAAGACTCTCCAATAAAAAATGTCTTCAACAATTTCTTCAATTCGAATCATACAAAAACTTGGCCAAAGGCCACTAAGTTTTTAACCAATGAAGCACAAATGAAAGTCTGAAGTAACTTTCTCCCAGCTGCAATAATTCAAGTGATATTTCACACCCTCAAAATTGCTCACCAATTGAGAGTTTTCGTTCTCAATGGCCAAAGACAATTGCAGAAACCCTGGGCTCCACAACCATCAAACATCAAACATCAACAACAACATCAAATCTGCATGATAAGAATGAAGCCCATGATGTTTATTTATACTTTTTCCTCAAGAGGTTGGCCTCCTTCTAGAACTTTCCCAAGTCACCTTCTAGAAGGAATATTATAATATTATTCTATTTTATTATTTTGCACTTTATAATAAAATAATTATCCATAACATAAAGTGCAAATATAACATTAATTTATAATATGAGGTTTTCTAAAAATAGAAACATATCAAGAAATCATTAGAACATTTCCATATGTAGATTGAATCATGAAACGAGCCAACCAATCAACTGGGTATCTGCCAAACGACCCTTTTATCAAGCTCCATTAGCCTATGAGGATCAGGAATAGGCTAATTCCTCTAAACTCCATCGCTCAAGAAAAAGGGGACATTACATTGATCCATAGTCCCTAACTTATCCCCACAAATCTCATGTGTCAAGTCACTCTTCTTCCAAATACCCTTTTCCTTTGCTTACTATACATGTCTAACATCTCAAAAAATTTCTAAGAAATGTTTCAATTTTATCCTTGCATGCTAGAGGTTTCTCCAATTTTTCATATTCTCTTCCCCTCAATGTGGTTTCTAGAATGTTGGCTCCTATCATTCAACCCTTATCTGGCGACATTGTGACATTGTATTCAACGAAGGTGTTATCTGTAGTGCTACAACCTTGCTCAAGCAACATTATGCCATTGAATTTTGTAGAAGTGGGGTAGTAGGGAAAATATTCCTACTTTGATGTTAGCAACTCTATCTCAATCATTATTTAATTCTCCTAAATTTTTTAGATTATGATGACAACAATGATAATGTTGGTGGACCCTTATTTCTAATAGGTACACAACTCCTAAGAAAATATCTCTAGATCATATGATTCTTCAATCTCATTATAAAAATGGGTTGGTTTTATGGAACTAGTTCACAATGCTTAGTTTTACCCTATTTGTTGTTCATTTAGGGATTTAGTATGCAGTTTTGCTTATTTTTGTCTTTGCTTCTAGATTGGGGGTCCTATAATAGATCTTTATATTTTATGTGTGTGTGTGTGTGTGTGTGTGTGTGTGTGACAATAGATTGTTATGTGGATTAGGGTAGCCATAAATACTTGAAATTATCAAATTTACGGGTTCCCAAATAGGAAAAAGAAAAAGGAAAATATAGATATAACTTTATGGGTGTCTAAATACAACAAATAAAAGTGAATGATTAATTATAATGCTTGCATCAAATACATAGTAAAAATGATCCCATTCTTATATGGAGTAAAGGTGAAGCTATTTAATGCATGAGGATGTAAGTTAACTAAATCTAACTTAACATGATAAGTGGAACTTAACTATTGTTGAATTAACATATTAAGTGGCAGTTAACTAAAATCTTATCTAACATGATCTAGGTGTCAGTTAACTAAAATCTTATCTAACATGCTAGGTGTAAGATATATAAAATAAAATCAAAATATATAAGATATAACTTAAACTAACTGAGCATCAATCAAGTGCATAAGACATAAGCATATGTTTGAATGGAACAACTACGTAAGTGTGCTTAAGAAAATAGAGTCGTTAAATGATGGAGGGGCATCACACAATTCTGATTTTTGGCACATTTTGGTTTTGTTTGGTTATTGATTTCTTGTTTCCTTGTTCTCCTTGTGACAGGTGGCAGGCTCTATGTGGAGCCAAGGAACTAAGTTTTCTTCCTTCATTGGATTCTATATGGGGATGGCAGTTACAATGAAAAAGGCAGAGGCTAAGTCCTACATTGATTCGCATTGTTTTGGGTTTTGGGAGAAAACTGTCCAAGAACTTGTTCGTTTTTTTTAGTTTTGGAAATCAATGGGATTGTCGGAGCAAAGGTGGAGACCCACAATTTCTTGGTCTGGCAAGAAGCCGATTTTATGGGTTGGGGGTTTAGGACTATATCTGTAAGACAGGCGATTGGCATCTTTGTACTCACATTTTTCCCATAATTAAAAGCAATATAAATTCTATTTCCTATCATTGGTGTTTATTTTCCTTTGTATTTTGTGTTCTAGTAAGAGGAACGAGTTTGTAATGTTCCTGTCAACTAGTTATGGTTCAACCAAGTTGCTCGACCATATTTTTGCTTCGTTAGGTTTGCTTTTATTGACAGTGGCTGGCGCTGGAAGTATTGTTGTTCATATGCTATGATGAAAGTGTAATTGCTGAGTGCTTTAAATTCGCAAATCCTATATTTGTATTGTGGATCGCTTCTAACTAGGAAATGAAAAAACTTGCTTTCCTTCATTAATGCTTGTTACCCATTGAATGTTGATATGCTTCAAGAGGAGTGAGTTTGTTAATCTTGCAGACTGTGTTGTCACCATTGAGTATGAGTGCATAATTGCTCGAACCATCCTCTAGGATTTTACCTCTGTTTCTTTGGTACTGTGTTGGTATTTAGTGTCGCTTATTCTGGTAGACTGTTGGAATAAAATAGGCTACCATTAGTTTGTTATTAGAGCCTGAAGATTTGGGGTTGTTGAGGAGTGGGAAGAATGCCATCCATAGCATTGAGAGGTAGAGGAGATCGAGGAAGAGGCAGAAGAGGACATGATGATAGAGTCCTTGAATTGTTGTAGAACTTGATTGCATGAATGGATGCCATGGAGAGGGCACAATGAAGAGGAACACCAGTGGATGAAGCTAGTGATGTTGAAGAGGAAGAGCGACCACAAGCGGATGATGAAGAAGAACAAAAAGAACTTAAAGGTTTTGAAGAAATATTGTTGAGGATAGTTTTGAATGTTGGTGCCAAACCAAAGATTGAAGTTCCTACATATTCTGGAAGCCTCAACGGAGAAGAACTTATAGATTGGATTAATGACCTAGATAAGTATTTTGAGTATGAAGGAGTTACAAAAGAAAGAAGAGTGAAGTTCACCTACACAAGGCTCAAGGGCCACGCTGCTATGTGGTGGGACTATGTCCAATCTAAGAGACAGAAGAAGAACAAGGAAAATATTACCTCATGGGATCAAATGGTTGCTAAGTTGAAGGCCAAATTCCTTCTGAGTGATTATCAAACAAATCTCTTTAAAAGATTGCAAAATCTCAAACAAAAAGACATGTCGATCAAAGAATACATGAAGGAGTTTCACAAGTTGGTGATTTGGTTAGGCCATAGTGAAGAGGATTTGGAAAAAGTTTCAAGGTATCTTAATAGGTTGAGATACAGTTTGTAGGATGAGTTGAGTTTAGTGTCACTAAGAAATTTGGAAAAATCATATTAGTTTTCCATTAAGATAGAGGAGAAGATTACGAGGAAGCAAAATCAACAAGGCCGAGGTAGAGGATGAGGCTATGTAGAAAAAGGACAACAACACCATTGAGATGGAGATGCAAGTAGCTCTAGAGGGAAAGTTAAGTAAAAAAGAGGAGGTTATCAAGATAGAGGAGAAAGGTTAGTTAGAAGCGATGGTTATCAAGGAAGAAGTAGAGGTTTTGCAGGTAAATGTTTTAAGTGTAATCAATATTGGGGGTCACAAGAGTTCAAAGTGTCCAAAATCTTCCCAAGGAGGTTACACAAGGCCTAAAAGGAGGAATTAGGTGGTGCAAGAAGACCAGGAGAGTGCGGGATCATTTTCTCCAAGAAAGGAAAAACTTGAGTCATGAGAATCTTTGTTCAAAAGAGTGTTGTTGAAACCGCCAAAAGAGAGTCATGAACTTGTATAAAGGAAGATGCTATTCAAAGCGAAGTACAAAGCTAAAGGTAAGTGCTACAAACTTATTATAGATAGTGGTAGTACCGATAATATTGTTGTAGTTGAAATGGTGGAAAATTTAGGACTTAAGAGAACTACACATCCTACACCATATAAGGTTTCTTGGTTGCAAAAAGGTCATCAGTTGTTGGTCGATGAGCAAGCTTTGGTTGAATTTCAAATAGGAAGTTATAAGAATAGTGTTGTGTGTAATATCATGCCTATGGATGTGTGTCAAGTGCTACTTGGTAGACCTTGGCAGTTTGAACGAAATGTCATACATGATGGGAGACATGACAACTACACTTTTGAGAAGGATGGACTCAAACATACCTTGTTGCCTTTACAAGAATTAAAAGAGGACAGTCATAGCAATGGTAGTAAGGTGATGTTGGTAAGAAGAAAAGAGTTTGTAAATGGAAAAGAGATAAAGGGAGTTGCAACAGTAACAATGGAGGTGAACCTTCATTTTCCTTAAGGTTCCATGGGTGGAAACAATGCTAATTTGCAGGTAGGACGACCAACATGTGTTGACATAGCTGACTATGAAGTTGGGGCAGCCATTTATATTCTAAAGGATGTAGAGATACATGTGAGTTTGGAACAATAGTGTCAACATGAATACATAGGCACAAATCTACATAGACAAAGTGTGGAGATAGCAAAAAAGGAAGTGAAAGATGACTTGATTCTTCAAATTGAGGCCGTGGAAAGAAAGTGGCTTGAACTAATAGGAGGTGTGACAAATAGTGTGACTGTCAAAGGTGAGATAAGATCTCAGTTTTCAAACCCCTTGGATACACTTGAAGCTAATTCTCATGAAGATGTAAGGATTGCAGTGGAGAGGGAAATGCAAAATGAATTGGAAAGGTGCAGCAAAGAGAGGTTGTCTAGAGAGTGGATGAAATATGTTGATGATGATGAGATGAGATGTGGAAACAACAATTTGAACTGTGGAATAATCACTTAAGCAAAGTTCATTCTTTTGACAGTTTGGAATCCGATGAAGCTACCCTGTGGAAAGCAAATGAAGGGGGTCTTTGGGAAGAGAAGTTCAATGAATGGAGGGTCTCTTTCGGCCATATGCTAGAAGAAACAAAAGAAGTAATGTATAGGTTTTTGTTTATCAGCATAAGGGGTATGCTCACAAACAACTTCCTGGGGAGCTTGATGTAGGGGCATTGTACAATTCTAATTTTTGGCACATTTTGGTTCTGTTTGGTTATTGCTTTCTTGTTTCTTTGTTCTCCTTGTGACAAGTGGCAGGCTCTATGTGGAGTCAAGGAACTAAGTCTTCTTCCTTCATTGGATTCTATATGGGGATGACAATTACACTGAAAAAGGGAGAGGCTGAGTCTTACATTGATTCACACCGTTTTGGGTTTTGGGGGAAAATTATGCCAAGAACCAGTTCATTTTTTTTGGTTTTGGAAATCAATGGGATTGTCAAAGCAAAGGTGGAGACCCACAATTTTTTGTTCTAGTAAGAAGCTGATTTTGTGAGTTAGGGGTTTAGGACTATATTTGTAAGATAGTCGATTGTCATCTGTACTAAGCTTTTTCCCATAATTAAAAGCAATTTAAACTCTATTCTTGTCATTGGTGTTTGTTTTATTTTGTATTGTGTGTTCTAGCAAGAGGAACAAGTTTGTAATGTTCCTAATGCCTATGTATGGTTCGGCCAAGTTGCTCCACCATCTTTTTTCTTCGTTATGCTCGCTTTTATTGACAGTGGCTAGAAGTATTGTTGTTCGTATGCTATGATAAAAGTGTAATTGTTGAGTGCTCTAAATTCACAAATCCTATATTCGCTTCTAACAAGGAAATGACAAAACTTGCTTTCCCTCATTAATGATTTTTACCCATTGAATGTTGATACCTTCAATAGGAGTTTTTCAATCTTGAAAATTGTGTTGTCACCATTGAGTTTGAGTGCATAATTACTCGAACCATCCTCTAGGAGTTTACCTTTGTTTCTTTGGTACTGTGTTGGTATTTAGTGTCGTTTATTCTGGTAGACTATTGGAATCAAATATGTAAAAAGAATAATACCATCCTAGTGAAATGAAATTAACCCTTATCCTATTGTGAACACTCTAGCATTCTTAGATGATCATTCTTCATATTCTAGCATGGTACATCACCTAGAGTGATGTCTTCTCATCATTCATTTCTTTGTGTAATGATCGAGACCCAAAACAATCTCACAAAAATAATAATAACTCATTATCTCATAAACATGGAATAAAAATAAATCAACTTCATTAGATAAATAAATGTCATAATACATCCTTTTATGTGTAGTGCATAATCTAGGAATAAGCACATGATATACAATTTATACAAAAGTATAACTTGGGCTCTCATTCCATGAAGTCAAATAATATATAATTTGGAAGTACAAATACAAATAATGATACAATAATAATATGAGGGTATAAATAATATAGTCTCCAACCGCCATCGACCGTCATAGTCATCCACAAGTCAAGAGACGAGAACACAACTCAGGGGCTTTTTCACCCAACCACGAAGTTTACGCTTCCCTAGAATTCTTCCTACTCAAAGAATACTTGACCCTACATGAAGTACTTAACAACATGGAAATAAAAAGTAGGAGGGAATGTCGGTGCAAGCCTGATGTATATACATGCATTTCTAACATGAACATGAAATGTACCACTATTAGAATATGTCAGAGAAACATATAGATAAATTTGCTAGGTAAATTTCATCTATTTCAATGATACATGGTTTTGGCCAAAGCATTAGAAGTAATCAGTAGATCCTCAAAAGAGGAGCACCCTTCTTTGTTAGTCCATATTTGACACCCTATCCCAGAAGGTAAACCCAATACACACATAAAAGACAATAACATGTATAATGATCATAAAAAAATAAATACTCTTTTTCATTCAAGCAAATAATTATATGAACATCTTTCATTATTTCTATCTTTCATGCATAGAGATGGTAAAATATATAATTGCCATGTAATTCAATTTTAACATGCAACTTGACTATTTGATATGTAATTTAATTATTGACATTCAACTAGTTATAAACACAAAATTTTGTACATGTAATATATAAGAATCCAATTCACAACACGTGCAAATGAATAATCAAATCCATACTAAATCATATGTTATTTTGAGATATGTAGAGTTTATAGAATAATATAGTTGTTTGATATATGTAGATTTGACAAATTTTCTCCCATTTTTCTTATTTTTCTCATGACATTTCACTCTAGGATTTAGATCTCAATAATTATCAAGGTCAAAACAAAGAACATGATTATTTCATCTTCAAATAAATCAAGATTGTCAATAATCATTAACATTAGATTGTTGGCTAAATTATTAAATGAAGTAAATGTAGGAGGTAACTCAGATTAGTGAGGTTGTTGGTGAGAGATTCCTTGCAAGCAGAGAGAAATTGGAGTATTCAGATTCTTTGGATTTTGATGATTTTGAAAATGAGATTTTATCCTTCAGAGAATTACTTACAATCTCTCAATCAAAAATTCTAATAACAAAGAAAATTGCAGCTTCCAAAAGGAAAGGATGGACGAAAATCTACGATTGAAAACTAAGACAGGAAGTTGACTATGGAAATCAAATTTCTATGCAAAAAAAAGTATTTAATGCAATTAAGCTATCAATATATTATAAAGTTCATACTTCTTAAAAGAAATGGTTCTCAAGTCCAATGGTCAATATGGATATTGTTTTATATGAATCAATATTCGATTTTATGACAAATACAAGGTATTCGATTTGTATGAAATTGCCTTGGTCCTTTTCTTATCCATTCAATCATGCAATTTTATTGTTTTGTTGGCTATTCTTTGATTTGCGCTAAGGTGTAACGACGTGTAGTGGGGAACTGCTGGTGAGGAGGAAAACATTTTTTTTTAATTTTAGAACTGAAGTTTCATGCATGATTTATCATGCAATACAAACTTGTTTTAATTTTTAATAAAACTTATTTTATTTTGAGTTTTATTCTCCTTCTCATAATACCCATACAAATAATTTAAAGTTTATTTATTTATTAATAATATTCATGCAATTTAAGTTTTAAAACTATATATATTGATTAATATTTATATATATAATCATATATTTATTATATTATTATTTATATATAGATAATTATATAATTATTTTGGAAATAAAGTCTTTTATTTATTTATTATTTTATTCTTTTTATATTTATTATATATATAATAATATATTTGTTATATTATTATTTATATATATACATAAATTCAGCAATTTATTATGGAAACAAGTGCTCTGGAAGAGCTAGAGTCCCTGCAATGGGAAAAAAACATGTTTGTGGTATTTGAGGTTGTTATGATGGTTGCGATAGTAGTTGTTTATATAATGTCGAATAGTTGTAAGGGCAGTTTGATAGGAAGTATGCTCATGTGGCATCATATTTGACAATATAGCATTGAAAGAAAGTTTTAAGTAGGGGACTCTTGAAGTAAGTTGTTTTGAAAAAATTGTGGCGATTTAAAATTTTGATGTGTACAGTAGTTAGAAACCTAAGTTATCAATTAGAAATCATGGTGTGGAATTTTTCATGATTAGTGAATTACTATAATGTGTATATTTTTGCATGTGTATTCGTATATATACATAGATATATGTGTATCGTACGTACATGTAATGGCATATGTATGTGTCTAAATTTATATGTTTAGACACATGTAGGTACAAAAACATATACATGTAGACAAATATAATTAGATACATAGTTAGATGTTTATATATTCTTAAGACATTCATATATATATGCATATATATACATACATATGTATTTAGATATATATACAGACATATATATACACACACACACACACACACACGTATAGATACATAGATAAATACATAGATAGATCTTTACATGTTATAAAGAAAACACATTGGTAGATTTCAAACATTTATTGTTGTAGATTTAGGCTATCCATATTTAATTTTGAATGGCTTGATTGATTGCTTATATTTTTTTGTAAGTTTTATGTCTTAGGTAGTCATGTTTAAGCTAGTAGATGACAATCAATTTATGATCTTCAAACATTTTAAGATATGGTCATTATTTATTCTTTTAAGTACTTGGAAAAGTTAAAACTTCAATGGTTTTTGATTGCTATTGCAGCATGTATGATATGTAAAGATGTGTAAGAGGTATCAGTTTGTTATGTAGGATGTTGATCATAGTGCCTGTATTTATATACTTGCATATGTAGAGAATATATAGATATATACATAACAAAAATTTTGTTTTTGTATTTGGTTTTTATTTTTAATGATTTGTTAAATTAATAATTTTAGTTCAGTATTCAAAGTTTTGTGTTTGAAGACAAGTTTTTGAATGTGTGTATATATATACTTGTATATACATATACATACATATATATACACGCATGCATACATATGTACATACATATATACATCAACAAACAAGAGACAATAGACAAAACGAGTAATAGGTAGTTGGGCATATCAACAAAAAAAGAAAATATTAAGAACCTTTGATCAGGGACCAAGGGAAGACACATAACCTATTATAGTATCGACATGAAAATAAGATTGTCATAATTAGTTTGTCCAATGATTAGATATAAGTTTTGTTAGTATAGATCTCGACTATCCGTCTTTTCACTTATAAAGGTTGATTTGTCATTTTGAGTCTGTCTTTTCAATGTAGGTGTTGAGTAGGCAAATGTTGTGGTTAGATGTATGATTCATTTTGTAAGCTCTATGTCTTGATTAGTCATATTTAATTACGTAGTTAACAAACAATTAACGATCTTAAAACAAAGTGAGATATGTAAATGATTTATTGTACATAAGCATGTTTAGATGCATATGTATATATGTAAAGTTCATTTATAGACGATAGTTATATATATAATTAAAAATTACTTGTTCATATTTATTTCCTTATTTAACCATACTAAACATACTATTTATTTTGCAAATAGCTCAAACTAAAAATATTTGAAGAATCACTTTTGGAAATATATCTTAAATAAATACTTATTTCTCCTCAAGTTAAACCTAATCTATGTAAATTAGTTAATAAATTCTTATAAATTGTTCTAAGTACTTGAAAATTACTCTTGTAAATATAAATTTTACTAGTAAACTGTTCTAAACATGTGAAAATTATTTGCAAATTACAAATACTAATCTCTTAAAAATAGATACCAATTTTAATATGCATTTTAAAAATAAATCAACCATTACTTATCAGTTTTGAAAGTAAGAAGTAGAAAACATTAATTAAGAATATTTTTCAAAACAGAATAGAAGTCAATTAATTTTAGACCAAAGTCCAAGATTCACAAGGGTGAGGTGAGAGCATATATATAATTAAACTTAATAAACCTAATTATTATTTTACTCATATCTAAATTTATTTATTACAACAATAATAATTGGACCAATTAGTATAATGAAATAAATGCTTATGTTTTTAACTATTCAATTAAAATTTGAGTATGCATAAAAAAATATACAAACGTGTGATAAAAATGTGAGATAAAAATGTGATGCACAAAAAGTGATAAATGAAAAACCTAATAAGTTGTTATTAAGCAGTACTATTATTGGATAGTCTATATTATCTTAACTATTTTGGCTAACTATTGAAAATAAATAAGTTTACTTTCTTTTGTTGTATTTCATTTGATTTAATTCCAATGCTTGATAACCACTAAATAGTTTTGTAGTAAATCTAAATAATTTGGTTTGTTTCGTTTCTCTTTACTAATGTTTTCATTAAATTATTTTATTATTTATCCTAGATGAAGGAATAGCAATTAGTTTCATGGATTAAAATTCAAGGTGTTTGGGTTCTCTATTTGTATCTTGTAATTAATCAATGCTTTTTTTGAATTTTAAATTATGTATGTAACATCTAATCTAATTTAATTTTTTTTTTGTGAAAAATGCTAATGCTTTGGAAGGGAAAATATCTTTTTTTTTTAAATAATTTCTTTTGCAAAAAGATTTAACTTAAGTATTATAGTTATGTTTTGAATGCTAATACTAAATTCTTGAATGTTTTTGATTAAATAAGTAGCATTTATAGGATGTTGTACCCTTTACATTAAAAGCCCTTAGGGCCAAAAATAAGCTAGTTCAAACCAGGAATGAACTAGGAAAAGAGGATAGGCCACACACAGAAACAACTGACAAAAAACTATCAAACCACAGACAAGGACTAGACAAACCCAAAACCTAAGGGGACTAATTTGACTCCCTTAACCCTAGGCTGTGAAGTTGCAACAAATTTTGGGAGTCCCTTCTTCTTTCTCATCACCACAAACTAGGAAGACTCAGAATCGAAGTCCACTGAGTGAGGCGAGAGGACCGGATCCATAATAGCCACCATGGGCAATGAGTCACCATGCGGCGAGGGAGTCAACAGTGTAGAAGAGGAGATAGGAGCGATCAAAGGACCAACAAAGGAAATAAACAAGGGTTGGGTAGGCTCAGCCTGAACAATGACAACAGTTCAAGGAAACAATGGTTCCCCGAAAGGGAGAGCTGAAGGAGGATCCAGGCAAGACACAGACTCTCGAGAAGACTCAGCAGGGTCGTCCTCTACGAAAGAACCTTCCCAAGGAGGAGAACCCCTAGTGAGATGATCTATGAGAGCATCCTTCCACCAAGTAGTAGCTCCCTTGCGGCAGGCATGAGGGAAACTAGAGGCCAGATGAACCACAAAGAAACATCTCCTACATTGAAAAGGGAGGCCTTCATAGTCCAGGAGTTGCTTTCAAGGCCTATCCTCCACCAATAGGACTACATCACCATGGAGAGGTTTGGAGATGTCCAAATCAACTAAAGTACGAGCTACCATAGCATGACCAAGCTCCCGAGTCATAGAGTCCACCATCAAAAAGAATCCAATGGTGTTGCCAATAGCTTCATAGCATGAATCCTCCCAAAACTGGAGAGGGAGATTCGATAGTTGGACCCAAATTGGTCTAGTATTCAACAAATCTATAAGAGGATTAAAGAATGAGACCAAGGCCTGATGGACAACAAATGAATACCCCATATCCACCCCTTGTCCAACACACTGTATCGCTCCACGGAGGAGGTGAAGGTTGCTAAAAAGAACCCCCTTGCATTGGGATAGAGCTCAATCTTCCCAGAGACTACAAGCTTCCAAGAGACAGAAACCCATTCATGGAGATCGAGAAGGGAAGGCCACAAGTTGTTAAACCTACAGACCAAACCCTGCTTCAAATAGTAATCCTCATTTTCAACAACCTCAGGTCCACAGACCATAATGGGAGAATCACGAGCATAGGGAAAAGGTCAAACTCGAGCCTGAGCAGGACACCAAGCACCAACTTTAGCAGCCTCAGAAAAGGACTTCACTCGAACTAAATAAGGAATTCCCCCAACAACTGAAGTAGGATGCAAAACAACAAAAGGAATGGAGGGAAGATTGTCCATCCCCAGCAACACGTTCGCTTGCACAACATCACAAATATTAGGAGGATCCACGTTCACCTGCGCAACATCACCAAACTTAGGAGGAGAGGCTTGAACAAAGCCCCCACCCAAACATTCTCAGCTTGCAATGACCAAACATGCCCATTGTATGCAGTTCGAAGATCTCCCATCCACACAAGATCATTGCTCGTCGTTCAAAGGATTCCTACTCAACAACATTTGAAAAATTCTAAATTCTTGAATGTTGCCTTTGTAAAATAAATTAATTTAACTATTGTAAACATTTAAGATTTTCTTTTACAAATATATTAGTTTGCAAATATAATTTAACTTTTCTATTAATTCTTTGTCTTTTTAAAATAAAGCAAATTAAATGCACTGAACTATTCAAAAGATTTGGAAATTCACTGTTGCAAATACAATTTAACTAATATTAATTTCTTTATAAAATATGCTTGAAAAGTAAATACAAATTTAGGTAATTGTAATTTTTTTTTCAAAATTTAAAGTATTTTTATAGAAGTCTTAGAAATGCCCCATTTTACACGCACTACAATAGACATAGATTTAATCATTTTTTGACCGGGACACTTTCCAATTACTTAGATCTAAATTTTATTTTCATTTAATAAATTTGCCAATTACTTAGACCTAAATTTCATTTTCATTTAATAAATTCAAGTGAAGATGCATTGTGTAACGCCCCGCCAGGGAATCCAAAGGACAAGTATTAAGTAGCGAATTATCAGAATTTTTTTTTTTAAAAAACATTCGTATATACAAATGTCTTAAGGATTCCAAGATGACATTACTTACACATTATAATTAAGAACATATTACCATAGTATTAAAGTCATAAACACAAGTACAAATCATATTCGTGAATAAACCACTTTTCAAAACTTATACAATTCAAGACATTCATAAATTCTGATTACATCCAGTGAGATTCTCATAAGATCTCGATACATCATATTGATGGTACAAAGAGTATACTCATTAACATGAGATAAATATACAATAAAGGAAATGATCTCCTCATATCAAATATCCACATCCGAACACGATCTGCGTCCAGTATCTCGATCATCAAGGTATCAAGAACCAACTACAAGTAAAATGTCATCAGTAAAAGTATCCAATGAAAGTGTAGCACAGTTTCCACCCAACCGCGTGGAACCCGAAGGTCCACTCCCTTCGTGCTAGGAGATAGAGAGAGGTCCAGAAGACAATCAAACAAAGAACAATGAACATACAATACATTACATGGTTGACCACACATAATGACATGACCACATCATATGCTTTCAGAGACGACCATAATATAATAGACAACTCAACACAAGAGACTACTATCATGTTTCAAGACAGAGTGTCATCACATAGTTGTTCTAAGTTACCCTGGTGAATCTTCCTAGACTACCGGCCCTCTTCCAGAGTTACCCTGGTAGTCTCTACCGATTCTCGGCCCCTAGACAAACTCATGTGGTGTCAAATTACCTTTCAGGAAGACAGGGTAGACGACAAGCCATTCTAGGCCTTCTCAACCTACCCTTAATCTAAACGAGCATTAAGGTGCTAGGTGAGGCATTCTGTTAATCTTTATTATATATTGAACCCCAGGTTTATTATTAAAGTTTTCACTGAATTACATAACCCTCGATAGGTTACCCTGGCAACCACTTAGGGTTCTGGCCCCTATCGCGAGCCACTCTTCCTAGAAACATGACGCAACATCCAAACACTAAGGACTGCCAATATGCATATATATCAATGCCATATTAAAAAAAAACATATCTCAAACGTGGCACAATCATAGAATAGATCAAACACCCCAAGGGCAACAAATAACTCCACATGATACAACAGAAAACCATTAAGCACGGAAAGCAAAGTTCAAAATGACCACATCATCTACATGATGTAGACCACATAATCTCATAATACCTCAAAATGACAGACAGATCATGCATGGCTAACTCCTAAAATAGGTCATAGCCATAGTACAACCAAGTATATGCTTACAAATCAAATTTACGTTTCTTATTCCAAGAAAAATAGAGAACTCAATAACTCCAAGGAACGTTCGTGAAACGAAAATAAATACTTATCTACCATCAAGCACAATGATCAACTTTTAATGACTCTAAAATAAAATTAATCAATTCTTATAAGGGTAGTAAATATATATATATATAGACAATTATAAATGTTTTAAATCTTATCCTAATGCAAAATAATAGGAAGCTTTCTATGTCATAAATATTATAATCTAATTGCATTTATAAATCTATCAATATATGCAAATTTTCTTAGATATAATTAATGTAGAATAAATTTCTATCAATAGAACAATAAATCCATATGTTCTAGCATTATAAACAAAATCCATTAAAGATTATTCTTCAATAAAACTTACATATAGAATTTCACAATATCATTTGAAATTACATGCATTAAAAATATAATCAATACTTAATATCATACTAATTTTAATAAATCTATATTTGCTCTTCATCAAGGACATTATAGATCTATTACATTTATAATTCAACTACATATAAACCATTCAAATCTAATAATTATTATAACATTAATTTATAAAATTCAAAGCTCATCCAAAACTTCTTTTCAATAAATAAAATTAAAACTATCTGAATACAGCTGCGCGTATATTGGGAAGACTCTTGTTGTGGAAAATTAACACCCATTTAGCATGCTAAAAATCAGATGATAGTAACTATACTGAAGTCAAGTTACGCAAAGGAAAACAAGAGTTTACAATAAAGAAAGTTTATTGATTACTTCTATTGCCAATTACATTTTATTTAAACATACAGATCTAACTTCAGTTATAGCGCATGCACCATGGAAACACATATCTAAATTAATGAATATTAAGCAATAGACTTCTATTACTAAATACACGCCATGCAGGAGAGAATACATGCAATAAAAAGTTGGTTAAGCATTCAAAGTGTATTCAGTAGACTGACACAAAACTCATAACAAAGATTAATGGAGATGTAACAGACGTCTCCCAGCACACAACGGTCAGTAAACGAAAGATAATATCATTATCAGTTAAATTGATGAAGAAAAACTACAAAGGGTTATTTAAATCTATACATCTAAATCCTTCCATGCTCAAGCGTTGCAGATGGGAAAGGTTGCGCATGGTATCATGGAGGTAAAATAAACTACAACAATATTTTAATTGCGAATACTGCAGTTGCAATAGAAAAAGGAAACGACCAGTATACAGTCCATGCGGCTAAGAATATTCACAGGTCGTCACAAAACTAAAAACAACGACACTATATGTATGGTGAATTAAGGTGACACCTAATTAAACAGTTATGGTGTTGTTCCAGTACTTACATATGGCATCATGAATCCAATTCATATAGCCACCATTAAGAGTGTTACCAACTAATGAAAAGGAGGAAATTATTATATAAAACAAACTATCGATGCCCTGAGTCACAACTAGCATCGAACCTTATATTAACATAATGATTTCCTTATGATCAAAAGATTCAAAACACATTAATTGTGTGGTATAAATAATTAAACCCAACATTCAATCTGCAGCACATGAAAAGTCTAAAAGGCAGAGTCGAATATTTTGAGAGAGAGGTACACATGAAACTAGTGAATTCTAAACATGGTCGGTGCTTAAGTGGCGGCTTTAAAGCTAACTCCATAACAACTTTGAAACTTTATAAAGATATTGGTAAGAAGATTTCTTTCAGATCCAAGGTCTTAATAAATATTAATCCACGCATATCTTACAACAAGAAAAGGTCAAAACCAAGGCAGAGAGGAACTCGCAGTTCACTCAGGAAAAATCTACAGTTTTCAAGTAAATGAAGATATGCTTAACATGTCAATCTTGCGCGCACTATTAGGAGCATCTTCCAGCGCATAAAATGGAGAATATCACATTGAATTGCAAATCAAAGATAAGTGATAAGGGAACAATAGTGCAGTTTGAGGGAACAAAATTCATTCCAAATCATAACTCTTAAGTCATTGAAAGGATTGGATAAGATTGCCAGATCAACACAGTTCACTGTAGAAACCTAATTGTATCAAAAGTTTATATCATAAACCTCAGAGTTGAGCACGCATAGAGAGAATGGTATATGCCATGTGAAGGAGATTTTACCATTACAAACATGTGCTTCATTTTTGACAAGTAGCTGATGGAATTATGAAGATTATTCAAATCTTACAACCTCCTACTATGTTCAAATGTCACGACTAAACCAGGTTGACAATGGAATCAAAGCGATCATTTAAATCTCTGCAACATTCTATTTTCAAGGCTACAGAAAAGACAATATACTAAAAGAACAAAAGGATACATAAAATCTCTATTGACTTCTACGGCAAGTGCTGCATCTATGACAAAAAACAATAGTTTCAAAGAGATTATTTAAATGCCAACACCCTTCTTTACTCAAGTGTGGCCTCCCTAATAGGTTTCCATTTGTATCAAGATGATTACCTATAACTATACGACCAGTCATGTTCAAAGGTTACACCTATGACAAACTAAAAACAAGGGTCTAGAAAATTATTAAAATCTAAACAATTTGATTCAGTTTCTTTAAAGTTTTCTGAGGTTTTTCTTCGTTTTCCTCTAGTTCTCTTTCCTCAGTCTAATTTGTTTCCATGTTGTTTGTGCAGGTTAAACAACAGATAAATTCTTCGTTTACAGAACAATATAATACCATAATCATCATTCAAAAGATTCTATTCGAGTATTATATAAATAAAGGAAGAAAACCTGGAATTTTTAACCAACCAACTTGATTATTGCAGCTTTCAAATCCGATCTGCAGCCAAACCCCAACAATACACTTGCAAAAAAAACCAGATTTTTTAAGATGAAAACTTTTTCCAGAATATTGTCATACAAAACTCCTGCCATGCCAATTCTTCCTGCTATTTCCCGTGAATTGCCGTGTATGAAAAAATGCCACCCCCTCAGGGCTAGTTAATTCCATTTATTAACTCAAGTTACACTTAACTAATAGTAATCATCCATTCCTAATTTTTCTCATGCAGTTAAAATATCAAGATATTTTCCTTCAAGAATAGTTTTCAGATATTTTAACTTTTGAAAATTAACTCCTTTTAAAAATTCTTTCTTTTCACCTAAAACATATTTGCACAAGTAATTAATTAATTACTTTTAAAGAAATGCCTTTTCAAAAATATCACACATTCTCTTTTAATTAAATAACTTACTTAATTTTAATTTAACAAATTAAACAATAAACATAACATAAACACTTAATCTAATATTTAAACAAATTTGCATTTAATTAGATATATTAACAATTTAGCCATTGAACTATTTAAACAATAATTAATTTCTAAATAAAATAACGCAAACAAAAATAACACGACAAGACAAAATGACAAATGACGACAGGTGACTATTGGATACTCGTTCGACAAAGAACGATGGTTACACAAGGACCAGACACTATCTCTGAATCAACATGATTTAATTGGATTAAGGTACACTCAGACCTAACAAGCAAGTGGAGCCGATACCCGGTACCTGTATCTGCAGAAAACATCAATGTTATACATATCATCATATATTGAAAACACACCGTGAAGAAGAATCGCAGCGCAACAGGATACTCACAAGTGAGTAGTGTTGCACCATCTTCTTCACCAAGACCAACAAGCATCATCAAGTCATAAACATCCATCACATCATAATAATCACATTAAAACTCAGAAACTACATATCCACTACGCACATGCATCCATCATAATATCTTAATCAAATGATCTCGATGTCCAGTGTATCATCAACAAATTTTAACAACTAGTAATCAAACAAAAACAAACGGATACACATTGTATCAACTAGAGGGGTACTACATCCTCCCCCCCTAGGATACGGCTTACTCCTGGAAGCCACAAAATAGGTACAACAAACATATCAAAAGGAGTGTTAAGTTCACATCACAAACATAATAGGTTTCAATATAACAAGGCAGCAAGAAGGAAAAGTACTACATCCCTTCGTGCAATAACAGACTACTCGTTATCGGATAAGGGACACTCCATAGGGTCCTCATCCGAGTCCATATATGTCTTCATGGTAACAGAAGATTGTAAATGAAAGCTTTCCTTCTGCCCCTTAGACAAAAAAAAAAAGTTCAAATCCCAAGAATCTAAGTACTATATCCATGACAATCATAAATATTCATATACGCCTACCCTAAGGTTCCCTGAGTCTACTTCCTCGTAAACACTCACCAAGTCAGTATCCTACATCCTTGGAGAGGAAACACAATACGACACATGGCCGACATTGAAAACAATAAAGATAAAATAATTTAGCCACTAAGGTCATAAATAAACCTTAAATGAAATTCAATTTCAACATTAAAATAAGAAATATGCGCAATGTCAACAATAAATCAAGTGTAACCACAAGGGTCACCTATAACAAGATCACAAGGTGTGGCTAAACTATCAAAATCAAATACAAACAAGGTGTCGACCTTCACAATCAACATATGATCATCAAAAATTATAAACAAAGTCCACAATCTTCAAAATAGTACAATACATCACTGTGTGACTAGACTCTAGCCACCTAACGAGGAAGGAGGAAACTTTTCAGGCTAAATCAGTAATCTTCATGCGGTGCGGAGTGATATTCGACACGTCTTAGTTACATGATATAAAGACAATAGGATAGTATGAACTATAGAATCTAACACCTAGGACAACGTAATGGGCTTACTAATGTCCAGAGTACCCAGTGTTAGAACCTAGTGCTCTGATACCATCTGTAACGCCCCACCAGGGAATCCAAAGGACAAGTATTAAGTAGCGAATTATCAGAATAATTTTTTTTTAAAAACATTCGTATATACAAATGTCTTAAGGATTCCAAGACGACGTTACTTACACATTATAATTAAGAACATATTACCATAGTATTAAAGTCATAAACACAAGTACAAATCATATTCGTGAATAAACCACTTTTCAAAACTTATACAATTCAAGACATTCATAAATTCTGATTACATCCAGTGAGATTCTCATAAGATCTCGATACATCATATTGATGGTACAAAGAGTATACTCATTAACGCGAGATAAATATACAATAAAGGAAATGATCTCCTCATATCAAATATCCACATCTGAACACGATCTACGTCCAGTATCTCGATCATCAAGGTATCAAGAACCAATATGATAGAAATTATCCATGGCAGGAGACACAATTCATGTTGATCAGTTTTTTAGAGCAAATGAATAAACAATGCAAAAAAAGAGTATGAACAAGATAGAGGAACTTACAAATAATTTGTTTTTGGCTTTGAATATGATATGTATAAACCTTCTCAATAGACACGGATTTCATAGAGATGTGAAGCTACAATCATGTATTTCTTTCCTTCAAAGATGGAAGACATAGATCCTGTGAACAGACAAAGATGTCTGCCTCATCAAACAATCCGAGCAAGTGAGTAAACAATTCTCCCAAATGATAGTGCAACAATTTTTTTCCAATTTTCCCTATTCTGAGAGCCAACGTAAGGAAATGAATAAACATTGCAAGTCATTGAAGTTTACATCAAAATCCATTAATGAGGGTTGCATTATAGTCTATTGACATTAAACAAAATTGGCACACTATATTTGCATAAGCTTGTTTTTAGAATGTTATGCATGCACAAAAAGAGAAAGTGTGAATATTAAAAAACCTTAATTGTATTGACAATTGTTATTAAAGTAATTACTATAAAGAAACGTTTAATCTTTAAAATATTGAATACTTACAATGGAAAATTGAAGAAGCAAATACTTACTGCAGGAAGGAGCAATACAAAACTCGTAGCTATAGACCTGCGATGACAACTGCATAGTAAGGAAGGTCTAATGTAATAACTTGTTAAGATCAATATGTGTAGCTAAAATGGAATTTGTTTTAGAACTACTAGTAAGCACAACAAGCATATGAGAACTACAACAAAGAGAAACAAAAATTAGATAATGTTTATATAAATAACTTTAAAAAAAAATATTTGTGTTGACATAACTTTTGTTCAATAAGTCTTATCCAAACCAAGATAAATATCCTTGATCAAGTTGCCAAAATAAAAAACATGGTATTTGATAGATTACAATGAATTATGAGATATATAATTTATAGAAATCCAACAAGTCTTATATACATAGAATCAGTAAATTTGATGCATATGGAAATGACTATAGTTGCATGTATATTAATGACCATCAACTGAGATGTTTCTTGAAACTTCACTGATTCAGGTGACTGCATGCAGAGATTAAAAGTACTAATTAGTTCATGTGAGAAATTAGAAAGAGAAATTGTTAAATATTAAAGAGAGACAAGATGAAAAGAAACTTACAAATGTCCTTTGGAATGGTTGTGAGAAGGCAGCAAGGATAGGTGTTTCAAAGATGGGAGATAGATCCTGTCAAACATGGTATTTGATAGATTATAATGAATTATGAGATATATAATTTATATAAATCCAAATAGTCCTGTATATGTAGAATCAATCAGTTTGATGCATATGGAAATGACAATTTCATTGTGACTATACTTGCATGTATATCAATGACCACCAACTGAGACGCTTTTTAAAACTTCACTGATTTAGGTGACTGAATAATCCAGAGATTAAAAGTACTAATTAGTTCATGCAAGAAATTGTTAAAATCACAAAGAATGAAAATATTAGAAAGAGAAATTGTTAAATATTAAAGAGAGAGAGAAGATGAAAAGAAACTTACAAATGTCCTTTTAAATGCTTGTGAGAAGGCAGCAAGGACAGGTGTTTCAAAGATGGGAGATGTAGATCTTGTCAATAGACACAAATCTCTCTTTCATTGAACAATGCAAGTCACTGAGTAATCAACACCAAAAAATGATAATGTAAAAGATATAGGAACTTACAAATCTCTTGCTTTCTATTTTGAATATGGTAGATGCAAAGTGGTTGAGCAAATAAGTACGTGAAGAATGAAAGAATTGGATCACTTATTTTGCATAGATTGGGAGAGGGCAATGAGAATTCCAATGGAGAATGTAGCTATTACATGTGGACATAGTGATCTTGAGTGAATTTGAATAATAGGCTAGAGGAGAGAAGAGACATTGAAAATTAAGTGAAAACAATTGCTTTTATGGACAAAGATCGAGTCCCCACATGCACGTAGCCACCTGCTGGTATATAGCAATGTTGTTTTTCAAAGCATCTATCTCTATCAAAGTTGATTAGGCTATTTGAAAATTCATCTAGGAAGGAAAACAAAGTAGATCAAGTTCTTTCCAATTCCCCCCATTCTGAACTATGATGGATATAGGTTGTGTTAGTAAAGAAATATGTAATGCTTGTGAGCCATTGCAATCAATTGAATATACATTGAAAATCAGTAAACTTTATACCATAAGCCATTGATGACAGTTGCATTACACTCTATTGACATTAAGCAGAAAATGGCAGGCTATATATACATAGGCCAATTATGAGGGTGATATGTATGCATAACAAGAGTAGGTGCAAGAGCACAACCATATCAAAGAAGTTCAAAAATCCATGAAACATTTCCAATATAAACCACCACATTTTATTTACTATTTGAAAATTTGCATTCTAGCAGGATGGTGCCTATTAGAATACTCCATCGATGAATATTGCAGCAAGGTATGTATATTGTTATGCCAATGTTACCAATATCAATTTATTACAGACAAGTTATTGTTTTTTTTTTAATTTTTCCATTCACTGCAAGCATTTCTGTCATGATTTTGTCATTTTATAATTTATTTAATAATTATTTGACCAAACCTTCCTATTGGAAATATTTCATGGGTTTTCTCATTTTTTGGTATGATTGTGTCTTTGCATGCACCCTATCTAGGGATGCGTGGAATTTAAAGCATTGCATTTTCATATAGTATTTGCGAGTTTTTTGTTTCTTTTTGGTTTTGAATATCATAGATTTATAGCTTGTCAACATACATGGATTTCATAGGCACACGAAAATATAGTTGACTCTTTCTTTGTTGACTGAAAAGAGTAAACATTGCAAATCATTATTTTCCCAAGAAAGTCAAAAATTTATACCATAACACATTACTGGCTATTACATTACAACATATTGAGAAAGAATGAAAATGATTTACTATATATGCATAAGGGTGTCATTATGATGCTACGCATTGGCATTGAGAATGGATGGAAAGGACAAGTATATGAGAGATTATTAGGAAGCCATAGGAATCTATGTCTATTGGAAAAAGGCATTTGTAAGTTGTGATGTCTTTTACAGTTTCATTTTATAGTGGTTTACATGTTTTCATTTAATGGGTTAATGTCTAGTATTTGTTGGTGTTTGCATTTTGTGTGTTAATCTCTATTCTTCGCTAGCATTGATTGCTTGTGTGGGTTAGTGTCTATTGTTGAGTTAAATATTGAACACCATAATTCATTAATGTTGATTTCTTTGCTACCCATGATTAAGAATGGAAATACCTAGTTGCACACATTTGTAAGTTCTTGTATCTTTTGGAGTGTTCTTTTTATAGTTTTTTGTGTCTCTACATTGAGAGACAATATTAGTTCCAGCCTTAATCATGGGTAGCATAGAAGGTTCCATTAATGAATCATAGTGTTTAGTGTTTAATTCAATAACAGAGAGTGAATCATAAAAAAATTCAAAGACAATGAAGAATAGACATCAGATGGTAAAATGGACGAAGCAAAAAGCAGTAGGAATGAGCAGATACAATGCAAATATATTAACAAGTATAAAATGACAGTATCAAGGTTATAGCAACTTACAAGTGCCTTGTTCTTCATTTCAAGAACAATAGACATAAAAACTGCCAATAGACACATATTCGACTTCCATTAGATAAAGTAATCAAGAGTATAAGCAATGCAAAAAATGATAGTATTAAAGGAACTTACAAATTCCACTTTTTGTTGGTTGCTACATAGTAGATGTAAACCCTCTCAAGAGACACAAATTCTAGCCTTATTTAAAAACCTAAGCCAATGAGCAAACAATGCAAGTAATAGTTTGGTTAGCATACCTTAAACTTCAATGCAAATTTGTCTACTAACCATGATTAAGATTGGAAATAGCTACTTGCAGTTCAACCTATTTGATAAAAATGAGAATTGTTCATATTTGGAATATTTCTTGGCTTTGTGACTTTAAACCTATCAACCAAGTATTATTTGCATTGTTCTTTCATTTGGAGAGAACAATTGCAACTATCCTTTGCTCAATAGACTTAAAGCTTCATAGCATTAGTCATCAAAGACACTTGCAATTCAAGGCACCTACAATTATCGAAGGTCAGGAAATTATGAATGTAGAGAACAATGAACAATAGACATTAATACATAAAATGCAAATCTGCAAAGTACTATAACATAAAAATATAAATTATATACTGAGCCACAATTGATTTGTTTTTTGCTATCAACATGCAAACGTAAATCCTGTTATGAGACACAAATTACAATATTATGAAACAGTTTGAATAAGCGAATAAACTATGCAAGAAATGATACCATAGAAGGTTTAGGAACTTACAAATGACTTTGTTAGTGTGCTCAATGGCACTTTTAGCAGTTAGAAGAAGGGCATAATCAACATTGCCTCTTTCATATTGTGTTTTTTTCCCAATGAAAAAATTTGTATAAAAGACACTTTGACAAGGTGATAACAATGGCAAAAATGTGTCAAATAGTTTATTGTTGTTTACAGTTATTGTCATTTGACTATGGCTACCAACTAAAATGACATGCACGATTGCTGCTTTTGTTGGTTTTCTAGGAATTGTGGTAATTGTGTGAGTAAAATATGCATAAAGTAATAACAAACACAATCAATAAGACATTATATTAAGAGATTCAAACAAACAATTATTCTAATTAAAACAAGAAATCTCTCAAAGCCATCCCATTTCTCTCTAACTCCAAAGATTTATTAAATCATTGTGGCTCTCAAATTGTGTAAGCACTGTGACTGTTAAAATGCCAATCTAGAGAATGAGATCATGTAAAATGCAGGAATCTAATCCTATATGATAATTTATAAATGATATGTTGATCATATTGTGGATGAAATTGACATAAAAATGATTGTAAACTAGGATGCAACTAAATGAAAAGCCATGATTATGATTGCTATATGATTGCTAATTACTATTTGCTTAATGCTCAAATGCTTAATTGCTCTAATGCTATTTTTGTAGAGTAAGATTGCATAAACTTGGGATCCTTTTCGTGTTGAAAGAAATTGTATTTATAGATTCCCGACAACATATTTGTGATGTGGCAGCAAGTAAGGGTCTGGATTTGATTTGAAAGATTAAATGGTGAAGGATGAAGAAGCCTTAGAAGATTATGAAGATTGTTCCTCCCCACAAAAACATTCTACCAGAGGATAGGAATAATTAATGGAAGAAGATGAAGAAATTTGCCTGTAATTTGTCTCCAATTTGTCTCCAATTTGTCTCCAAATTTGTCTCCAAATTTGTTCATGAAGGCTGAGTTGAATTAATTAGATATAAAATATCTAATTTTGTTGGTGCATAATGATGAGTGAAAAGAGGAAATAGTTGTAGAAATATGCTTTAATTGAATTTATTGGATTTATTCAAATTAGCAAAAGAGGATATTTAATTTAATAAAACAAACTATAGAAATTTGTTTATTAAATAAACATGGAAGAAAATATGGTAATTAAATAAAATTATTTAATTAAAATAGAATAAGGTGATTAAGGTAGAATAAATAGACAATTATAGAAGAAGTAGATAATTAAATAAAACAAAGTATTAAATCTGTTTATTTAATTAAGATGAAATAATATGATAAAGATAGAAGAATTAGAAGTGAACTATATAAATATATATTTCTATTTATTTATAAGTAGATGAAAATAGAAGGGTTAATTAATCAAATAAATCGTATTTAATTTTTTAGATTATCCAAACCATTTCTAGGTGTATACATTTTTCCCCTCTTTGAAGTGATGTGTTTACGCATTACTTCAAAGAAAATTTTGCTGTTGTTGTTGCCAATATTGACAAAAAAAATTTAGTATGTCCCAGGGTGTTGATTTTTAGGTGATGATGGATATATGCCCCCTCGGGAGATAAATCAATGAATTTTTTGATTTTTTTGATTTTTTATGATTTTTTGATGATTTGATAAAGATTTTCAATTTCAATGATGCAAAATTGATTTATCTCCTAAAAAATGATGTTTATTCCACCAGATGTGAAATTGATGAATTAAGCTCATTCGAAAATAAAATAAATAAATCCCACCAAAATCCCTCTTAATCACTCTATTAAAAGCTAAAAAGGTGGATTTAGAATTCATTTGTGCATTGTGAATTTGAAAATTTGAGATGAGAGTGATTTTGAGCAATTTTGGCAAGATGGTGATCCCCTACCACACACACTGATTCGAGCGTGTGTGTCGTCACAACTGCTCAGAAGCATATGGACTGCCGGTATGTACCTCGATAAACCTCCTCATAATTTGTGTATTTCAATTTTCATGCATTCTTTATGCTTTAATTCAGTTTTTTTCATTTTTAGCACATGCACACACCACTTTAGCGCATAGGATATCTATTATAGCACATAGACCAAATTAGCACATATAATTATGGATTTAGCACATAGAATAAATTAATTAGCACATCAAACTTTTAGCGCATAGATAGAGGGATTTAGCGCATTGACATGATAGATTAGCGCATTGACTAATTCAATGCATTAACCACATATTAGCGCTTTGACCCCCCCAAAATGGCACATCCACCAAAATAGCGCATTGGTCTCCTAAAATAGCGCATCAATCTCCAAAAATAGCACATAGACTAATATGGTGCAAGGATCGCCTGTTTTGGCACATTGATGAGTTTTAATAATGCATTGAATTTTTTGGCACATTGAATCACTATTTTAGCACTTTGAAGTCAAAAAGATGTAAATTGTTAGTAAACTCGATGATTTTGATAATTTTCAATCATGTCAGCCTTTGATTTGATTTTGATTGATGTTCCTGATAGGTTAGATGTTTATTGATCTCATGATAGGTGAGATGCAATAATTGATTGATGATAATTGACCTCATGATAGGTGAGGATCAATGATAAACTGATTGATTGACCTCATGATAGGCAAGGTTCATTGATAGTTTGATGATTGACCTCATGATAGGCGAGGTACAATGATGATAGATTGATGATTGACCTCATGATAGGTGAGGTTCAATGATAAACTGATTGAATGACCTCATGATAGGCAAGGATCAATGATAAACTAATTGATTGTCCTCATGATTGGTGAGGTTCAATGATAGTTTCTCACAAGATTTGATCAAGTCTCACTAGAGCTGATTAGATTTGAGAGGTTGATTGATGTTTTGTTTAATTGACAAAGATTACTGACTTTCAATATTCTATGATGACAGGAGCCTTTAACGAACTTACAAATCTGAGAGCGGTTTCTTGGGACATTTGATTTGATACCGCAACTAGTGCAGCCTGAGACTAGTTATCACACGATGTGGTTTGTCTTCTCTTCTAGATATGCCTCCGATTAGGATTAATCAAGGACTATTGACAACCTTAGTAGAAAGATGGCATAGTGAGCACAATACCTTCCACCTTCCTACCGACGAGATGATAGTGACTCAAGAGGATGTATGGTGGATCTTACGGATACCTGTTGTTGGGGAGCTTGTAGTTTATAATTCTATTGAGTAGGGTAGGACTGATGCACTGCGTTGAGTTTTCAGGATAAGAGGATTTGTGGATATGAGATTCCATGGCGAGAGATGGTTGATGCTTATGCTACCTTTCCATCAGTACTTGTTGGTTTCATTGGAGGATTCCTTTGTCTTGATCACAGGTCAAAGGGACTATCAATTGGGTGGGGCTAGGTTTTGGAGAGCATGATTGTCCGTGGTACTAGATATGCTTGGGGTATGCACATGCTTTCTCATCTATAACACGATTTGCATCAGGTGGTCTACCTCCAAGGGGCCAGTTTGTCTTTAGGAGTTACATTACTTTAGGTGTGGCCATGGGAGCATATAGCGGTCACTTGTCTCATTGCTATTAGACAACAACCTGCCATGAGGCCATACGTTCATGCATATGCAGGTCTAGTTACTTAGCCTAGACTTGGAAAACTAGAGCATTGGAGGAGAGTCCTTGATGATGTACAAATAGTTACATGGTGACCCTACCTTAATTGTGAGCGGTGGTCGAATGATGATACAAAGATGCCATACTTATGCTAGTCTATGTACCTAATTAGTAGGACACGTTTCATTATTGAGAGATTTTTGTTGAGGATGTTTAGATAGTATGGAAGAGTACATGACATGCCCCAGGGTGTTGCACATTATGAAAGACATCAGATAGATACCATTGAGTAGGAAACCTTCTTATCCTATGATGCTGCAATGCAAGAGTACCAGGGTCTACCAACCATTGTTTGGGAGATTTATCCTGAGATCGTCGAGGCTCCGATTACCAAGGAGTATGCACAGTACCTCGCTTTACATCCATTTCCACAGATCTCCATCCCAGATGAGACAGTGTCGATACTAGGTGAGGAGGAGATGGAAATTGCACATGAGCGTCGATAGAGGATAGATGAGGGGGATGAAGAGGAGGAAGAGTCAAAGGATGTAGGGAGTAGTGATGATGAGGAGGGAGATGGAGATAGTGATGACGAGGAGGGAGATGGAGATGGAGATGGGGATGATGGAGGAGGAGGCTCAAAATTTGATGTTAGAGACTTTAGGATGCCTCATAAGAGGCAATCACTGGTAGTTGCAACAGAGTAGCATGTGCAGATTGGAGTTCCCTCCCAACAGCAATAGACCCAGATTACCAGCCTACAAGTTTAGGTATAAACACTACAAGGTCAGCTGGTACAAGCCCAGTGGTTACTTGTCCAAACAAAAGCACAGATATAGACACAGACATAGGCTCATGCACAGGGTCTCTCACAAGTACAAGGATAGTTGAAAGTTGCATAGACACATATAGCCTCCTTGACAGTAGAGAGAGATGTAGCTAGACAAACTACAGAGCAGGCACATGGATTTGCAGATAGACTATAGAGATTAGCCGAGGGAACCTTCATAGTTGATTACATAAGAGAGGTTACCCATGTGGTTCGAGAGGCTGAGTACTATAGAGACAAATACCATGATGTAGTTCCTGTAGAGCAGAGAGTTAGTTATGCTCAGTCTCGATCTGGGAGGACTCGTTCTAGGACTACCAGCAAGGGTGTGACAAAACCTCTTTTGAGAGATCTGAGAGATTTGGGTATGTCTGGTGGGGGAGGCACTAGTCCAGAGATGCCGACACTATTTGGGGCTAGTAGCACATAGCTTCATGATTGGATTCCCTGATGTATTTTGAGACATGATGTATACTCCGATTTTTTGATTCAAGTCCATTTTTGATGTTGTATCTCTTTATATTTCAGACATCATTGTACACTTGACATTATGATTTTTGAGATTTATATGATATGCGGCAGATTTATCAATCTATATGTGTTCTATATGGTTATATGATGGATGCCTATGATGAATGCCTATGATGGATGTATTTAATTTCTTGTTCTATATGCCATGTGATGTTTTTAATGATGATGTTATGGATGCAATTTATGATTATGATAACATGTTATGATGTTTTATGGATCTATATGTGTTCTATATGGTTATATGATAGATGCCTATGATGGATGTATTTAATTTCCTATTCTATATGCCATGTGATGTTTTTAATGATGATGTTATGGATGCAATTTATGATTATGATAACATGTTATGATGTTTTATGTGATTATGCTTATAATGATGATGTATGGATGCATAGTGCTCGTAGTATTTACATGGACAAATAGATGTATGATAATGTATATATACGAATGATATGATAATGTAACTATATGTATATTTTGGATATGATGTTTCTGTCATATATAACATGATGATGCAACTGGGATACGATGCACTTTATTTTTAGTATATCAAATGCAAATATATGATGTAATGAATGGATGAATGAATGATGAATATGATGATGCTTCTAATGTATAATGTATGATATGATAATGTTAATGAAAATGCAACTATGTAGATGATTTGTTTTTGATATTTTTATTTTTACAATTATATGATGTAATGCACAAGTGAAAAATATGATATGATATGATAAATGCGAATATATGATCAAATGTATAAATGGTTAAATGATATAATAGTGCCTTCCAAATTTATGCAATGCAAATGATCATGAAACTACACGATAATGATAAATTTTTTGTTAATGTCAAGCATACTCAATCCATTAATGATAAAAGATAACATCATTTTTGAATTCCCCACCAGTTTTTGGTATAAATTACTCTGCAGATGAAAAAATTAACATAAATGCAATCTAATTTACCATGAAAATCTACATATGCCAAAGTTGTCATCTTAACAGTCCATTTATCATGATTTTTATCATCATTGAACCTTTAGAATGTTGAAAGTGAGTACAAGCATTGATGGTATAATTTAGGCCAATGATGACCTGAGTACTACTTTCATGATTTTTGATATTGCAAGTTAACACAAGCATCTAGGTATTATTAAACTGAGGTGACCCGAGCATTTCTTGCATAAACAAACAAGAATCAATCATTTTCCTATGTGAATTCAGAATGTCATCAGTGATACTTTGTAGAGCACATCTTGCAACAATTCACACAATAATAATGATAAACTCATAGACAATAAACAAAGAAAATACCATTCTCCTTCCTAGATTCTCTAGTTCAATATATCATCAAGTTGCTCCAAAGAAATGATAAAAAAAAAGAAAAAATTACAACATTTGAACATTCAAGCTAAAGCGATAAAATCATGATTCAAAAGAATATCATCCATCTAGATTTGTTTTGATTGATTTGATTTCAGTTGTTTGATATGGATGGTTGATTTTTTGAAATGTTTTGATGTTTGATGTATGTTCAATGTTGAGTTTCCTTATGATCATTGTGTTTTCTTTGTTGTCATACTGTTGTTTTTCTATTTGATTAAGCTCAAAGTTTATTGCCCCCAGTGAGTTTAGGATTTTTCCCCCAAGCTAGGGTGAGACACGACCACAATTCTAGGATATGTACATGAGGTTTCTTTTCAATGATAGGTAGAAATATGGTGAAATTGAACAACCAAGACATGCATCCAATAGATGGAAAAGCTAGTTGAAATCACAAATAGCCCTTGTTTCCAAGTTTTCACTACATGTTTTTATTGCACTTTTTTCAAATTTTCAAATTTTTTTGTATTTTTCTATCGCCAAGATGCTTGTTTGCCAGGTTTTTATCAAGGTGACCATTTTCCCAAAACTTTAACCATGCACTAGATGATTTAGGTGTAGAATTTCCCGAGATGGAGACTGTTGATAGGTTCATCAAACAAATACCCTTCATGTGCAGACAATTGATAGGCTCCAGATCGATAGACTGATTTAACAACAAAGGGACCTAGCCAATTAGGTTCAAACTTCCCTTTCTTTTCTCTGTCTTGTTGATTTCGAGGGTTTTCCTTTAAGACCAAGTCACCAACCTAAAATGCTCTAAGTTTTACTCTGTTATTGTAGCTTTTGGATATCCTTTGTTGATATGCCTCCAAATGGTCCACAACTTGTTGACGACGTTCATCCAACAGTTCCAACTCTTGAAGTCTAGACACTCTATAATCCTCATCTGAAATAATTCCCTTTAGTGACACATTGACTGATGGTATCTCCACCTCAATAGGTAGGATGGCCTTTGATCCATATACCAAGGAATATGGTGTAGCTCTTGTAGGTGTTCTAATGTTGGTTTGGTATGCCCACAGAGTAGGGTTTAGTTGAGTGTGCCAATAATGTCCAACATCATTGACCGTTTTCTTTAGGATTTTTAGAATAGTTTTGTTTGAGGCCTCTGCTTGGCCATTTCCTTGAGGATAGTATGGGGTTGAAAAATGATGTTGGATATGAAACCTCTCACACAGTTCCTGAACATCCTGATTCTTAAAAGGTCTACCATTTTTCATGACAATGGACTGAGGAATGCCATACAGACAGATGAGGTAATTTAGTATGAAAGAAGAAATCCATTTTCCAGTGATTTTTGTCAAGGGAACAACTTCTATCCACTTTGTAAAGTACTTCATGGTTGTGATTATAAATTTGTGTCCATTGGATGAAGATGGATTAATCTTTCCTACTAGGTCTAGTCCCCACTGACAAAAAGGCCATGTTGAAGTGAATGGTTGCAATTCTTATGCTGGTGCATGGATTAGGTTACCATGAATTTGACATTTTTGGCACTTCTTAACAAACTTAAAGGACTCCTCCATATTCAGCTAGTAATACCCCAAATGGAGGAGTTTCTTCACTAGGGTTAGTACGCTTGAATGAGTTCCTCAAATACCTTCATGGACCTCATGTAAGGTTGTCTCAGACTAGTTATGTTCTAGAAACTGAAGAAGAGCACCATCTGTACCTTGATGGTAAATTATGTTAGCAATTAAGGTATGTCATACAGTTTAGCAGATGAAGTTGTGTTTCTTGTTTCTAGAAAGATCGGGAGGAATGATATTATCTTTTAGGTAAGCATAGGTCTTTCCATAAATTGAGGATTAGACATCAAATAAATGGCATATGGTTTGAGATTCAAGATTATCATAAGCAGGATTAGACACTTGTTCCACAATAAACTCATAACGAACTCGCTTTTCCGATATTTGTAAGAGAGAAGCAATTGTTGCCATAGCATCAACAACCTTGTTTTTTGTCCTTGGAATCTGTTCAAATTTTATATCCATAAAGTAAATTTTGAAATCATCCACCATTTTATTATACGACATCAACTTCTCATCCTTCGTTTGATATTCATCATTTACCTTATTAATCACTAGTTGTGAATCTCCATATACTTGTAGCTCTGTGATCTTCCATTCAATTGCCACTTTGATGCCAATGATTAATGCCCCATATTCAACTATGTTATTTGTACATGGAAAAATGAGTCTGTAGGAATTTGGGATGGTATGTCATTAAGGTGTAACAAACATAATTCCCACACTTGACCCACATTGTGTGGAGGACCCATCAAAATAAAGAATCCATTGTTGTGTTGTCATAGTAAGAATGTTTGAATCAGGAAACTCAATGCTCATTGGATGATTATCTAGTAGTGGAGCTTTGACTAATTGATCAACTATCACCTGACCCTTGATGGCTCTTCAATCTACATACTAGATATCAAACTCACTCAAGATCATGATCCACTTGGCTAGTCTTTTTGTTAGGGCAGCCTTGTTGTGTAAATACTTTAATGGATCAATCTTTTCTATGAGTTTGACTGTGTAGGTTAACATGTAATGCTGCAACTACTGAGTAGCAAATGCCACCACCAAACAAGCTTTCTTAATGAAGGTGTAATTTATCTCATAACCATTCAAAGTCCCACTGATATAATAGATAGCCTATTCTTTTCTCGCAAGATCTTCATGTGCTAATAGAGCACCCAATGAAATCTCAGTTGTTGCAATGTATAGTAATAATGGCCTTTCTTCTATAGGTGGCATCAATATGGGTGGTGACATCAAATATTTATTTATTTGATTGAAAGTTGTTTCACATTCTTGATCCCATTTGAAAAAGACATTCTTATGTAGCAAATGATTGAAGGGATGACTTTTGTCTGCTAATTAGGAGATAAACCTCCTAATTGATTGTAGCCTGCCTTGTAGAGACCGTAGTTGACTAATATTCTTTAGTGGTAACATTTCCATTATGGCCTTGACCTTGGCAGGATCCACTTCGATACCTTTCTCTGAAACTATGTATCCTAGAAGCTTTGCTGACGTAACACCAAACACACATTTCTTAGGATTTAATATGACATCGAACTTCTCTAATCTAGTAAACATTTTATCCAAGATCTCTAGATGTCCTTCTTTGGTATATGAATTTGATAATATATCATCCGCGTAATCCTCCATAAAGGTATGCATCATGCCATGGAAAATGGTGGTCATTGCTCTCTGATATGTAGCTCCTGCATTTTTCAACCCAAAGGGAATAACGTTCTAGTATAATGTTCCCCATGGACATGTGAATGTTGTTTTCTCCTGATCTTCTAGTGCTATCTTGATTTGGTTGTAACCTAAGAAGCCATCCATTAGTGATAACATGGTGTGTCATGCTGTTAAGTCTACAATAATGTCAATGTTTGGCAAAGGAAAATCATCCTTTGGGCATGCCTTGTTGAGATCTCTGAAGTCCATACATATTATGATACTACCATCTGGTTTAGAAATGGGTACAATATTAGAAATCCATTTAGCATAATCACTAGACCTAATGAATCCAACATCTAACAAATTCTTCAGTTCTAATTTTACCAACAAGGTGATATGCGGATGCATTTTCCTTAGCTTTTGCTTCACAGTTTTTATTCCAGATGGTAAAGATATATGATGCATTAGAAGATATGGGTCTAAAACTGGCATATCAAAGTAAGACCAAGCAAAGTTAATGTGTCTGTCCTCAAAGAACTTGGTGAATTCAAGCTTTCCTTGTTCAGTCATAGATGCTACTAGATGTAGAGTTTTTGCTTTTTCTATTGTGCCAAGATTGATAAACTGTGTAGGTTCCACCAATACTGATGATGTTTCACGACAGTGTTTTGGAAGGGTGTCAAATCTCCCATATTTCGATGCCCTAGAGAGGTTTTCACTGTCAAATGTGTTCTTTATTTTTACTTTTTTTGAGATCTCATGCCCTGGTTAAATGGTTTTCACCATTAGATCTATTATTCCTATTTTCAATTTTGCATATGGAAGATTTGACACCATTTTGACTCAAAGCATCATTATGAGATTTATGATTAGAAATTGTGTTAGGTTTGTCATAATAAAGGAAATTAATGATAGCATCATCATTCACAAAGATAGGTACATTGATAGGTTCAGTTGGTTCCCAGTCAATAAGTTTAGGATGTATTAAGGGTAAAAGGTCATCAGATTGGCTAAGGTCATCGACAGTGAGATTCTGATAGCCATGTTTTCAAGGTTGTCAATAGTGATGTCAAGGTCTATGATATTTCTCTCCTCCAAGTCATCTATCTCACTCGATACCTATCCATCCTCACTTGAGTCATCAATATTTGTGATCCAAATACAAGGGGTCTAGTCCCTAATCTTTGTCCCTCCTCACATGTGGGTGCATAGTCTTTTATTACATCAATTTTTATGTCCTTGTATGATGCTTCAGATAAAGAATCCCACTCATACTCATTGGAATATGTTTTAGAACTGTCCTGCATTTGAATGATCATTTCAACAACTTTATGAGTGATTTCTTCTTTTGTTTCCTCTTTATAACCCATTCCTATTTTGTCCTTTGAATGAAGTGTGAGAGGTTGAATGGGTTCTACAATGCCCTCTTTTCTTTTTCCAATAGGTCCTTGTCCTTCATACCCCATTTTTCTAATATTTTTTTTCCCTTTCCATATTGATCTATCTTTATGCTGATAGTTGCCGATATAGATGCTTCCTCATCTTTGTAGAGCCAATTGAGGATGGCCTTACCTTCAGATTCATCTTCTAAAGTACCTTTCTTTACAAACCTATCATTCAAAACCATGGTAGGTTATGATGATTATTGTGTTAATGTTGACGGTTGCCCATATGATCTTGGAGATGGCAGCAATTGCAAAAGACATAAAGATTGCTCAACGGAATACTCTCCCATGCCTTTGTCTTTTAACTAGACCTTTTCTTTGAATTGTTGTGATAGAGAATCTATTTGACCTTCATTGTTTGATGGAGTGGAGTTGACAAGACTTGTATCTTTTGACTGGTCCTTTTTCTCAACCCATTTAGATACAATGTTTAGTTTCCTTTCACTGTTGGATGAACTAGAAGTGTTTGCTTCCCTATTATAGGGTACACAAGTGTCTTGAGCTATTTTAAGCATGCTACAATATTGGGGATTGTTGTAGTCAGCTGAAATAGTGACTTCTTCTCCATTGACAAAATTTTTTTAGCATTGATGATAAGTTGAAGGCACTGCTTGCATTTCATGAATCTAGGGACATCCAAGAGTATATTATGAGTCAACTCTTTGTCTAACACTTGGAAAATATATTATTCACAATTGGTCCTACTTGAATAGGCAACACGATCAATCCATTGGAGGATCTCTCTTCTTCATCATAGGCTTTTATTGTGACTTTCCTTTTGGCATCAATAGGATTATCAAAATATCCTAGTGCATAGATCAGTTTTAAAAGTGCAAATGTTTAAACCAACTCCACCATCTATTAGGAAACGTTTAACCCAGTGTTTGTGGATTAAGACTTCAATGTGAAGGGAAACATTGTGTGGATGAGTAAGTGATACACCATCTTGTTTGGAAAATGATAGGTAGTGAGTTGTGGTTAAGTGTCCCACCATAGCCTAGAATTGACAAACTTCTAGATTATTGGGTACTGTGGTGGCCACAAGAGCTTGTTCCAAAACCTCCTTATGAGATGGTGATATTTTAAGGAGTTCTAATATTGATATTTGAGTTGGTATTTTCTGTAGTTGGTCAACTATGTTGTACTAATTTGAAGGGGTGGCAATGTTTTTAGATGTAACTCCTGTCAATATTACTTTGGATTCCCCCCTTGTTGTCACGCTGATTGGTTGGGAATCTTGCTTTTCCTTGATTTTTATGACATTAATCTGATTGTTGGATGTGACCATGTTTGGGATCAGATTTATTAGTATGATATCATTGTTTCCAAGATTATCAATTTGATTATCAGTAGCACCATTATTCTCAACCACAAAAATATAATGAATAATGTCATCATAAATGTAGTTTACATTTTTACCTTTACTATTTGCAGAAGAAACTTCTCCCTTTTCATAATTTGGTAAAGGATTTTTAAATGCACCATGATCATTTTTGGTTTGATGTCCTTCTACAAATATTGTCTTGTTATCAATCAAATCTTGAACTAGATGCTTCAACTGCATACAATCGTTTGTTTTTTGTCCTTTTTTTTTATGAAAGTCACAATATTTTGTATCATTCCAACAAGATGGCTTTACTCTTGGTTCCCAATTTCTTGCTTTAGGTAAGGTGATAAGTCTATGTGTAATAATTTCTCTTATCATTGATTCTAGTGTCTATCCCAATGGTGTGAATCTTCTTCGATTTGATGGTTTTTGATATGATTGTGGTTTAGATTCACCATTGTTTAGATTGTTGTTTTGATTAACACTTTGATTGATGTTTTGGTCATTGTTTTGATTGGTCTTTGCAGTAGTTGCTATCAAATTAAATACTGATTTAGCATTTTGTGTTTCATTTGCAACATCATTGTTACTAATATTTCTATTCTTTTTCCAAAACTTTGGTTTATCATTGTTATAGTGATTCAAGGATTTTGTATTATTTAATCCTTCATTGTAGTTTTTTATTACCCCTCGCTTAACCAAAGCTTCTTTGATCTTGAGCCCATTTTCAATCACTTTCTCAAATGTTGGTGGGCATTGTAGTTCAATCCTATAGCTCATCTCATCAGTTAGGTTATCGATGAATAGTTCCATCTTTTCCTCTTCAGGTATGGAATGAGGATATCTAGCAAACAACCTTCTCCATCATTGTAGAAATGAGAGAAATGTTTCACCTTTCTTTTGTTTTATATTGTAGAGATCCTTTATTGTTATCTCATGTTGAATATTATAGGAGTATTGTGAGATAAATTTGTTGACTATTTCCTCAAAAGATCAAATTCCTAGTTGTAGTTTAGAGAACCAATCCATACATTGAATTCCTAAGCTTCTTAGAAACAACCTCATCAAATAAGTTTCCTCTTGTGAAAATTCTAAACTCATGGTTCTAAATTCCCTCACATGATCTATTGAATCACTTTTACCATTGTATTTGTCATATTTTGGGAATTCGTAATGTCTAGGAAATGGTATCATGTCCACACTTGGATCAAAAGGATAGGGAAAAATTTCCTATAAGGAGTACCTTCTTGTGGCCCATTTTTGCATATCTTGAAGTTTTTGAAATTTTTGCATTTGATGTGTTAGGGAAATCACTTGATCTGTGTTTTGTGGTTGAGTTTCAGCTCTTATAGGTGCTTCTTTTAGTTTATTAATGTCAAAATCCTTTGGAAGTTTTGCACCTAGTTCAGCTAGCATTAAAAGGTATTTTTCTCCATCCTTTTCCAAAACTTTTTCCATGAATTGGTGGTGTAGATGTCCAAATTTGGACACTTAATTTATCCAAATTTATCACTTTTCGTCTAAATCCGGTTAATTAAGTAATATTACTATTATTTAATTAATATCTTTAATTCTGCCAAATCCCTAAGGTATTTAATTAAATACCTTACCCTCCTTAATCCTCTTTTCATCAAATAAATATTACATTTATTTAATTCCTCACATGTCATTTTCATCTAATCCTAATCCATCTCCTAATCTCTTTATTAAGGATGTGCACATGCCTAATCCTTGATTAGGATGTGTCACATCCTCCAACTTTTGCAAGTTGGCTTTTAATCCTAATTAGCCCCTAATTATCCTCTAATTACTTATTAATTAAGCCTAATCATTCTCCAAGGAATTTTTAATTCCTTTTTATTTGTCCTAGATTCCCCTCCTTTATATGTGAATTTTTAATTCACATTCCATCCTTCAAGGCTTCTAGAACCTTGGACTTGTCACAATCACCACATGTGACCAACCTTGGACTTGTCACAATCTTCACATGTGACCAAGTCCCACCTTTTTGAAGCCCACCTTTTATCCTCTAGATCATCTTATGAATGTGAATTTTTAATTCACATTTATCCTCCCAACCACCTTTCCTTTTCCCATGTAGATTTTTGAGGAATTCTAAAATTCCTCAAAAGTCCCTTTCACTCCCACTTGGGGACAAGAAATCCCCTTTTGTGGAAATCCTCTCATCCCCAAGGTGCATGTCCTTTTCCACCTCATGTACCTTTTTGACAACTCATCTCCACCTCATATCCCTCTTGCCACTTCACCCTCCACATGTCAAGATGTGAGGGCTTGAGGGTTCTCAACCCACCATAGCCCTTCATCTTGGCCTTGTTGGATCAATCTTGACCCTTGAATTCTCTAGAGAATTCAAATTCTTCTATAAATACCCCCTCCTCAAGGGCATTTCCAGAACACTTAGCCATCTTGCACCCTTATGCTGCCCATTTGCATTTAGAACTTTGCACTCTCATAACTACATGTTGTCCACTTGAATCCTCAAGCTTTTCCAATCATTTAGCCATCTTTGTTCATCATCTTACATATTGAATCTTGCATTTAGGCATTCAAACAATCATCTAAGGAGCACACAACCAATCTAAGCAGGGCCAATCAAAAGTTTCCACAACAACAAGGGAGGTAAAAGTGTTTGTGTTTCATTTATTTGCATTCCTTTTAATTTGTAACTCTCTTTGGCTAATCTTGGTGTCCTTGGTATTTTGTTACATGTTTCTTAGATTTGCACATTTAGAGTAGCAT